>NQII01000157.1:1117612-1280976 GCA_002778355.1 Clitarchus hookeri
TATATATATATATATATATATATATATAGACACACACACACACTTTTGCCAGCACGGGGACTAGAACCCACAACCGTTGTACGACCAGCCGGCATCGTTAACCACAAAATATTAATGAAGTTCCTTGGTTAAGAAGAATAGATACATTTATTTAATTCTAAGTGTTCTGTTGTAGAGTTAGGAGATTTGGACGGATCTTAACGTGTTCTTGAGAGCCGATTTAAGAGTTCTGTGTAGCTAGGAAATATGAACAGTTAATGAATAATACGGTCATGTTTTACTGAAATTGCTGTTATATTATGATTATTTGAGTTGTTTTAATTATTTTGCGTTATTCAAACTTGCAATAATTTTTTTTGCACGCAACTATATTTTACATCACCCATAGTTTTTTCACAAACAGCTATATACGGTTTTACGTTGTTGAGTGTCCGCCATTTTGGTGAAGCTCGTGGATACAGGTCAGTATAGTACAAACATTTCTTGAGGTATATTAAAAACTCAACCCTTGTAGTTTTACAAGAGAAATCCTTGTACTGTTACAAGCATTTGTAAAAAATTACAAACAATTTCTCAGCAAAAATTACACATTATTTTTGTATTCCCTGAAGGCCTTGACATTCCTTCTTCCCCTATTTTTCATTAATCTCTTGCTTCATGTTCATATCGATTGTCATGGTTATATGCAGTTTCTCCGCCTCAACCTTGATAATTAAGATCTTCTTTTACTTGAATTCTTGACTGTTCATCCCGGACTTAATTAGTTTTTTTTTTTCATATTAAATCTACCATCCCATCCATGTGGTCAAGTTATAGTTGTCTTCTTCACGCTACTGCCTCGGACGAGGGCGTCTTCGAGGACGACAGACACAGGGGACGGCCTAAATAGACCAACCTATGAATTTCGATGTCCAAACAACGGAAAAGTCAGCGGCTGGCCCGGTATTCGAGCCACGCGAACTCACGATTTGAAGACGTCTTAAGGAGATTCCGACCCCGTCGTCACGAATTCATTCCTTTCCCCCCTCCCCCCATAAGTTCAATTTAAGAATGTTTAACGAAATATTTTGCACGACACCTCATAAATAATAGCTTCCCAAGATTTATAAAATTATTACAACATCGCTGCCTGTATTAATCTTCGACTAAAATTTACCGGGAAGAAGTAGGTAATTTTTCTTTGCTCTAGCAACAGTAGTAAAAAAATACCGATTTTAAAACATGTGCAAAGCACTGCCGTATGATTCGCCGATCGCTAAAACCCAATACAAAATATGTGACGAAGACAATGATGAAGACGCGTAGGTCACCACGCCGTGTTGCTGGAAGCTGCCGTGCTTGAGACCAAGGTCTAGTGGAGTGGAGTGGAGTGGAGAGATTTGGGTGGTTCTTAAAATCGAAGTCTTGAGAGCCGATGAGGGTGAATTGAGGTGAGTGTGGCACAGCTCCGGAATGCAAGGGCGGGGAAACGGGAGATACCCGTGAAAACCCACCGACCAGCGGCATCGTCCGGCATGAATCCCGCACGAGCGAAACTCTCCCCAAAGTAGAAAATTTGGATCTTACAAGGGAAAAATTATTTGCCCTCTACCAGATTTACCTTGACGCTATTCCCCACATGTGGGGAATAGGATCTCAGTTAATGTTAAATGGCATAGATTATAAGGTGTCTTGAAGGTTGAGGGTATATAAAACAATGACTTCATCACGTCTTGGTTTTAACAGGTTTATTTGACGGGAATTCATAGACACATTCCTGGCACTTTTGCATGAAGTACACATACTTTCTCGGCCCTGCGAGTTCTTGGCCTGAAGGGCTGATTACAGTGCTCTGGCTAACGTTTCCGATGCGGGCTGCACTCAGCTGGCTTCCTCTTGATGTGGTGCTCCTCGTTGAAGCTCACCACTCGACTGCCGTTCGCGGTGCGTAATTGTAACTGACTCAGCTGACTGATGCTACTGACTCACCTGGCGCACCGCGGCGTGGGAAATTACTGGTTGTCTGTCCCAATATGGCTGACCCCTTAATGCTGTCTCTGGTTGACTCTGCCGGGGCCCGAACCCCGGCCTTGGTGTCCGATATCACTGACCCGACTGTCGCACAGATGCACTGACTTTCTCTCTCTCGGCTCGCGATTTTAGCTGACCAGGTTAATTGCTCTCACGTAACTGCTGATGCAACTGACTGGCTGACTGATGTGACTGACTCACTTGGCCGGGGTTCGATCTCCCCGGCCTTGGTTAACTGTTGCACAGACTTTTTCTCTCTCTGCGCGCGCTTGTAACTGACTGGTTGCCTGCTCTGATGTAACTGATTCTCCCGACGCGGAGTATCGCAGCGTCCGACTGCCCCGTTATGACTGACCCCCTCCTTGTCTCTAAAAATGGCTTTTAAATTATTTGGGCGCCCTCCCTAGATTCCTACACGTGTCTCTCTTGTTGGGAGAAGGGGAAGGAGGAAGGCTTTGAACAATGAACACTTCATCCACTCGTTGGCTTCTTGTTGGTGGCGGGGGCAGGGGTGGTGTGGGCCAGTTGCCCCTGCCATATGCTGTCAGCTTATTCTCGGTGCGTATCACCCTTCAGCACGTGTTTTAATTTCTCTCATGGGCGGGAATCGCTAGCATATCTCATCATTTTTTAGGCGTATACAAGTGCGGTTTGCGGGGGGAGGGGGGGAGGCCCGTGGGCGGAAAGTGCTACCCCACCGCGGCTTGACCTCGACATGCGTTAACGGGTAACACATGTCGTCTGGGAGGCCCTACACTAGTTTAAGCTGCTGGGGAGGGGGGGATGAGGTTTGTGACAGCACCGCTTCTAAAGCATACTTCCAATATGCGTTAAACATCAACCTCATAAAATTAACATTTACTTTTATAACTCGTCGTGATATACGCACCCTTTCTCAGCTTCATGCGTTCCAAATTAACCTTCTGTCCACTGCCTTTCAAACTGTTTTATTCTATAAGCGCCTTCTAAACAGTGTCGATAAATCGTAACCTTCATGTAGAACTGCCGTGAAATGTTGTCGCCGTGTCACTGTTGGCGTTTCCTTCGTGTCGTGTGGTACTCGCCGGAGCTAAGTGACTCCAGCTTGAGAGGTCGGTTGGCGGAGCACGTAGTTGTCCGCCTGCCAGTCTTCGAGCGTAGTCGCTTTGTAACGGTGATGGCGTTGGTGCGCGCGAGACCACACCTCCGCCTCGTGTAACCTCGGCAATCTGTCTGCGGCGACCAGAGGGTGAAGCACGACCCCTTGCGGGGTCGGGGCAGGGTTGGCCCTCGTCTTCACTGCACGGCGGGTCAAGTTCCCTCGAGGACGGACCACACACACACAGCAGCAGCGGCTCCATCGTCTAATTAATTACGGCGCATCGCGTTGCTGAGATGCGACTGCCTCTCGCGAAGTGGTGAAGATCCCGCTTCCCTCGAACCACTCGGAGTGTCCGAGATCCCGAGGGCAAATGTCAACACTCCAACCCAACCATCTTGAACTACACGCTTCAGGTCACTACCGCTGCCATCGATGTGCAGTAAGAGTCAACAAAAAATGGGTTAGATTAATTAAATTTTTTTTAATTCGTATGGTTTAACGTCACTTTTCAGAGTCGGTAGAAGGAGCGTGGTGATATACCGTTTCCCCCTCGTCCTTGCATTCCAGCGTTGCTCCATTCTAATCATATTTCACCCTCATCGGCCCTCAAAGAGTCGCCCAAATCTCTCAACTCATCTCAAAACTTCGTTCTTAAGAGTCACCTAAACCTCTCCACTCTCACAGTCGACAGGCTAATCGGGAGACTGGCTTACTACTTCAAATACTTTCAACTTACAACTAAAAGCGGGACGGGATTTAAACCAAGGACATGCTAGTACAAAGAGGTCATAACTGGCTCCACAATGACTATCGCCTTCGGGAGTCTTCCAGCATCCAAATGTTTGTAATTAATAGAACTTCGCGTATAATCATGGTGTTCGGGTGCTATCAGCTTGCTGCCACCTTTTGTAAATAAAACCCCCTGGTAACGTGTGATTTGCTCAGTTTCTAGTATGACCAGCGCCACTTGTTTGTTCTTTGAAGTGCATCACTTGCTGGGAATGTTCGAAGAAACGTTGATACGAAATTCCCATAATTTATGGCTGGCTAAACTTTCGCTTTAGAATTTGGTCGTGGATTTGAGGTTGTTTGAGCTCTCGCGGAAGTCTACATAGCAGTGAGTAATTAATTTTATTGCTAGTGGAGCCTTAAATTTCACGCAGTAGCCACTTTTTTCAATGAGATGTGTAGCTCTCACCACACAGAAACCTGATGTAGAGTTTCAGGTGGAGTGAGGAAAAAATGACTAGTAAATTTATTTTTGCACCCATCTATCTACAGTAGACGGTTAATATAGAGACCGCAAACAAATGGGGTTATTGGTACCATCTGAAAATTTCTGGACCTTGTAAGTAATACCAACATAATTCTCTGCTGTCCTCTTTATGATTGTATCTGCAAGTGTACATATAGTGGGTACAACAGACTTACTGAAAAGCAGGTCAACCATGTATTAAAATAAATACAAGAATTAAGACAAATTTTTTATCATCTTATAAGGTTTCATCAATTTCAGTTCAATCATATCTGATAATTTTTATTTCAGCCAGCCAATTACAACTCGTCAGTAATAAAATATCATAAACAAACGAGGAACATACAAGAGTTGGGTAATACTGGCACATCTTAAGTCTCACGAATCGGGAAAATAATACTTTTTACTTTTTTTATACTTTAAGCCGTACTGATCCAAAATAAACATGTAAATTTTATAGTCAATTTCTCTACAGAAATTGTTGTAGATTCAATTTGGAATTCTATAACACTTTCGTTTTGCGATTCTCATTAATCTCATATTAGTGAAAATAATTTGTGCATACAATTTTTAAATAAAGTTCACAGTTATATAATGAAATAAAACAGTTTAATCGTATGTCTTTACTGCAATGGTAGTGTATATGGCGAGTAAGCCGTGGCTGCACGACCTAAATTTTTCTCGACAAATCGAAATGAGATAACTCCATGACCAGAGCGCTGGAAGGAGGAGGGGGAAGCGGAGTGACAACAATTGTAAAGAATAACTAACACCTCAGATTTACAAGTTTTGTAGGTAGTGTATCCAAATTTGTGGTACGACAGAGCATAAATAACGAGACAGACGAAGCTTGTTAAGTTTATACAGTTTCACTTCCTTTTTTATTTTCTATCGTTAACAGCCGAAACGCCACTTATTGAAAACTCTACTGTGCTTATTAACAGCCTCACCTCTATATCGGTAAGCTACCTGAGAAGTGTGGGGGTCACAGTGGTGTAGCGGCTAGAGCGCTCGCTCCCCACCAAGGCGAAACGAGCTCAATTCCTGGCTGGATCGCCCCCGTGGGAATCGTGCCGGTGATCTCCCGTTTCGCCCACCCTCGCATTCCGGCGCTGCTCCATACTCACCTCGCTTCACCCTCAACGGCTCTCAAGACCTCGATGTCGCCCAAACCACTCCACTCCACCTGAGAAGTGGCTGTCATACTTGTAGCTGCCATCTACCTGGCGCTTGAACTGCGTTGTAGAGTTTTTGAAGCACACGTTTTTCCACGAAACTATTAAACGTGCGTCCAATGTGATGTTATAAGAGAATAACACTTCAGACGAGGGCTGTTGAGTACATTCAAGGCGCCACGCTCATCAGAAACGCCATTTCACAGTACTCCAGGATGGCTAAAAACAGCTTTTTCAAAGTGCTGTTGTTAAAAATATACGCATCAGATACATACAAAACTACTCACGGGTCCTGCACTGAACCTTTCTACAGACTTTCCACCAATAAAATAATAGGGTCACCGCTGTAGGTCCCACGCAGTGCGACTAGAACACTGCGCGCCAGTTCAGAGCCTTGCGCTTTGCGGCGATGGCGCACTTGATGCTCGTGGCAGTGCCGCCCTTATCACCCCCGCGCTTCTCGGTCTCAAACGCGGAAAAAAGCTCCAGGTAGGCGGGAGCCTTAACTACGTCCACATTCCTACCTTACCCGAAATTCAAACCCGGAGAATTGACTTCCAGAAGTGTCTTGGGGCACGGATCTACCTTGAGACAACATGAGTTTGGAAATCGTGCACAAATACAAGAACAGTTCGGCCCATATGCGGTGTTAAGGATCCAAAAGTTTCGCGAATTCACTTAGTTTCAGAATTAAAGTACTTACTTTTGCGTTTTACTGTTATGACTGGTGCGCCGTTTTTCTTAGACACGCCCTGTTTGCATGTGAGCCAGGACGCAAGTAGTGATTAAGAGTGTCTCCTCTTCATGAGCTACTCTCCACAAACAATACACTAAATATAGTGGCTCGAGTGTACAGTGGAATTTAAAGTTTAATCTGCTGCCAAATTAATTCCCGAAATTGGTGTGTGGTTCGAACTTACTTTCCTATCAAGTACTTGTGTCTGAAGCGTTGTGTTTATGTTAGTTGAATAAAATTTAGTTTGATTTAGTATATTACAGTGGTTATAAAATTTACTGCTACAGATACTTGCTCATTAATTACTGGATACTTAATATACTATAACTCTCTATGTATCAATTTCAAGATATTCATACTTGAATTTGAGCGAGTTCATTCATTTTGGTCTGATATAAGGTGACTTGCGTATGGGGAAAGTTATTTGTATCATTAGTACAGGCTATTCACGGTAAAGTGAGCACTTTTGAAAGCCCTCTCATTTGGAATAATAGTAAATAGATGTATTTTATTGTAGCCTTAGACGTTAACTTCCGTGTGTGGTGGAATATACACACTGTGCTTATTACTTCCACGGCAATATTTATTTTAAAAGGTGGTTAAATAATAAAAAATAGTTGAAAGGAAAAAAGTAACTAGGGCCTCGAAAGTGCTCACTGTACCGTGAACAGTATATATAATTCTATATCAGTTCAGTAAAATATCAGTGTGGGAAATTTATATAATTCTTAAGAAGGGAGTGCATACTCACACGTAAGTACAGCAGTATTATCACACTGGGTTCACACTCGGTAGAAGACGGGTTCGTTCCCAGTCCAGCTATCCTGGTTTCGGTTTTCCATGGTTTCCCGAAAACTCTCCAGGCGGATACTGAGATGGTTCCCAACCAAGCGCAAAGGCCGATTCCTGCCCCGTTCCTGCTTGTCGGAGCGATTCTCTCCGTTTCTAATGACCTTGCTGTCAACGAGAGGTTAAGCCTTATCTTCTTACATCAAAGTATTATAATTCAAAGTTCTCGGTTACCTTGCGAATTGACGTTCTTTGTACGAACAGCTATAATAAGAAAACGGTCTGGTGCGGAGAGCTTGTAGATGTTGAGACGTGGCTTATACCACTGACTTAACAGACATTTCTTATTAATCACCGACCCTTACAGACAAGCTTCGAACTTAAATCACAAATTTCATCTACTTTTTTTCCTTGAAAGGATTACGGCACGTGTCCAGTTTTACATCTGCTTCAATCCCGTAAATTCCCTTATATTTATAGTCCACCTCACAATTGAATGTACTGCACTTGATCAAACTATCAAAAAAATTTCAAAAACAATAAAAATTAGTACCATTTTTTATATGTAGTACTATTTACGTTCAAAGTAAATTTATAAAGCCTCCCTCCCTGCTTTTTTATAGCCTATATGTATATGATGTCATCGTATGGCATATATTGTGTAAGCCTTCCATCGATGGTAAGCAGGGCTAATGATGTCGATCTGTCGTGGCTGGTTTAAGATCTGAAATAGTCCTTCACACGACGAAGGGTGGAGAAGGATCCCTCTCCTCCGCAGTTTGTGGCAGGAGCACTAAGAACCATTCTTAAGGCAATGTCAGTAGTTATATATAGTATGTTCTAACGCAGAATGGCGGGAGGGTGCCGGGGTGCCAGCAAGCAGAAACCTCATTTTCTTGCATTCCTCTACCATGTTCCCGTTCTCCCTCGAACTATCCCGTCTCCCCCCCCCCCCAAAACGTCAAAATTCTCCAAATTTCCCTAAAAATTTCACAAAATAAATTTTTTTTTTTTTTAATTTTTTTTAAACGATTCCACAATGTGGCTAAATGACTCATTTTTGGGCAATGAGGATTGAGGATTCCTGAGGGGTTTTATCAGTCAACCCCTACCACACTTCACCTACTTGCATTCCAAACTGGGAGGGTTATCTCAGAGTCTTCCCAAATACGATATAAACTACACATGCCAATTAAGCCCTATGCGATAATATAAGCATAGTTGGCCATAATTCCCGAACCGTTTAAGATGCAGTCATCAAATTCATATCATAGACATCAACGCAGACAAGGAAAATTAACAAATGGTCATTGAAGCCCTATGCGAACTTATAAGCATAGATGATCGTAATTCACGAACTGTTTAATATGTAGTCATAGGCATCGGCACAGATAAATAAAAATAACAAATGGCCATTTAAGCGCTATGCGAACTTATAAGCATAATTTGCCATAATTCCCGAACCGCTTAAGATGTACTCATCAAATTCATAACATTGGCATCGACGCCAACAAGGAAAGTTAAGAAATAGTCATTTAAGCCCTATACGAACTTATAAGCATAATTGGCTGTAATTCCCGAACCGTTAATGATGTACTCGTCAAATTCATAACATTGGCATCGCTGCCAACAAGGAAAATTAACAAATGGTAATCTAAGCCCTATGCGAACTTATAAGCATAGATGCCCGTCATTCCCGAACTGCTTAAGATGTACTCGTCAAATTCATAAAATAGGCATCGCAGCCGGCAACGAAGATAACAACTTGGTCATTTAATCCCATATGCGAACTTATAAGCATAGTTGATCATAATTCCCGAATATTTAAGGTACAACCAGCAAATACATAACATAGGCAAGAGGGTGTTCCCCGAGTCTTCCCTGACTTCCAGACTGGCCCCTAAATCACACCCTTGCAGGGCGTGTTCTCCGAGTCTTCTCAAATACCTGCCAAATCACCCAACTGGCCCCTACATCATACTCTTGCAGGGGGTCCTCCAGGTCTTCCCAAATCCCTACCATGTCACCCGACTGGTCCCTACATCGTGGGTTATCTCAGAGTCTTCCCAAAGACAATTACTATTTAATTAATTCCTAATAGATCATATACTTCATGGTCTCGCATTTCAAGAGTAAGGTTGTCTCAGTCATCACACGCTAGCATTCCAAGCCAGGAGGATTATCTTAGAGTCTTCCTCAGTCGCAATGATGCGAGGCATAACATAAAGGACGTCGGCATGGCATTTGGTGTAACATAAAGAACGTTGCTGAAAACTTCAACGACGCATGCACCCTAACATAAAGGATGATGCCAAACACTGCGAAGAAGCACGCGCGGCATAGCAAAAACACACTACCGTACACTTCAACGACGATTGCATTTTTAATATAAAGGAATATGCCTAACACTTCAACGTCTCACGCACCCTAACATAAAGAGTGACGCCGAACACTGCAACGAAGCACGCGAGGCATAACATAAAATGCGCTACCGTACACTTCAATGGCAAGGGCATTTTAATATATAAAAGGTGGCATCGGACACTTCAACGACGCATGCACTGTAACATAAAGACTGGCACCGAACACTGTGACGAAGCGCGTGTGGCAAAACATAATGGGCGCTACCGTACTCTCCAACGACACATGAATTTTAATATAAAAGGGCGGCGCCGAACACCTCAACGATGCATGCCACCTAACATAAAGGGCGATTTTAGCCCTACAAACATAGGTGCACATAAGTTCAATATAGTTAAATATACGTTCGGGAACTTGATAACACCACTCCCGCCATTTCGAAAAGTTTAAGTCTTCCCAAATTAGATTAACATTTAAGTCCTTCCTACGGAATATACATCATGCTCATGCAAACCAAGCCAGGAAAGTTATCTCAGGGTCTTCCCAAAGCATGTAGGTTATATAAGAGTCTTCCCAACCATACACAAAGATATAGTATTAAAGGCAATGCACACTACTATGAAAACAATGGCGGAACAATCATGTCACTACTGTAACATTCATTTTCATATGCCTAGAATGCGAAGAGACATTTAAAGCATAAATGTAAGCTTTCACCATGTTAAGAGAGAACACCGCTGCGCATAAAGGGGTCTAACAGGTTATGTGAGGCTCTCAAAGGTCTAACATAAAGCACGCTATCGCACACAACGATAAAGAAGCCTAATATATCTCGAAAGCATCACGACAATAACAAAGCTGACATAAATGTCACCACAGCTGCATCTGTATGTATGTATATATATTAGTATAGGATAGGATGATCGTCTGAGTGGCTATTCAGACTTCGAAAAGCGTACAGAGCTGTTTTTTTTTCTACGATGGGAAATAATTGAGAAAGTTATTTATGTTGTTACTGTAAGAAGTCTTTTCCTCAAAGCTATCATGCTCGTCGACACGTGACTGGTCGCCAAAAAAAAATTAAATGCATTGCCTTATCATGTGAAAAATGCAAATCAAATTTCCGAAGACTCGATAGCTTAAAAACGCATAGCACAACATGCAAAACTCTCCTTCCTACACAGGTCAATCAGTATTTTCTGAGAATAGAGCAAACTTTTGATGGAAAGATATCACAAAACAAAAATCCGAACCATCAACATAATTAAAGACAATATACCCTACTATGAAAACAATGCCTGGATCACTGGAATGGTCACATATACTAGACACCATGCCACTACTGTAACAGTACATTTGCATATGACTGTAATGCAAAGACACATATAAAGCATAAATGCAAGCCGAATCCACACAGCACAGGCTATCGATGACATATATGCCAAAGTATGTTCACTCGTATAGACAGTTGAAACATACATTTTAAAAAGTGCAAAGACCTTAATTCTCTACATTCTAAGCAACATACTGCATTGTCAACGTTACAAAATTGTGACGATCAGATGTTTGCTGTACAAAGTATTGATACGCCTTCATCACAAACTTCTGACCTTCATATGAACAATGAACACAATCCTTCACCAACATATAGAAAACATTGTCGTAAATGCGGTAAGATCTTTAGTAAAAGCAGCAAAGCACGTCGAAATGAGAGATGTAAAATGGCGTGTAGCGGTGGAGATACGTTAGCTGAATATATGTTTACAGAATGCATAAAAAAGGTTAAATCCCACTGATGAAATAAGAATATATGCACAAATATATATGAAATTGATGGAATCGCCTTAGTTGTTATTCAAATTTTGAAGAGTATGCATCGTCTCGCTCGTGCTGTTTCTGCAAGAAACCATTTACTAACAGCTGTACTGCTCGTCGTCATGAAACTGCTTGATCTATGAACATGAAGCAATCTAGCTTAACATGTGAACAATGTAAGTCTCAATATGGACGACGCGATAAATAAAAAAAAACCTACAACGTGTTAGGGACTCTCTTCTGTGCCAGCTAAGAGTCGTAGTGTATTGCCTACAACTGAAAAAACATGTGAAGGGTAGACACATGCTGCATCGGATACTGGTGCGTTGTCACCATCATCGTCAACATCAGACCTGGACATGAACAGTTTACCACAGGCATCAAGATATTCATGTCACTACGGCATCAATATAACATTAAAAGCGCTTGCATGTGTTGGTGTACGGTAGTGTGTTTTATGTTATGCCGCACGCGCTTCGTCGCAGTGTTTGGCATCACCTTTCATGTTAGGGTGCATGCTTCGTTGAAGTGTTTGGCAACGTTCTTTATGTTACACCAAGTGTCATGGCGTCGTTCCTTATGTTATGCCTCGCTTCACTGCGATTGGGGAAGACTCTTAGATAAGCCTCTCGGCTTGAAATGCTAGCGTGTGATGTTTGAGACAATCTCACACTTGAAATGCGAGAGCATGAAGTATATGATCTAGTAGGAATGAATAAAATAGTAATCGTATTTGGGAAGACTCTGAGATAACCATGATGCAGGGACCAGTCGGGTGACATGGTAGGAATTTGGGAAGACCCGGAGAACCCCCCTGCAAGAGTATTATGTATGGGCCAGTCGGGTAATGTGGCAGGTATTTGGGAAGACTTGGAGAACACCCCTTGAAAGAGTGTTATTTAGGGGCAATTTCTAATGTCAGGGAAGACTCGGAGAACACCCTCTTGCCTATCTTATGTATTTGCTGGTTCTACCTTAAACTGTTTGGGAATTATGATCAACTATGCTTATAGGTTCGCATAGGGGCTTAAATGACCATATGTTAATTTTCCTTGTCGGCGGCGATGCCTATGTTATGAATTTGACGACTACATCTTAAACGGTTCATGAATTACGTCCAACTATGCTTATATGTTCACATAGGGCTTAAATGGCATGTGTAGTTTATATCGTATTTAGGATGACTCTGAGATAACCCTCTCAACTTGGAATGCAAGGGGGTGAAGTATGGTAGGGGTAGGGGTAAACTCCGAGAAAATCCCTCATGAATCCTCAATCCTCATTACCCAAAAATGAGTCATTTAGCCTCATTGTGGAATCTTTAAAAAAATTTCAAAAAAAAAAAATTAAAAAAAAAAATTTTTTTTGGGAAATTTTGGCGTTTTTTTTTTTGGTGTTAAACGGGATATTTTGAGGGTAAAATGGGAAAAATGGCCGAGGAATACAAGAACATGAGGTTTCTGCGGCATGGCACCCCGGCACCCTCCCGTCACCCTGCGTTAGAACATAGAATATATAACTACTAATGTCAATGTTCGGATGGACGTCAACTGCATCAAAATGACGCAAAACCTTGCTAATGTCCGTTAGGGTCATGCTGTGTTTTCCTTTGTCAGTATTTTGCACCACAAAGTGTTTCAAATGTAAACACTCATCTACAACCACAGGCTGAAGATCTTCGGGATACAAACTCAATAGTTCTGTTGCACGTTGGTGATTTCTGAGGCTTCCAGTCCTTAAATAACTTCGAAAAATCCAAACCTGTTATGGAGCTGAGTATATTTATTTTCACGTCTGTTGAGTTCGGAATATAATGTATATAATATAAAGTTGAAAGTGTTCACACGAAATTTCTCAGATCCTGTAAATGTAACATCGCGGCTATGTCCACCATATTCACCAAAGTGTGTAGGTATTTTCCTTTTGCGTCAGAAGTCTGCTAAGCACTCCTTACATTTGCCTCTCGCTGCACTTTATAAGCCATCGACATTTTTTCTCACTTCTTGAAGAAAACCACAAAGAGACTCATAGTAAGTAATAATCTTCCCTAGCTCTGTGGTTTCATACTGCAGTTTTATGTTCACCTTATTAAACATTTCCAGTATGGTAACCCATAAAATCGCCATGAATGTAGTCTCAAGGGAACTCAGCTTTTCTTTTATAGCATTGGCTTCTTTCCTTGTTGAGGGTACTTCATCACTGTCATTAGCAATTTCATTCAAACTTTCCAAAATGCATTCTCTGTTTTTTAATTAAACTTTTGTATAATCACCCCATGTATAACGTGTTTGATTGTTTCCTATATATTCCGTTTATCACAAGCGTTTTATACTTCTGTTAACATAAAAGTATCTTATTTTTGGTTTAATTGAACTTGTACATATATATTTAAGTATAAATTATAAGATTTCATTTATAATTAAAATTAATAGAAACATAATGAAAATAGGCGTGTTGGTAACTTATGCAAAATATTATTAAACTGAGTTTGCACGAATGCGGCGCGTTGTCCGTTTGGTGTGACTTTCTAGACTTAGTTAAGCTTTGTTTGCACAAGGTGGAAGAATATCCTGAAAGTGAGACTTAAGCAGGGCTTCAGGAAAGTTGGAAGTAACCATGATTAGACTATACCTACAAATTAGGCTGAGCAGAAACATCACGTATATACTATCACAATGTATCAGCTACATGCTGTCCCGTCTTCATTAGTCCGCTGGTCTGTTTCCTTCTCGCCGCATCCATTCTTCAGGCTGTCCCTTGAGTCTGCAGCCAGCTGAATTGAGGGCCACACTCTCTAATCAGTTTTGACCCCATCTGAAGGCGGGAATAAGGCACTCATTAATATTTACATAACATTATCATCATAAGAAAACCCCGTAAATCCATGTTTGGTTGTTTGCAGGTTTTTACCCCATTACAAAAAAAAACACTCAACTGATAGAATACGAAAACGTGTGTATCTCCGGGAATGTTTACAAATAATCTTAAAAAAAAAAAAACCAAAGAGACCTCGTACCTTCACTGTGAGTTATCAAAAAACGATAAACATGTACACCCACTTGTTATTTTCAATGCAATTTTAACTTCAAATACGGGTTAAAAGCGCATGCGTATTTAAACTGTTAATTACAATTTAGTTTCAAACTGAAACAAATACGTTACAAATAAATGTAATTGTGTTTTTGTCTCTCCTGTACAACACCAATTTTTGGAGTTACGAGGTTTCGTCATGAGAGTAACAATAATTAATCAATCACCAACTAATAAACATATTGTCCATGCTAATGCAAACGAGGGATGCAAATCAACAGTTCCCAAATGCAACCTTAAATTTGAAACAAGTATATTTAGTTAAGAGAGAGATTTTATTTTAATATCAATGTCAGCTAATATTTGATTTGTAGCTTAGCTTACAAACAGAATTATGCTAACATTTATAGACGTTACACATGAGTTTACAATTGCAAGCATTTTTTAATATCAAGAATTTCCAGCACTAGGCAGTGCTGCTAATGGAAAGCTAGACGTCGTTTCGAATGCCATCAACGAAAATCGTAAAATCCCTGTCTTTGTATTACCTATTCAGTAAAAATTGTACGCCAAAACGCAGTGTATACAAGTCACAACAACTGCCTGTATGTGAGCTGTTGGATGTAAATCTTGAAATACTAGTCACTGAAAAATGCAGTTAGTTAGATGCCAGTGAGGGACGAAGCAGGGGACTGCGCTGGTACTAAGTACCCCCGGAAGTGGAATTCCACTCACAGTTGGTATAAAATAGATTACCGTTTAAGTTTCCCGCCTGCTTGGTGCTTGAACAGTGTTGTAGCATGTTTGAAATACGCGTCTTTTGACATTACAAATCGTGCTCCCAACAAGATTATTAACCCAGAAACACTTCACATGGTTAAATAATGATACTTTCGGGACACCGCGAATATTGGAAACAAAATAACTGCCTTATCCGACTTTTGTATCGACGTACTGGTCGAATGCGTACGGAACTAGAACCCTCGACCTATGTAAACCTTGCTGTAGTGCATATTTTACACATTTAATGATAAGGCTCCCGCTTAATTTTGAGATAAAAAAATGAACCTAATGCAGATGTTCTGCGTGCATACCATATCAAAGCTTGTAAATCATTTTCACTAGCGCTATCTCGTATGAGTCGTTTGTCAAAACGGCGGAAATTCAAACTTCTTAATTTTACGTATGGAAAGCTTGATCCGTTAGTAATTACGTGTTACTGGTTTTTGGAGATGCTTAGTTGCTTTACAATGCAAGCAGATGCTCATAGAAAATGCAATGTCAAATAAGTTTTTAAAAACGTGTATCTACGTGGTTTTCAGTACGTCTATAGAATGTTCAGTACTTGGAAGTAAAACACGCAACTTTAAGCCAGTTCAGTACCCGGCACTTAGAAGATTCCATGCCGGATTATTAGCGCTGGATATTGTCCCCATTAGCATTCTATTGCATACGTAATCCCATCAGACGGAATCATAGACTAAAGATGAGGTCGGCCGATCTCGCTGACTGTGCACAACCAGTCTCCGTGTCCCAACATTGAACTGATTTTCTGCCAACACGTCTAGAAAAAACAGCATTAATTGGATTTGCGATTAGAACACTGATTAGCAAGCAAGTGCTTTGAGATGTATGTATACTTACTCTAACCAATCTGTAATGCAGTTTGATTAAATTCAAATTGACAAAGTACTTTATTCATTTAAAACTGATTTGTCATTTAAAAATTAAGTTATAAACAAACACGTTCATCACTAGTCATCTTTCGCCTATGGGCGGAACCCACAACACTGAAATAATCGCTTAGGATCACAGTTCGTCCTGATTGGAAGGAGTTTTCCCTGTGCCATACGTACAGCTTATGTCGAACAGGAAATGTGTGACCTATAAGACAAGCACACTGACGCACATGCTTTGAACTGACATTTTCAGCGTGCATGCGCATGCGCCATATGTGCGGGGAAGCACAACGGAAGCTTTGTTACCTTTCTGGAGCTTACGAAGGCGCTCGGTTTTTTTTGCTCAACGTACAAACCTGCGCACTAGCTAGGGAATGCCGGGGATGTGAAGAATGCTGAAGGAATGCCGGGAAAATGGCGACAGCTCCGCTAAGTAGCAGCGTGCCGGGAGCGCTACAGTGCGTCGTGGCAAACTGTGCACTGCGTTACATCACACTATGGGCTTGATTCGCCCTTCAGAGTGCCACAAATCCTTCCTACCTCTCCTGCTTGCAATAACCTATCAAATGAATACAAATAATATCACGATATAAATAAGATTTTATCCATAACCGCAGAAATGATAAAAAAGGGGGGAGGGGCAAGAGAGACACAGAGAGAGAGAGAGAGAGGGAGAGGGAGAGAGAGAGAGAGAGTAGGTATTTAATGCGAGACGTGGATGGGGAAAATTTCCAAAATATTAATAGTTGCATTTTTATGCGTTTTCACATCTACGTTAAACGTATTATGAGAATGCCTACCTTCAATAAAAAATAACGAATTTGCAGGGAAACCTTAGAAGAAATGCGAGATTAAATTTTTACGCAACCGCAAAATCATGTTATTAGGGCACATCTGTTTTATTCATCAATTGTATTTATGTACATACTCAGTTTTTTCCCTTGTGCGTTTTATCAACTTGTTTGCATTTTTATTACGTAACAATATGATAATATAACCAACATTTGTCACAACATAGCATTATAAACTGAAAATGTATTAACATATATATACCTTTCCCCTTTTAAAATAATACACAGTAAAAAAGCATTATTTAAAAAAGAGAAAACCAACCTACGCAAGAAATCTATAAACTAAATCAGCAGCTGTCTTCCACATCATCATATTCATTGTCCTTACCATATTCACTGCCAATTCCAATTTCTTCAAGATAAGTATATCTTTTATGTCATTTCTAATTTCGGGGACCAAGATTCCGAACACACTTTGGGGGAAATCTGCATGCGGGTGGAATAAGTGGGGTAATAAAAACTGACAAAACAAATCAGTGATATTTAATCTTCTTAATTTTAGTCAGAATAACTCGCGGTAATTCCTATCTTCTTTTGCTTCTCGCCTCCTGGATCTCTCAGGCAATTGGCCCATTGATAACAGAGAATGTCTCATGATAACTGTGCTGTGCTCTAATATTTATGTACAATGGGGTTCAATTCATGTTAACTGTACAGTTTATCATAATGAAAAAGTTATATTACAGTTTGATTCACATTATATTCTCAGGATAGTATGGTCAAGTATATTTTGCAACGGAACCCCATAGCAAATCTGTGAGCTATAAATATTATCTGGATAGCACGGTTTCTTATATTGAACCAACTTCGAATAGCTGAAATAACTATCAGTATTACGAATTTTTTACTTCTTTCTGATTAAATTGTATGATTGTTTCGTTGATTTGGTTTAAATTAGGAGGGACAATAATTCTTCCGGGAAATGTGGAGCGCATGCCTTCTCAACTAGTTTTAATTTCCGAAGATTATTTTTAATGCTGATGTAATAATGGCTAAACGTTTCAATAGAGACGCTCTTGCTCTGTTTTTGCCTCCCTCTCAGGCGAGTAGAGAGAACTCTCAACTGCTGGAGCAGCGATGGTGTAGTGGTTAGACCACTCGTCTTCCACCTAGGCGAACCGGGCTCGATTCCCCGCTGGGTAACTCCCGGATTTTTGCATGTGGTAATCGTGCCGGACGATGCCGCTGGTCGGCGGGTTTTCTCGGAGATCTCCCGTTTCCCCGGAGCTACTCACCCGGCTCTCGAGACCTCGATATTAAGAGCCGCCCACGCACTCACTCCTAACTACTACAGCGGTAGTAACAGTTTTCGAAGCAAGTTTAACACTTCTTTTTCTGGCCCTCTCGCCTTACTGTATAATTTTCTTGGACGACCAGGTTTCTTGAGTTTCTTTCTGTGTCTGGTTTGTACTGGGGGCTGCAATTTTGTACTCAGGGAAATCCACAGTGATATTAAGCCATTGGAATACTTTCGTTCCAAGGAAATCCGACTGCAACTACATACTTATTATATTGCAATACAATTTTTTTGTAGGCATTCTTCGAAAATGACATCAAACTTTCTTCGTACTCGTGCAAATTATAGTTTCTCAAAGTACGAACATAGACATAGTTTATAAATAAATGGATCAAAAATAAATTTTTTGATCTATGCGCAGATTATTCTAATTGTCTTCTAGTTACCATTTTCACATTTGTGAAATGAAAACTGAGGCTTTAATAATAAATTTAGTAATAAAAGCACCACATACCAATATCTTAGTCTACAGCAGTGCAACTTTTAACTGTAGAACAATGGAGAAAAAAAAATCACGGTCCTGAAATTATGGCATTGCGTTTACTATATGAAATCATTAACTATAGGTACATTAAAAACGAGTGAGGAAGAAAAGTAAAGAGTACTCGCCTAAAATTAAACATCCACAGATACAAGCAAAACAGTCAGCAAGTTTATTCGCTAGTTTAACACTTCCCTTGCGAAATAGAAACTGACTTCCCAATACGCCTAGCAAAGATAAATGCTGAAAGGTATGTTTGAACCTCAATGCGACAGCTATCATCGCTCCACACATTATGGTCACGAAGGTTGTTAACAACTTCGAACTATTCAACGCACGGATATCCTCGCTGTTGACAGGGTCGCGACCCAGCCCCAATATCCCATTCCAATTAGAAATGTAACAGAAAATCGCAAGTTGACGTAACCGATATGTACACCTCTTTATTCTCTCATATTTTCTCTGCATTATAAGCAGAGAAACTCCGTATGCCTCGACAAGCCTTGAATTGTACGACTTGCTTTATAGAAAAATATGGATCAAAACTAGTAATTTATTTTGTAATTATTATTTTATTTTTAATTATTATATCTTTAGCGTTAGGAAAAAATTGTTTGATGTTTAATTCAATAGAGTTTTAGCAAAATACCAAAGAAAAGTTTAAGTACCGAAAATTACGAATTTCTCAAGTGAATGTAACAAATACAGTCAAGGATACTTATCGAGAGCTTATCAATCTACAAAAACCTATAATATTTTTATCACATGTGGTAAACGTCCCGAACATTTGTTAATTTCAGTTGAAAATAAAAATGTTCTATTCGTAGATTTTTTGCATTATATTAGTTGAATTCAGCTCACTGTGTGCAATAACAACCTGATGAATTTCGTTCTTCCAGCGCAACGAAATTGCAGGTAATTATGCAAAATATTGTCATAAAAAATATTAATTTCTCTTTTATTTTTTACTTTGTGAATGAAGTTTCGAAAACTGTCGCGTGCGTTTGTCTGCGTGTATGCGTGGCCCCTCACCCAGCATTAAAATTCTTTTGAATGTTTGTGCTGATTGAACCGAAATTTCTATACGACAACCTCATTACTTGGAGGCGAACGTACAAACTTTCCTTTCTTATGCTTCAATTACTTCAATTCCTGAGGCTTACGTATCGATCACCAATTCTCGAAAAAAAAAAAAAAACTGTATGAGCTGGAGACTTGCAACGAGTCACCAAATACAGGTCTGTTGCATATATTTTTTCTATGTACGTTGCAACCATCAGTCCCTTTTCCGGTTTGCACGCACACTCCCGGCTCTGATACTTGCCTCTGGAAGTACTGCTTGTATCACTACTAAAATTAACATATATTTTACACCTACTGTTGTGAGCTGTCCGTCAACCAACTTTACCACGCTCTTGGCTTTTTTTCCGTCATTTTGGGTGTACACTCTTCCCGAAATATGTCGAGAACCGTTCATAACATCTAAGAGTATGAAAACAAGAAAATGAATTCTAAAAATACTATCAATTCTTCCAGATAATTAATTAAAAATCTATACTGACTTCAGAAGATTATGTTAAAACGAAATCTATTCCAAATGACTAATCCATACGAACAAAATATTCTGTCTCAATTTACCCAAAGCAATCAATCATTTAATTTAATCTTATAGAAGCCGTTACTGTGATTAAAACGCGAACAATGTACGCTGTTATAATTGCAAAATGAATGTAGGGATCTGCGAAAAAGTTAATTAATTTATATTTGCAACCTTCTACCGGTGTTAGCGACTCTATTTTGTAATATTTAGCATCACTGACTGCTTTTTCTTGTCTGAATTATCAGATGATCATGTAACCTCAACTATGTGTATTTATAATTCGATCTCTGATAAAGGATCATGAAGCTTATCTATGTACTACTGCGATTCTCGGATTATACTTATCCATTGTAGCACTGCGAGTTAAAACTAAGTAAAATAATTTTTCTTATTCGATGCAATTTCAAAACTTACGAGGAAACAAAATAAGCCAATTAATACTATAAAAAGTATTTTATTATTATTTTCAAATATTCGTTACAGTGAAGTGGAGAGAAATGGCCTGCTTTTGACGATCCTGCCTACCAAGCGAGGAGCCGTGAGCTTCAAATGGGGAATCAATGTTAAACGAAATTCCTTCTCATTGCGTCAATTTTAAAGATAGCTATTTCAAACAAAAAGTTTTCTACGTGGAATTTGTTAAGAAATGTTGCTATGTTAAGACACCTTGCCAATTGTTTTGTTTGATATTTTTTCTAAACTAATATTAAAATTTTTGTATAACAACAAAATTAATAAATAATAAGTAATTTTATATAGAACTATTATCTAAGAAAGTCGCGTCAAAATATATATATTTTATTATAGTTGTCTTTAAAATTGACGAAATAGGAAGGAATTTCGTTTAAAATTGATTTTCCAATTGAAATTCGTGGCTGCCGGCTTGGTGGGCAGGGCCGTTAACATCGAGGTCATGAGAGACGATGAGGGTAAAGCGAGGTGAGTATGGAGCAGCGCCGGAATGTAAGGGCAGGGGAAACGTGAGATTCCTGAGAAAACCCACCGACCAGCAGCATCGTCCGGCACGATTCCCATATGTGAAAATCCGGGAGTGACCCCGTAGGGAATAGAGCTCGGTTTGCCTTGGCGAGAGGCTCGTAGTCTAACCACTACACCACTGCGGCTCCTGCCAGGACAACTGACGGATTTCTGATCTCCGTTTTGTTAGTAATGCCAATTATTCAATTTTAATTAAAAAAGATTTATTTCATAAGTTTCTAAATTTACATTAATATGTTAACATAATACTATTTTTGTCATACATACAAATATAAAAAGTTAATAGACTGACTTGTTAATTTTTGCTACAATTTTAATTACGTAGTCATTTTATACTCTTATTTACCACTGATTCTTGTAAAATACTACAAACTGCAATTTAAGCATTTAATAATTTATATTGTCCAGTAATCATAAAATGCACAGTTTTTATGTAGTCGATCCTTAACCATAGGTGGTTTCTTGCTGACTTACAGTGCAAAATGTTTCAAGTTCGAATCCCACGTTAGGAATATGCGCGCGTGTGTAATTTTTAGAAAAAATGTACGGTTTGTCTAATAAGTAAGAGTTTTCATGTGCCCAGTTAACATACTGTACAAAAATTGTAAGAGTAAATAACCACTGACAGAACAATAATTGTTTTCACGCCGTAGGAAATTTCGAAACACTGTAACGAACATATAATTATCATAATTTTTATGAGTGCGTGATGACAACCTGTATAGACGATAAAGACATAAAAATAATATTCTGCATAATACGAACCGTCTAGCTTCATCTTCCACTGTTAGTCCTTGTTTGTTATTTGTGGGTTTTTATTACCGTTTGTGACTTAGTGCTATGAAAACTGTCAGTATACAGTTTACATGTTTACATAGTATGTCGAACACTAAGTAAAGCTATGGGTGCATTCCAGAATTCATAACTTCCGTACTGGCAGGTAGGCATTCTGACAACCCACAGCCAGAGCCTCGATTTGAAGTCGTAACCAAAAACATTGGGCAGTTACAACAATCCCCTATTCTAACCTGATTATTATCTGCAATAACCCTCCTGAGAAATAATTCATTGTTTATTTATCTACATATTTTATAATACCACGTGATCACTCACCAAAGTCACGTGCCAAGTTTGACAATAGATTTAAAATTTTTTTTTTTTTTTTTTTTTTTGTAAAATTAATGCTCTTAGCAGCAAAAGCGAAATATTTTGAGTGTTCATTTAATGAACTGTCATTACAATGGTAAAAAAATATTTTTTAAAACTCTTTATAAAAGCACAGCGGAGAGAAAACACAAGAATGAAATGCTCTGCTACCACATATTGCTGAAGGTGTTAAAACCAGTTTCAGTACGATATTTGCGGCACTTCACTGACTAAATAACACACTTCAATTTATATTAAATTTGTGACGCATGTAAAATGATTAAAAACAGATTTCATAGGCTCTACCAGATTTCAAGTAATTTCCTAATCATCTTTCCGTTTCTGCATTAACAGTTCGACTCTGATTACGTGGCCTATAGTTGATTCTTGTTTTATTTTATACAAAAAAGTCATTGTGGAAGCATCGGAATTAATTGACGGACGTGTACAACCGACATAAAATTACCCAGTTCTACTCTTGAAATTTTACTAGTATTCTCTTGATTAGCCAAATACCCCACAATAATTCATTTTGACCCTCGTCATTGGCGTGTGAGCTGTTATATTGCTCCTCAATTACATTACCATCAGTTAATGCTCACAAACCAATTTAACATATAACTACTTATTTTACCAACTGTTCCACAACCTTCAGATTACAGACAAAGTTTGCCGGTTTATAGTTATAAAATACGTTTTACACCACCTGAGTTTTTGTCTTAGCGCATGAAATATGTAATTTCTAGCACAAGGGAAATAACACAACTTTTGTGAAATTAACGTATTTACCGTTCTTTGCGAGTGATTTTATTCAACCGGTTGTGTTTGGTCGTAACAACAGCATACTTGACTCGCATTCGGGAGGTCGTGGTTTCAATCACCACCGACTGCACTGAAAGTGATTTTTCCATACAAATTACAGCCAAACACCGTTCCAGTTTCCTTCACACTAGTTTTAGATCACGATAAGACGATTAATCTCTGTACGTAAAATAATCCTGAATAGACTTGCGACACACCTGTCACTAAGGAGGTAAGTATGCTGTTGCTTAAACCTGTCAAACTTCTACTTGGGCGCATGCTGCAGCTCAACCAGGCCCGCACTCTAAGATATTATTCGGAAATGTATCATATCAGTATCTACAGATAGTGATAAAGTACGTATGGTAAATGATTTTTCCATACATACATGGTAGCGTTCTTGCATTCACTCACGGAACGGTCAAATGCGTATAGGGAATTCCCTAACTTTATATATAGTAGCGACGTTAAAAGTTCCTATATATGCAGCATTATTTGTGGTATTATTACCATAATATGTGTAGGTTAAAAACTTCCACTACAGTTTAGGAAGTATACTGGAAACACTTTTTACAGTGCGTGTGTGACGTCATACTGACTGCTGTCTTTTGCTGGTCACAGACATAGACTAAAGATGAGGTAGACCGATCTCGCTGGCTGCGCACAACCAATCTCCGTGTCCCAACATTGAACTGCTTTTCTGCCAATGCAGCTAGCAAAAATAGCGTGGATTGGATTTCAGGTTATAATACTGGTTAGTAAACAAGTGCTTTGATGTGTTTTTAAACATCTTCTAACCAATTCGTAATGCAGTTTGATTGAATTCAAAATTGTAAAAGTATTTTATTAATATAATAGTGCGTGTAATTTAAAAATTAAGATACAAACAAACACGTTCATCACTGTTGACCATGTGACTTTGACAGTTGTGTTTCTTTGGGGTAGTTCAATATTGGATACATGTGCAGAAGACGAATAATCGCTCTACCTCATCTTTAGTCTATGGTCACAGACGCTCTGGATCACTTTCACGCCGAAGGAAAGAGCCGGTAACGCCATCGAGAAGCATCCGACCTCCTTAACACAATGAGTCCGAGGATGGACCCTGATCTGCGCAGCCACGTCGATAGCTGGACGTGGGCGAGTGTCATTAGGATGTCACGTACGGACCGTCTCCCAGACGTTATCAGCCCTCGAGCTGCAAAGACTACCTTGGCGTCGAGTGCACACACAATTCCAAACCAATTACGTACATGTCACCGATTTGTCAGCCTCAGGGTGGTTTTGGCTTCAGTCATGGACGCAGAACACACTTCCAGGGGCCATATTGTACTATTAAAAGCAGTTACTTGATATTGGGATTTTGTCAGGCAAAGAAAAAAAAGGTTTGCTTGAAATTCTTGGGCCTTTCAGAGACTTCCAACGATTTTCCATAATAATATCTATCGCGTTAAGTGGTGTAACTGGAAAAATTACTACCCCAGTTATTCCGTCCTCCTAACCAGACACTTGTTACATTTAGGTATTAGGTAGTAGAGAAACGTTTATTATTTATTCATGCCTTATATTTACAAAATGTTTAGTTCCACAAAGTGGCTACGACACATAGTCACGTGATCTTTAAAGTTATTGCGAGAATAATCCACAGTAACTGACTTCTGTGGGTGTTGAGAGTCGGCATCCAGTGCGAATTTTCCACACCTTAGAGTTTCTAACAGTAGATATACTTGTTTGCAACACGTTACTCCGAAATAGGCTGTTCACTGTAAGCTAAACACTTTGGAAAGCTCTGTTTCAGATCTACTTGTATGCACATTGTGTATTCTTCCACCATATGTAAAATTAACATTACTACGAATCTGATAACTTTATTCATGCGCCGATCAAGTGAAACTGTAAAATTACTAAACAAGTAAAGAGTGTTCAAAGGTCCTGGTTCTTACAATTACATATATAAAAAAATTGAAAGACATAATTTCAGTTTTTAGAAATGTTTGCTTAGCATATTTAATTCAACATTAATTTCTACTTCCAGGACATTCGTCCGCCTCATAGAAACAAACTTATCGACTGTAGAAAATTACACCAAAGGGACAACGCACCACATTCGTGCAATATTTTGCATAGTAACTATTAATTTATGGCCATAACCACACATTTTATTAATATTTATTATAAATAAAATATTATAATATATAGACACAATATAAGTAAGTATTCAAATGAACCAAAAATAAGGCACTTTATGTTAACAGAAGTATAACACGATAGTGATACCGAACGTATTTAGGAAACAACCAAACACGCCATACACGGGGTTATTTTTCAAAGGTGAGATTCAAAGAGTGTGAAGAAACCTCGAATAGACCATAACTACGTGATAGCCATGCATATATTTAAGTGGCAAACGAGATACTGATTCCCCGAAAAAAAGACCACGATATTCACGTGCACTTACTTCGTGTATGATCAACAATAAATGAGTTATTCGTAATTTTTTTTTGCCCGAGTATTTCTGTTCTTAAAAATCAACCGAAAAATACTCACATTTACACGTCTTCAAAAAGAATAAGTTTTCTGTATTAAAGAGAGAGTAATACGAGATTACTCAGCGAGTCTTGAATGTTGCGAAATAATAGCAACCAGCATTTCAGAGTTAGTTACAAAGTACGAATAAAGTGTTGTGCATTTCACACCCAGGTAGATCTGTCTTTAATTTGGAAACGGCGAGAGGCGCGCAGAGCGACGCGGGGGAAGCCGACAGAAGAGCTTGTTACCGCAAGAGAGGACAGTCGATATCGGTGACTGGAACCGAGAAGAAGTACGAGACAGCCGACAAACAAAGGCAGTAGGCGGGTCGAGGCAGAGCAGGCCGTGACCTCGCCAGGGCAGAGCACGCCTGGCTCTCTCTGGCGGGTGGGGCGAGAATTGACTGGTGGTTAGGGGGTCGCCGGCGACGAGCCACTCTCCAGGGAGGGCGGCCGCGAATACGAATGAGGATCCACGTGGTGAACAGAGAAGTAGTGCTCGCCTGTCTCTCCTCGCTAAACAGATTACACGCACGGCTCTTCTCTCCGCTGCTGTCGCTACACCCAGGTCTCCTCCTTCGCGACCATGACACGCTGAAAC
The DNA here is from genome assembly GCA_002778355.1 of Clitarchus hookeri. Classification (NCBI taxonomy): domain Eukaryota; kingdom Metazoa; phylum Arthropoda; class Insecta; order Phasmatodea; family Phasmatidae; genus Clitarchus; species Clitarchus hookeri. The sequence continues at coordinate 1,143,848 of NQII01000157.1, forward strand.
CTCGCGAGTCTTGCCGCCGCGGGCCGACCCGACAACATTCCCCTTCAGAACAAATCTACCTCTCACCTCTCTAATGCTTGGCATTTTCTTCATTATTTTACTGGGCTTCCAACGCCCTCTCTCCCCTCCTAGTCTTCTATGTCGAGGAGCTGCTTTTCATTGTTTTAGATCTATACAAAATATAAAATTATAGACAATACTTACAAATGTTGTAGACAGCAAATTTTTTGTATAATGAGTAGATACCTGAAAAGTTCGTGAGTTCAATGACCTGTAGGCTAGACTTCAGAGTCTTATATACATTCGTGCAGATATCAACTTTACATTGGTTGCTGGTTGTGTCGGTACAAGGGGGTGATTTGGCATACAATTTAGTGCACATTTTTTATTGGTTCATCTATCTCCATGAGGTGGCCAACAACGCGTCGACTAATTGCAAAAGAAACATTAACGTATAAGTTCGTGAATCTCAACTTGTCTCGAAAAGAACCTGCGAATTTTTCAGGTCTCTGATAATGGCATGTCAGAATCACAATTTTATTGTTTTTTTTAATGTGCAAATAACAAAAATAACTCGCTATATTAAATAAGATAATTGATGTTGAAATAAGATACCACGAGTTACTGAAATAAATATTTGAAATTACACTATCAAATGTTTTCGAAGTTTTTAAAAATTGCTCAAAATGAGGACACATTTGCATAATTTTTATTTGTAGCAGTCTATGATTTTTCTAAAATATATTTTGCCAAGTATATCTTAAAACCCTAAACTAAAATAAGTCGCATTTTAAGGACGAAGATACACTCTCCAATAGAGTCCTTGAAAATTCACTGATTCATTTCGGAAAAAGCCAGAAACCAACAACTTCGAAGTTAATATTTCACACTTTCAGAAACACATTAATTTATGGCTTAAAATGTTGTAAGAAATTAATATTTTTATGAGCGCTTTACTTACGCCGACACAGATCTTGTCTCGTTATCATAACCAATGAGCTGTAGCCTGTATTCGGCGTTAGTAACATTAACCACGAATAAACTTGAGCAGCAGCACGGTTTACGAATCAGTTACCCACATGGGAGATCAATGAACATAGAGCCTCGCAGTGTACAGCGCCAGCCAAAATAACCTTCATGTGAGTTATGTACACAACTGTACACTAGGCATCAGTTGGTTAGTTCTGCAGCTCGTTCACGCATGGACACCAACGGGAGAACCCTGAGCCGACAACAAAGAATCACCAAAATGCAGGTTCTGTCAACAAGGAACCAATGAGCAGTTGATACCTGCTCGACCGCACAAGTTACTCTTAGTCTTAGGCTACGAGTCATTGAACTCGCGGATTTATAATGTCTTTACTCATCGAAAAACTACCCGGAATTCTAGCCCCAAACTTTGCGAACCTAAGGTACCTGATCATCTAACGGAGGTTATTTACTTTTTAAAAATAACGACCAATTACTTTAAATAAAACATCAACTAATGATAGCTACTTGGAATGCTAGGGCTTCTCTTCAAAAGGAATGGAATAGCTCAAAGAATTAAATAAGGGGGAAATAAATAATGTAATAATTTCTCCAACAAAAATTTTAAGAGGCAAAGTATTTATAGAATTATATCTTGATAATCAGTGGGGTGGATAAAATAAGAACTGCAACTAGAATAGCAATAATTACTGAGAAAAAAAAAAACAGAAATAAAATCGAATGCTGCACTCTTGATTGTGAAACTAGAAAGAGAAACATAACTTTCGACTGAACTTGGTATTACGCTCGTAACGAAGGCCAAAAAGAAGCAACTGAAGAATTTTACAAAATTCTTCAGAAACGGTTTTTAAAAAATAATATAAATGACTACAGAGCACAAAGAGGGGATATAATGAATCGGTTAATTCCTTAGGCTATAGGATATTTCGGAAAGGACCACCTAATTGGGCGCGAGTTCAGAAAGTTCTGAATATAACCAACACACACTATTGTAAGAAAGACATTCACAAGAGCAGCAAGAGGTTTTGGATCAAGTCGAAGTTTAAAGCAATGGACAGGAATGGATACCCCACCTTTAAATTATGGAAAAGAAACACGTTCGAAAACAGATACTTTAATATAAACCCCAAGGTAAAGGAGATCCAGCCAGACAAATAAAGTGATGAAATTTGAAACCGGAATGGGTTATAGACCTATCGTTGAGTTGGAGAGAAAGGAGAAATGAAATACACATTCTAACTCCACTGCCAAGTAAAATGAGTGAAGCGATTCGGGTGGTTCTTAACAGCGAGGTCTTGAGAGCCGATGCCAAATAAAATAATGGTCATGTTGGTATTTTGTGAACTTTCGTTGGGAAATTACGGTGTTTTGTAGTACTTAAGTAAAACATTTAATTATCTCATATAATTATTTATGCAATGTACGAAAAAAATTATTCATTTGAAACAGCCCCTCCCCCTCCCCCCCCACCGACCAACTCTTTCTCGCCAAATATACAATAACAATTATTTTTTTACCAATTGCACTTTTTTCAAGAAATGTTTCGATAATCCCCAAAATCTTAAAACCGCTCAAAAAAAAAAAAAGGTCAGCTCAGTTTGTAAACGAGAACAATCCATTTGTGTTTTCAAGAATTACGGTTGCTCAAAATCAAAAGAAATATTTATGGAGCAGACTGATTATTTCATTGGCAGTAACGAAAATATTAATAATTTTCCTAGCAATTCTTAAACATTATATCTTCTGTAAGCTCATGTTATTTTCTACCGTAAAATGCTACAAAGGAGTTCGGGCATAACTGTGTCACTATTACGTATATCATGTGGGTATTCTGTATTCGTGCTAGCTACGAAGTTAAACTCGAGTGATGAGGAAGCCAGTCTACGGGGACTGACTTCCTCTAACAATCTATTCACCGAATAATTAACGTAGTGATCAGAAATTTTCTGTATTCAGAAAGCAATATAAACGTTTATTTTTCTGCATACAACTGTGTGATGCAAAGCTTGGTAAACAACAAATTAGTTTGGCGTGGCGAAAATTCTCTCTTCGAGGTAAAAGCGCCGATCAAAATTTTTACGTTGTTTTTTCCCCTTACTTTTCCTTGGAGTTGCTTTGTTTCAAGAATGTGAGGTTTACTCCCATTTTCGTGTAGTAATTATTTCCCATTATTTTCCTAACTGTAATTCGGGATTTTGTACCAGTTACATGACACACATGGGTTGCAATAGAATAATAAATTAATCCAATACCAGTTTACTCATTCTACCCTAAACGTTTCATATACAAGGGGAATCGAAATTCATTTGTTTCGATCTCACATTTGAAGATTATGGCAAAGAAGCCTCTATTTTTGTTTTCATATCATATTCACTCGTGCGAGCTCCAGTTTTTCTAAGTTTTCCTCTCTCCTGTATCCTTCTTTGCCACGTACCTACTTCCTCTCTCCTGTATCCTTCTTTGCCATGTACCTACTTCCTCTCTCCTGTATCCTTCTTTGCCACGTACCTACTTCCTCTCTCCTGTATCCTTCTTTGCCATGTACCTACTTCCTCTCTCCTGTATCCTTCTTTGCCACGTACCTACTTCCTCTCTCCTGTATCCTTCTTTGCCATGTACCTACTTCCTCTCTCCTGTATCCTTCTTTGCCACGTACCTACTTCCTCTCTCCTGTATCCTTCTTTGCCATGTACCTACTTCCTCTCTCCTGTATCCTTCTTTGCCACGTACCTACTTCCTCTCTCCTGTATCCTTCTTTGCCATGTACCTACTTCCTCTCTCCTGTATCCTTCTTTGCCACGTACCTACTTCCTCTCTCCTGTATCCTTCTTTGCCATGTACCTACTTCCTCTCTCCTGTATCCTTCTTTGCCACGTACCTACTTCCTCTCTCCTGTATCCTTCTTTGCCATGTACCTACTTCCTCTCTCCTGTATCCTTCTTTGCCACGTACCTACTTCCTCTCTCCTGTATCCTTCTTTGCCATGTACCTACTTCCTCTCTCCTGTATCCTTCTTTGCCACGTACCTACTTCCTCTCTCCTGTATCCTTCTTTGCCATGTACCTACTTCCTCTCTCCTGTATCCTTCTTTGCCACGTACCTACTTCCTCTCTCCTGTATCCTTCTTTGCCATGTACCTACTTCCTCTCTCCTGTATCCTTCTTTGCCACGTACCTACTTCCTCTCTCCTGTATCCTTCTTTGCCATGTACCTACTTCCTCTCTCCTGTATCCTTCTTTGCCACGTACCTACTTCCTCTCTCCTGTATCCTTCTTTGCCATGTACCTACTTCCTCTCTCCTGTATCCTTCTTTGCCACGTACCTACTTCCTCTCTCCTGTATCCTTCTTTGCCATGTACCTACTTCCTCTCTCCTGTATCCTTCTTTGCCACGTACCTACTTCCTCTCTCCTGTATCCTTCTTTGCCATGTACCTACTTCCTCTCTCCTGTATCCTTCTTTGCCACGTACCTACTTCCTCTCTCCTGTATCCTTCTTTGCCATGTACCTACTTCCTCTCTCCTGTATCCTTCTTTGCCACGTACCTACTTCCTCTCTCCTGTATCCTTCTTTGCCATGTACCTACTTCCTCTCTCCTGTATCCTTCTTTGCCACGTACCTACTTCCTCTCTCCTGTATCCTTCTTTGCCATGTACCTACTTCCTCTCTCCTGTATCCTTCTTTGCCACGTACCTACTTCCTCTCTCCTGTATCCTTCTTTGCCATGTACCTACTTCCTCTCTCCTGTATCCTTCTTTGCCACGTACCTACTTCCTCTCTCCTGTATCCTTCTTTGCCATGTACCTACTTCCTCTCTCCTGTATCCTTCTTTGCCACGTACCTACTTCCTCTCTCCTGTATCCTTCTTTGCTACTTACCTACTTCCTCTCTCCTGTATCCTTCTTTGCCACGTACCTACTTCCTCTCTCCTGTATCCTTCTTTGCCATATACCTACTCGCGGTGGCAATGTTACGTAAAAAAGTTAATGTCATACTTACACGTTGGAAGAAATTCTCTCATAGTTGCGAGTAATACGACATGGTAAATAAAAGAACTAAGTAAAATATGGTTTATTAATAATTGTGATTAGAACTACAGAGACTGTTATATAAATTCATTTGTAACTGCAGTGAAACGGCGTAAGCATTCTTACTTATTTTTCACGTAGCTACTGTACGTACAAAGCGTGGTGCACAGTGAGGTTTTAGGAGAAAAACTACACAGAGAAATGAAAGGGAACACCAAATGAATACACATAAATGCGGCTTTACATGGCGCTCAGTCCCTTAGCAGTTTTCCTGCCCATTTTCTGCTGCCGCTTTTGTTTCGTATCCTCCCGGAGGGAATGCTTCTGGTGGTTTTCATACCCATGAACATGTATAAAAGCGTAATAGTTTTATACTTTATCCACAACAGTAAACACTAAACACAATATAGTAGCTATCTCAATGTGTAAATATTCGCGATTTCCCGAGATCACTCCAGACAAAGGCTGGTATGTTTCCTTGCTACAGGCCGTCGCCGATTCCTTCCCTGTTCCTGCTTCTCCGAGCAACTTGCTCCTTCTCTAATGACTCTGCTGTCGACGAGACGTTAGGTCCAACCTATTTACCTACTTACCTGGCTCCGGACAAGTACAGATGCGCGCCAACATTGTCACATTGTGAGAGCGGCCCTAGGAAACCGTACACCACCCGCAAAACTGATTATAGGTATTGTCTATTCGTCGTTCCTTGACACTTTTTGAATCTAACCTTTGAAAAAATAACCTATGTATGACGTTTTTGGTTGTTTCCTAAATATGGCATATATGACAAATGTTTAATACTTCTTTTAACATAAAAGTACGTTATTTTCGGTTAAATTGAACTTTTACTTATATTTTATGTATAAATGATAATATTTCACGAATAAAGACAGACAGAAAATACAAGTGTTGGCACTGTCAAATAAGAATTATTTCTAATGTAAAGTGTCATTACACTGAGTGCGCACGAATGCAGTGCGTTCGCTGTCCCTTTGGTATAATTTTCTAGACCAGGTTAAGCTTTGTTTGCATGATGCGGAGGAATATCCTGGAAGTAGAACTTAAGCAGGGTTTCAGAAAATATGGAAGTAACTGCAAATTGACTATAGTATCGCACCACGGGGAGTCAGTTAAAACTATCCGCAAGTGTGTACTTGAAGCTGGATTTCATGTTCTGGATATACCGTGTCTTCCTACTCAATGTCCGTTATACAAACACTGTATATTGCAGACTATGGCTTCCCACGTCATGATATCAGCCGTTGAATTTAGTATTCTTTTTTAAATCTTTGTTTAAAGTATTTACTCAGTTACGATGGAAACTAACGTAGTATGTTGTAATTTAACTTTTATTTTGTCATTTGTGGAAGAAATAATATCATATTTCCTGTGGGCGCATGCCTTTGTTTTGGTTTAAAAGCTGTTCCACTAAATAATATTAGACTGCATTTCACAAATTAATAAATCATTTTATTTTTATTTTTATAATACAGAAACTATGTACCGAACAATTTGTGAGAATCCCCACTTGTGCCTACGGTTTAACTTCTTTTAATGAATATCTGGGTGATATAGACAACACTTCGAAGCTGAAATAAAACAAAAGACTGGAGAATTTCAGTACCACTATGCTCTAACTACATATTACGAACGTTAATTATAGCCTTTTCACCGTTAACGGAGCAGTTTTGAAAGCCCTGCTTACGATCTACTTTTATGCTCGTTTTGTATAATTCCGGTATATGTAAAATTGGCATTTCCATGAGCCTGATCGCTTAATTCATGCGCCACCCAAGTAAAACTCTTGGGTTTTTTAATTATGTAAACGTGTTTCTTATATGAAAATTCGTACTCTTATGAGTATAAAACAAGAAACACTAGCTTAAGTGCCTGCAAATAAAAATAAATCATTCACAACTAACTTTATATTTGCAATACAGCATCATGTCATAGAACTATTTTATAAATCCATTGCCAACTTAACTGTGGCCTGCATGCCAGTGTGTACTGTAGCATGTATGTAGTTATGAACAGTAATTGTTTTTTCAAAGGTTGATTTCAAAAGTGCTTACTTAATCAGTAGAGGCAAAGTTCAGTAGCCGTATAGCCTCACTGAGTTGTGCTGTTGTGTTGTTAAGATGAGTGACTTTGAAACGGCCAGGGGGTTACAAGACAAATCCAGGCGCATGGGGAGACACAGTTCACGTGACACGTCGCCGCTGCCCCATAAGCTGCTGCGCGAGGTTCGTAATGGCCAACAAGGCACGTCGCGTCTATATACACGAGTACTCGCTTGGTGAAGCACCTCCGCCAGCGTCTCAGATCGCAGATGCTCATACCGTTGACTTGAACCATATATAAATGCTTAGATCTGAGCTAATTAACCCACAAACACGCAGCAGTGGTGTAGTGGTCAGGGCGCTCGCCTCCCACCACGGCGATCCGGGTTCGATCCCCAGCGGGTTCACACTCGGATTTTCGCATGTGGCAATCGTGTTGGACGATGCAGCTTGCCGACGGGCTTTCTCGGGGTATTTCCGTTTCCTCTGCATTTGCATTCCAGCGCCGTTCCATCCTATGTTCTCATTTCATGTCATATCCAGGGATGACGGACACCTGCGGGTCCCAGCTTGAACCCCGCTATAAGGAGGGTGTAGCCTCGTCCTGGGTGCGCTCCCCACAAGTCATTTTTAATTTATAGCCCACAAAACCGTATAAAATGCTATAAAAATAACAATATTTAACAATTTCGGCGAAAACTGTTACCCCAATTAGCTGAAGCTTATTATGCGAGTCGGTTTAATTAATACTAGGCGACGTATATGACCGTGTTATATTTACTGAATTACATTGCTTGAATATTGACATCTTGTGCAGCCCTCTCATTCGGTGAACTTGGACGCATTATTTTGCTTTAATTTTCTATCACGGATAGAAAGGACTTAAAATAATTCCAGCAATATTGTTAAGTTACGTAAAAAATTATTCATTCGACTTTTTTCCACTAAAATAATTCTTCTATCATAATTTTTAAAAAATGTAATTGTAATTTTGTAAATTTCAATTTTTCTATTGGGAAAATTAACATCGCACGCCTAATGAGAAATGTCGATACCTATAGGAAATGGCAGTTCATTTGTTGTTAATTACAGTTTAAAAGGTAAATTAACTAATAATTTATGACGAAACGAAAATTATTTAATTACTGAATAATAACCAACTGTCCACTTTCTTACGCGATGGCAAGTGAGACGTAACCGTTTGTTGAGGAACAGTAGTAACCTAGATCACCATGCAATTGCCTTTCACGTCACTTTTAATTGACGGAAAAATGCAAAAACATATCAGATGTACAAAAAAAAAACNACCATGCAATTGCCTTTCACGTCACTTTTAATTGACGGAAAAATGCAAAAACATATCAGATGTACAAAAAAAAAAACGAACTTAAGTCACTAAACAGATCTATAGTGAATATAATTAACACATTAAATTACTCTTGTAGCCCNAAAAAAAAAACGAACTTAAGTCACTAAACAGATCTATAGTGAATATAATTAACACATTAAATTACTCTTGTAGCCCATCATAAAAGAGCGTTATATAGGATGCTGTCAATTAATAAGTGTAGAATAGTTTGATTCTGTGGTAGGCACTATTAACGCTACAAAATGACATACACGCTAAAATGAGAGTAAGATTATGCTGAAGTTATTTATGAAAGTATGAAATCTTTGTGTATATTAAGTTTCTCGAGCACGTGCTAAGCATGTTGTGTATATTTCTATGGCCAACGTTAAAGTTGTACAAATAACGTGTACATAAGTTTACTCCAAACAATAATCACAAGTGGTGTTTAGTTGGTTAATGTAATACTTTAATTCTTTCTAGGTAAGTACACATGAGAGCCGCAAATATGTCTATCAAACTTATGCAACATATAAAGCCTATTTTGAGGCAGCTTTATCTGCGTAAATATTTCCCAATTTTACAGAAAAAAAACACAAACTGAAATGCCACCCGACTTATTCTTTATACAGCATGAATATGGATACAAAACTAAAATCTCTTTACTTTTAAATACGGGAATTATTTTGTTAAGTTAGTTACCTCAAAAGTCTCTTACATTAATATGTGTACAATTAATTAGGTTAAGTGCAAAATATTCAATTAAATCAATGTTACGTGAGTAATTATGAATACATTTTTAACAGCCATTAACTACCGTAAGTCTGAAGCTCCTGCAGTGACATTTCAAACGGTTTAGTTAATACTGTGAGTTTCAGAGCATTTTAGAAGTATTTAAGATAGCACTACGAAGGTTACATTGTTTCGAAAAAATTGCATATTTGGTAGGATAAAAATTGTTGTAAGCTTAGAGACAGAGGTGAGCATTGAGAGTGTGTGGGAGAAAAACTAACTCTGGACGCGTTTCATAATAACGTACGTACGTGGAAGCTAATATAGAAAAACCAAAAATGAAGAAACTTATAACACACATTTTAGAAATTTTGTAAGCGAAAGCTTTGCTAGGTTAGTTTATTTACAAGTCATTTTTCCTGACTTCATAATCATGTATGTGTTGGCCCTGCTCAAGAGATAATTCTAACTGAACTCATAATATCTACATACGTGTATAATAGGAGTTTTATTAACAGCAACCGTCGTGTTGAGTGCTGCTAAAACATCCAAATTTTCAGCTGGCGACAGTTACAAACAATATGCTGTAGATGCAACAAAATATCTTCCATCGCCTCTTAAGAACTACTGTTGTTTGTGCCCATACATAACTAGAAAACGCAATTATAGTCTATTCGCCGTTTATTAACACTTTTTGAACCAAACATTTGAAAAATCACCCCATGCACGACGTGTTTGGTTGTCTCCTAAACATGCCACGTATCACAAGAGTTTTATTCTTATGTTCACATGAAATTACCTTATTTTTGGTTTAATTAAACTTTATTTATATTTTATTTATAAATTATAATATTTCATTTAAAAACCATATAAATAAAAATAGAGAAAATAGATGTGCTGGTAATGCCTATTAATAAATAGTTCTGGCGTAAAAAATTATTACACTGAGTTCGCAAGAAAGCGGTGCGTTGTCCCTCTGGTGTAATTTCCAAGACTCGGTTAAGCTTTGTTTGCACGAGGCGGAGGAATATCCTGGAAGTATAACATTAGCAGGGTTTCAGTAAAGTGTTAAGTAATCGTGAACGGACTATAGCTCCCGCAGGTGTTCAGTAGAAGCCAGTCTGGTTTCCCTTCGGAGCGACGAAGTCTCCGTTACTTCTTGACGAGCTGCGGAGCACATCGTACCCTCAAACCTGGTGTCAATGTCATTCATGCGAGCAATGATACTTGNACTTCTTGACGAGCTGCGGAGCACATCGTACCCTCAAACCTGGTGTCAATGTCATTCATGCGAGCAATGATACTTGCGGGGAACTTTCTACGGCGATTGGAATGTTCATACAGTTCGGAGCAAACTTCCACTGATATGCGAATCTTTATTTTCATAGTTTCTTTGGACTTGTGGATCATTCTTAATCGTATTTACAGGGATTATAAAATCGCTTCTGAAGTAGCAGGATGGCTATAGTAGCCGAGATAAACTCGGATAAACTGGTAATCTGTAGATTCTTCGCACATATTTTCACTCCTCGCTAAAACAAATTTCTCAGAAATCTTTGAAAGTAACCTGAAAACCAACTTCCGATCACCCTGTTGTCAGCAAAGCAGACCACTATATAAAAATACATAAACTCAAAAGCTANGGATTAGAAAAAATACATAAACTCAAAAGCTATTCTTGGTTGTTTCAGAAAAATATAAAAGTTTAGGATGAAAAACATTCCAAATTTTAGATGTTAAATATATTTTCTATAAATATAGTAATATTTCATTGTATCTTCCTGGAAATCAAACTAAAAAAAGGTTAGATTAAGAATGTAAACAAATACGAAAAAGCTTATTTTGAAGGATGACCATTAAATATTAATGTTATGTTAATGCTATGTCTAGTGATAGAGAGAGAGAGAGAGAGAGAGAGAGAGAGCCTCAGGGAGAACTGCCGTTCACTGTACACCACGCTAAAATGCATATGAAGTTTGCTCGCATTGTTTTGGTTTATTCAGTATTTAGCAATGCGCTTTTAGTATTTCGTGAGACTATATGTTCAACAAGTGGAGAAAATATCTGGAAGTAAAAACTGGCCAGGTAATTAATCGTGATGCTTCCACGTGGTAGTAAAATGCCAACAATGACCAACTGCTATGTTTTCGCAAATTAATTAATGGGAAATTCTATGACCTCAGAGCTGAAATTTTGCACGCTGTCTATAATGTTTATCAATACTGCTGTAAAAAAAAAATCATATTTTTAATACAGTATAATTTGCAAATATGAAAGCATCTCCAGTTAAAAACTAAAATTTCCATTTTGATATCTATCTAATAGCAAAAAATTATTACAGATAGAGTTGAGAAGGTGTAGCGATAATTCGCATCCTTATATTTGGTCGCAAATACAGCTCCGATGAGTGTGCGAATTTAAATTTCTCAAACTCAGTCACGTTTGGTGTTATTAATATTATACACTCGATTCTGTTTATAAACGTTCTGTTATAAATTGAGATAGTGAAGTGGGTCTTATTTTTAGTTCGAAGTACGTAGATGCATGCCTAAGTGCTCTGCTACTTCATACGGAAAAATGTTTTGTTACGATGATAGTCATTACATTTAAGCGTAGGTATTTGAGTTATGTTTAATAAATTTACAAGGAATACCGTTTTATAGAAAGCAGAACCCACTCGAATTGCATTCGACGGTCCTTAAGTTTAAGAAACAAGTTTAGGAACTTTTAATACGAATGCTGGGTTTTGTTAGAGGCATGAACTGTAAGCCTCTATACGGATCCTATCTTCCGGACGAGTAATTTTTAATTTGTGCATCATTCTTTGGCATATTTTATTGACTCCGATGGGTGTCTGGTACGAATAATTAGTATAAAAATATTCATGAAGTTTTATTTTTTTATTTAAGCCAAGCATGTTTGCCATTATACATAACGATCAGTCATCTCTCTGTATCAGAATGAAAATTGTGGGTGAATAATTATATCCAACACTTTATTGCTTGTTTTTATTTAGTTCGGTTTTTTGTGTGGTCAAGTTAGCTTTATGACCAAGGGTGTCACTGGTTATATTCTTCCGGAAGTCGGACTGCTTAATGGAGTTGATTATCATAAATTGAGCTGTACCAGCACGGTCCATCACTGGTATTGCTTTCTTGCCCCGTGAACGCAACAACTTAGTAAATAAAACTATCAATGACCTTATGGGCAGTTTTCTTTTGTATCTAGTGTAGACCACTACATAGTGGATTGCTACGAGCTACAACGTAATACGTCGTAGCAACTGTGTAGATACACAATAAAAGCTATACTTATGCAGTTTGCTAAACGAATAAATACAACAGCACGTTGTGCACACAGCCTGCAAAAAAACGTTCAGGAGATTTAAAAATATTAACGGGCGTACTCTGGTAAAATCAACGCATTCCTTTTAATACAAAGAAACCCTGAGCTTGGAATTCAACAAAAATTCCCACCCTGATGTATGACCAGGCTTTTAAAGTGAATAGCTAAAATGTATTCATATGTCAGTCTAATTTACTTTTACAACTAAACATTGGTAAACCGGACGGTTACGCGAAGAGCGCTAAAAGATCACTGTTGAGAATTTTAGGAGCGCGATGAAAAATCTGCGAAAATGTTCACTCGTAGTTTTGTATTCACCGCGTTCTCCTGACAAGTTATGAATAATTCAGAGACAAGGCTTCCGGTATTTCAATATTCCTAGTTTGCCGATAAAAGCCACGAGAATTCAAGTATTTGTGCTTCCCGAGTGCGGATGTTTTATTCATTCTTGGCGTATGCGCCACTGAAAGAGGAGCAAACAAAACACCCAGGTTAATACACTAATCTCGTTGTAAAAGGAAACGCGAAATAGCTTCGTTCTAAATGTTTTGTGTGTTGCCAGAATGTGTATGCACTGTCCATAAATTCTTAGTCTCGTAACGTGAAATGTTTTGTGGTTTAGATTCATCCCTTTAGTAGAACGATAATTTCCTCAAACTGCACCAAAAAGGGTATCACCAGCACGAAGTTGTAATTTCGCTACAACCAAAAATTACTCTTGGTTCAAGTCACGTTCAGTCTGATATAGACTGTTCACGGTGAAGTGAGCACTTTTGAGGCCCTAGTTACTTTTTCCTTTCAGCCATATTTTATCTTTTAACCTTTTTTGAATAAATACTGTGATGTAAGTAATGAACAAAGTGTGTAAATTTCACCACACTTGTAAGTTAACGTCTAAAGCTAGAATAAAATTTATTTATTGGCTATTATTCCAATTGAGAGGGTTAAGTGCTCACTTTACCGTGACATATTGTTTTATCTAATAATTGAAACATTTATAGTCAATTTCTAACAAGAAATACTTGATACGCTTTCCTATGTAAATTCGTTCTCATCAGTCATAGAATTTTGTCATACCAAGAATTATTTTTTTCGAGGAAATAAGTTTTTGAAAATATGAAATTTGTTGCTGTTTTTTTAATGAATAATACTTTCCTAGCACTGTTTTAGAGTACTTGTAATAGTTTATTTACTATTCGTACTGATGGGAAACAAAGATACTCTAAATGATACCAAAACCTGAAAATGTAACCACGAAGTTCACTCGTTGCGCAGTTTTTGCCGGAGAGATTTCTTTAGCTGTGATGAATAGCCACACATGGAAAGCATGTATGTAAAATAGTAGATTTGAAGGTAACATGTTACCAGTTTCAGCTTTGCACCTCACACTCTTTTCAACCTTTCCCTCAAAACTCAAACTTAGAGCACAGAAACCAATTTACCATTAAGCATTATAACTTTCTATTTAAATTACTAGATGTAGAAATATTATTTTCATTTTTGTTGGTTTGTAATCTTACGTTTTGTGCTTATTAAAACGAAACCCACTGCATAGTGGAAATTAAATCTAAGCCATAACAATAATGATTAAATTGACGAAAGTTAAGTCATTACCAAAGTATATTTCCCAGAAATTAAATTGCAAATAATATACGTTGAAAGGGTTCACGGAAAGTCCTAAATAAAAGCGATAGTGTTACGTAATACAAATGAGTAAGTATATTCATAGTAATTAATTCCTGACAAAAATATATTTAGGCAACCAAATAAGGGTTTTTCGCATACTGAAACCCAGTAAAACAAGCATATTTGGTAAGCAATAAAGAAGGCACGGACTTAGAGCTAGCTGGACTTAGAGCTAACTTGCCTCATGCGAACGGCAACTGAAGATAATACCATCATTGAAACAACTGTATATTGTCTAGTACCGCATAGGGACAGTTCTATCATTCGCAGTCTATCTGATGCAAGTATGAAAAGTAGACTAATAGTTATTTGCAGGCACTTGTAAAAGATATTTTATATATTTAGTTAAATCCCTAATAAGTAGTAGATATCTGCGTTACTTTCTGGTGCAAATACTAAAAGCAGACAAATAGTAATTCGAAAATGTTGGTATACACGTTATCAATTTCATGAAACACTAAATAATAACCACGCATGTTAATTTATAAATAAACGTTAGTTGGTACACGAATTAAGATACGTTGGGTACAGAACGTTATTTTTAATAAAAGTTAAAGTTCACACTTTTATACTTTCAGCTGCAAACAAGGAAATTGATAATTCTAATTTTAGCATAAGTCAATATATATCAAGGAAGTGGATCACATTTCTGACATCACAGCCAATATGCAAGTGGTGATTTCACTTGTATTGGTTATCTTTTACATTTATAGCTGTTTTTTATAAAAAAAAAAGAGCATTTCTCTTACGTCGTGCGGATTTTTTTAATATTTAAGATAAGAATGTACACTTCCCGAAAGTGATGCAGAATAAAAGGAATTTGAAAGTCTATGGAAATTACACATTTTTAAAGCATCCCTACATGTGGTGGAAACGTTTATATGACATTTCCACATCTTAATGTCTCTCGATCAAAATTATGATATACATGAAAACAGTTATTTTCAGACAGATTTCTAAAACTTAAAGTAAAGAAAAAATGTATTTCGACTTAGTTTAGACAAACATTATTTTGAAAATCCCCAAAAAAAAAAATTCTGGTAAAAAAACCATGCAATATATTCTTAATAAAGATTCACACCAATATTCAGTTTGAAAACAAGATGCAGAATTAAAAAAAAAACAGAATACAATTACGTACATAAATGGATGACAGCAATATTTTGTTGTGGACTTTTCCATTTTTATCACAATTATTTATTCAAACAACACTTTAAAATTGCAAATTATTAAGGACCCCTCTCTATGCCGGTATGCTTATCGGAGTCAGGCAAAACACTGATCTAAAACTTAACTTATTCGTTAACATTACGGAGGAATTATTTTCTACATTTCACAAAAATATTACTTGCTAATTTTTTTGAGGCATATTCTCAGTATTTTTTTATTCAGTAAAGGTGAACATGTGGACTATCTATTGAATAATGACGTGGCACACGGTTACATTCAGAGATACTCAAATGAAAAATAGTTTAATTCTTTCCATTTTATGTTCACTTCTGATTCATTGGGTTATACTCGGAGTTAAGCAATCATTGTGCTACCACTATGGCTATAGCAAGACACTGCTGAAATAGCCTCTATCATTTCAACATTTGTAATGAACTTTTAAGCTCAAATGGTTTATAATTCAACTATGGTATTTTCCTAAAATGTTTGTAGTATTTTTTGCAGAAAACTTTTTCTGCTGTAAATTTAAGTGTTTTATGACATTCAGGAATATCATCTTCATTCATTGATAACATATTTGAGTAATTATACACATTATAATTTAACTATCTACAACTTATGACGTTAAATTATGTTATTTACACTTGTGAGTACAAGTGTACTCTGTACACATACATGGCTTGCAAGAACGTTTTTTTTTCATTGGTTGAATTGAAAATGAAATTACTTCGTTTGTAATGTATTCACTTCAGTAACTCATTTCTGTTCGTCTGGCCAGAGGATTAAATTTCGGGCTCGCTAATTGGAAAAAGAATCACTCTAAAAATTAATGTTTGAATGGAATGCACTACTGGATTATTACTGGGTTATTTTACATCTGGCAGCAGAAAAACTGTCGAACAGCATCAACCGTAAGCTGCAAGGTAGTGCAGTTGAAATATTTCAAATGTGCGATAGTGCTGCAAATTAGATAATTAGTTAGCACTGTTTAATACTTTCCGAATGCACCAAACTAGCGTCCATGCAAACAATGAAGCATTTCGTAAATAAAATCAGTGGTATTCAACCTGTTGAACTTGAATTCCTGGAGGTTGGTTGATTCATCTCAAGTGACACGCGAAATTATTTGATTACGATTCGTCTCCATCTAATTAGCAACGAAGGTTCAGATAATTATATTCAAAACCAATTATCGTTTTTTTTTCTATTTATTTTGTTTATAGTTTACTGGTTGGTATTAAGCAAGCCTCGTAGGTTTGTTATTTATTTATAATCGCAATATAATTTATTGTAAATAGCAACTAAATTAATTTTGTTGGGACGCTCACCAAACAAACTAAATATCACTAAACTAAATCGTCCATATCTCGAACGTGTAGCTTATACCCCGAGGCCCAACTTGGAGAAGCTCTCTACGCAAGCTAGGCATTAGACCCCCGGAGTCGGCGCAACTGTTTCATTTGAGTAGTCAATATAATTATTACAACGATGCTGTTTCCCTGAATCATCGGGTAATGGCGAATGTATACAGTTACAAGCTTCCCTACTTTCTCTACTCAAGTTGATATAGACTAGGTACGTACATGCCCAAATGTATAACGTTAAGTGTACACTGAGTTAAAATAAAATTAAAAAAACATTGGATGGCAGAAATCCATAGTTTTATATTTATTTCAAATGCTGTTAAAGTTGTAGACTTGTTATGTAATTCCTTCCCTTTTTTTGCAAATACATCAGTGGAAGTTATTTTAAAATTATAAAATAATTTTTAAACTGTTTTGCGTTGTCCACGGACCACAAGAAGATAAATAATTTAAAAAAAAAAAAAAAACCAGAGCCATAGGCTACGACAAAATAAATTTAAAAAATTCTTACATTCTTATAAAACCATGAAATTATTTATTACTCACTCTAAAATCCAGTAAAATAACATTTAGTATACGTGACTTAAAATTTATTAATACAGTATTGTTCAACTTCTTCTGTTTCAATTTTGTAACATGTCTTTTTGCATTTTGTGTGATACAGATTAAGTATAATTATGATTTCGAAATTTAATTACGCAAGGATAATTCACAGAATATATTTTTATTTGTCATAAATTGCTTTACAAAGAAATTATACACACAGGACAGCGTCTGGGGTATATTCTCGCCACCCGACGCTCGTGGTCACCTCTCGAAAGGTTCTATTCCAGATTTACCCTTTGCTGCACTCGCAGACTTTGTTACTTACTACAACTGCACGGTTCGCAACACCGTGGCCGAAATTCCGTTTAACAAAATGACTAGGTTCTGGTGCGGTGGCGGTCACGACTCGAGAAGAGTGGTGGTTCGAGCTGCGCGTTGCTGCTCGGGGCAGCCCGGTCCAGCAGGGAGAATAGCACGGCTCGAGGGGGAGAGGTTCTTTTGAGCGCGAGGGAGCGGCTTAGCGCGTTATTGCTGCGGCCGATCCGACCGCTGGTGGCTACAAAGGCGCGGGCCTGGCCACTTCTCGTGTGTCCGGACCAGAGCGCGAAGCCTCCAAAAGCGACGCACGCCGACACACACCGCAGTCTCGCGCCAGTCTGCCTCCCTAAACAAGGTCCGTCATTCCTTACTCGCCTTGTTGCTTAGTTGGATATTCCAGCTATGTTACATTCATGGTTACTCACAACTATCACGAAGCCCTCTTAATGTTCTACTTCCAGGATACATCCCTCCGCATATACTAAAGAAACAACTCGCCGCAGAAGTGCGCACTCAGTGTAATAACATTTTGCATGATAACAATTTCTTACTAGGCATTAACAAAACAAATATTTTCTCCTTGTTTTTTTTATATTGATTATAAATTGAACATTATAATTTTTATATGAAACGTAAGTTATGTTAACGAAAGTATAAAACGCTTGTGATACATGTCATATTTAGAAAACAACAAAACACGTCATATGTGGGGTGATTTTCAAAGGTTTGATTAAAAAACTGTGAAGAAACCGCGAATATACTATAGCATAGAATTGTATCCACGGAGCCTTCGGTAAAACTACAATCGCGACCGCGCGACCGCTATTGACTTACCATTTTCGACACAGAATATATATATGTTATCTTAGTTTTTAAATGAAATCATGAATTGTACAATCACTGGAAATAAACATTTATTTTGTTCCGTGTTATTGCAATTCTATGTATTGTGCCCATAAGCCATACTTGGTCTTCGAAAAGAAAAGGACAAGCCAATTACAAGAATTTTATTTCAAGTTTTTTCCCTTTTAAAGCAATTGATACAGAGCATTGCTAAATGCAGAAATTGCGATATAAAGAGCGCTGGTTATATCTGTTGAATTAAGCGCGTGATTTATTCTGTTTAAAATAAAGTGAACGAAAAAGATAGGCTTTCGTCGTGAGGGCCATGTGCTCCGAGCCAGGAGGCAGCAACCAAGCACTGAGTGACAACCTTCGCCGATCAGGAAGTATACAAACTACGTCCTAGGGTAGACAAGGACATCATTAAACGCGAATCTGCTGTACTGAAATTGTTAATGCAATATCCCCCGAAACCTCAGTGGATTCTGGCACAATTAAAGCTTAAAAACAATTGCTGCGAAAGCCTTTGAACTACATTACCCATCCCTTACGTTGTCAAAGACAAGAAAATCTCTTGTAACAATCTTCACTTTCAAACTAAACACCACAGAAAGATAGCAGATCATCGCTTACTATGTCATGGTTGAATTGTTTGTATAGAACGTCAATAGAAAGTAAAAATATTGTCATGTTTAAATTAATAGTATCATTTAATATTTCTAATCTTCTACTTACAAACGTTAATTAATTGGGGGCTGCATTTAACCTACTACATGTTCGTCACGAACAAATAACAAAAACGTAAGACAGAATTATGTAAAAACAAATTCTTTAAGTTGTAGCTGAAAAACCAGTTTACAAAAATTATTAAAGAAAATATTTAAACAGAAACGTCGAATGTCTGCATAGTGTGTGATTGGAGAAATATAAACTGCCGCCGTAAAACCTGTCACTATTATCGCTTCATTTCATGAAAATACTAGGGCCACCGCCCCTACAATACATTACATTTTGTGATGCGGATGGACAAATTGTTCAAAGACAGATAACAGATTTACACGTAAAAACTTACTTAAATCATATTACGTTATTTGCCCAAACATCACTTATTTTTAAAAATTCACTCAACACTTTATTAAAGAATAAACATGATGTCTTCAGGTACGCAACTTTCGATGTACTCAAGTTCCTTGCAGGCGTCCTGAAATCCTNGGTACGCAACTTTCGATGTACTCAAGTTCCTTGCAGGCGTCCTGAAATCCTAAATATAGCAACATAACGCTAAGGATTTTTGTGCTCTGGCGTTATTAACAGTTTTGCATTTGTTGACATGTAACTTATAATACAGTTTCCGCAGAGGAAAATTATTTACACTATATACATAGCCATAAAAAAGTAAAATGATTTTCTTATGTTATAAGTGAAACGGTAACCGTTTCTAAGGAAGACTGTTAAGAGTGGGAACGCTTCCAAAACCATATCACGTTCTAACATTTTGAATGTAATTGAAACTCCAAAAACAGTATTATAGAAAAATTCTACTTCGATATTAAATTTTATAAAAAAAATTACCGAAGTAAATCGTTTGAGGAAAATCGTTTTAAACATAAGCTTTCTTGTTGAGTGTCCTTATGTTGGAAATTTTATCACACAACTATTGTATAGATTGATGCACGAATTAAATTTTCATACTAGTGACAATATTTAGCATCACTGTGCACAAATCAGTTGGAAGCATAAAAACGGCATGTTATGACCCCTAAATGACGCATATAATTACAGTTAACTTAAACATACATATTTAGAAGAATACATCCTTTATCACATTTGGAACTTTATAATAAGTAAGGACAGTAATATATATATATATATATATATATGTGTGTGTGTGTGTGTGTGTATTGCAACGTAGAACGCCTTATAAACGGCAAACTTATTTAAAGTTAATAGTACTTNTGTGTGTGTGTGTGTGTGTGTATTGCAACGTAGAACGCCTTATAAACGGCAAACTTATTTAAAGTTAATAGTACTTTTATTGAGGTGGTCTTAAACACAACGTTATTCGTATATTTTTTGTTCTGAAAGAACGAACCATCCAAGTGAGGTTACACGGGCAAATTATTATATTTACACAGATGTGTTAATTCATTACGCTGGTCTGAACTTAATTTGCGCGCAGTTTGTGCACCGAATGTACTCGTCAAACAGTTAAAACGATCAGAAGTATTTAAACAGGTACTTCAAATAAACGAACCGTTCTTTGAAATAACGGCCGACTGTTAAAGTAGAACTGAAACCAGAGCGGGGTTTCCAATTTGGAATTCCAACACGAGGCAAACTGCCCGCATGACCGATGAGTAGTGCGGGTTTGCATAAAAAGCAGGCGTCCATCAAGCGGACAGACACCCGCCACACGATTTTTGCTTGGAACGACTCGCATCACGATAATCTCTTAGTGTTATGATGGGTTCGTTAACCTCATTTTCCGGGCGCAGACTGCAAATAAAATAAAATGCAAAATGTGAGCACTAGAAACATTATTTGATATACGAATNTCATTTTCCGGGCGCAGACTGCAAATAAAATAAAATGCAAAATGTGAGCACTAGAAACATTATTTGATATACGAATATCTACACACGAAATTTGTCTACTTAGTGCACTCGTATTCATTCTATTCCGTCAACAACGTGCACATTTTCTTTCTATGGCTATTTTGAAATCATTCTTGTACACATATTCTGTTTAGAGTCTATTCGCGGTTTCTTCACACTTTTTGAATCAAACCTTTGAAAAAATTCCTCATGTATGTCGTGTTTGGTTGTTTCCCAACATGTAATATATCATACGCGATTTATACTTCTGTTAACATAAATGTCTCTTATTTTTTGCTAACTTAAACTTTTACCTATATTTTATTTTTTTAAATTATAACATTTAATTTATTATTTATATGAATAAAAACAATGACGGAATAGGTATATTGGCAATGCCTAGTTAGTAATAGTTCTATTACAAAATATTATTAAACTGAGTGCGCACGAATGCGATGTGTTGTCCTTTTAGTGTAATTTTCAAGATTTGGTTAAGCTCTGTCTGCATTAAACGAAAGTATATTCTGAAGGTAGAACTCTAGCAGGCCTTCAGAAAATTTGAAGTAAGAGTGAATTGACTATATGAAGAACTGTGTTTGGGTGACTAGTTTCAAAAATAAGGGAAAGGCTGTGGTGCGGACACGTCAGTGGGTTTTACATGAAATGAATACTTGGTTCATAAGCCTCAAATTGACACGTCTAGACGAGATCTTTCGTTACGTGCCAAAAAAGTGCGCTAACACATCAAAAATATACTGCCCGGAAATTTTCGCCTAAGGAAAAATGCCGTGCATTTGATATATAGCAATGTAAATATTTACATGTCGCGGAAGGTTACACAACTGGTAAAAAAAAAAACAAATGAGCAGGAATTTATAAAACGTTAAATCAACCAAAAAAAAAGCACTATTTTTTTTTTTTTTTTTGCCATTTTAAAAGGAAATTTTGAATGTATCCCAGGTGGTGTCTATGTTCTGTGTTTCGTACCTGCAAAATTGTCGTTATAATTTGCCTACGCGCTAAGCTCCAAGATGTTGTATTCTCTTTTGACTTGTGCCATTGGCCGAAAACATGCGTGGAAAGTCCCACGGACGCTATTAACCAATACAAAATGCTCAGCCTGTGAGCAACCAATGCCCAGCATCGCGATTGCACAGGTAAGCGACGTAGTATATTTGCACGTAGCCAATGAAGTCTCGGATTGCACTCAAGTAGGCGTAAGGCAGTGGAGTCTAGCGCGTCGCCAAATAGTAACGCGCATGTTGCAGATATTTACTGACAAGCGGCAATTTGTAGCTGGACGCCATTAAGTTTCATTCCCGCATTTTTTGCGCCGTTAGTATTTTATTTTTGTATCATTACGCCATTATTAGAAGTTATTAGGTCGGGACCGCCACTAGCGTGACGTTAACTATGTAACTTCGATGCGGTGGAATCAAATAAAACAAATTCTCGCGACAACTGCAAGTTTTATCAACGGGCTAAACTGACTATATTTGCCTGTTTGCGTAGAGAACGTGTAACATTTGTCATATGAATCTCTCGATTTTTTTTATACACATGTACGTACTCTGTGATAAATGCATAGATTCACTGTCGTAAAAATTATACCGCTATATTGTATGTATTAAGAAAGCTGTAAGCGCTTCCACTATTTCTAACAATCTAGCACTTATCGCTTTGTTTTACAGTTAAATATAACCATAGGTTTTCCGTGTATTTCCTGTGTGAACCAATGTATTACACTCATCGACAAAAATTAGTTGTACCCACAAGGAAGCAACGCACAGGAATGAAACTTGGTGGGTAGGCGTTTCAATGTGAGACATGTAGGTTAGACATGTTTCACACTCGGCCGCTCAAGTGACGTCAGCAAAGACGGGCCTTATCGATGTACACGCCGTACTATATACGATTGTCCCGGTGTGCATGCTTTCCATTCTAATTCTTTCTGTTATGTTGGCAGGAAACTTTTTAAGTGTAGCATGCCTCTGAGACGAGTTTGACAGCACGTAGAACAGTTGGACGTGTTCGAGAGGGTTTGAATCGTAGGGCTGCGAGAAACTGGACGGTCATTTCTCAGTATTACACGCTATACCGGTCGTGCGGATACTACCGTAACACTCTGTTGGCGCCAGTGGGTCAAGGAAGGCACGCGCACACGACACGCAGGATCTGGGAGACCACCGCGAACCACACTGAAGGAGAAACGACGGATTGTCCGACAGGGGCGAAGTGAGCCGTGAATGCGGACATAGCGAGCAGTAATGCCCACCCTGCAGCTTACTGTGAGTGACAGTGCCGTTGGCAGAAGGCTGTAAAACGCAGGCTTACTTGCACGCAACCCGTTACGACGACAGCCCGTAACACCTCATCGGCGTCGCCAATAGGCGGAAATGTTGTCAAGGAATCACGCAGAACGTCAGTGGGGAAAAACGTTCAGTGATCCGTCCCACTCTTGTCTTTGAGACGACGACCAAAAAACACCCATTTGTGGAGACAAGGTGGGCAACACCAAAACGAGTGGTTGGTCGTCACACGTCCAGGCGGCCTGGTGTCATGGCGAAGGGTACGATTTCATACGGTGGCCGATCACCGATGGTCTTCATGAGGTCCTGCGATCAGTGACTCTGTCGTCTGTGGACACTCGGGCCTACCTCTAATCCAACAGTACAGCGATCGTCCTCACGCTGCTGCCGTCTAATGATCGTGCCTTGAAGCCATGGATGCTCGTGCCGATCTCTAACCCAACAGTACGACGATCGTCCTCACGCTGCTGCCGTCTAATGATCGTGCCTTGGAGCCATGGATACTCGTGCCGATCTCTAACCCAACAGTACGACGATCGTCCTCACGCTGCTGCCGTCTAAAGATCGTGCCTTGAAGCCATGGATACTCGGTTATGGCCAGCCTCGTCGCTAGATCTATCCCCAGTTGAAAATGTGTTAGATGCTATTGGCCGCTTTATCGCAATTTTACCCCTACCGTAAAATCTGCAGGAACTGCGAGTGAATATTCAAGCCGCATGGAGAGATTAATCTCAGGACACCATTACAGACCTCTACAGCACGACATCTGACGGAATGTGTTCGCAAATATTGCGGCTCGACGTCATACTGAACGAAGTATGTGTACCGCAAGAAATATCGCTCACACCATACTTAATTTATAATCATTTAATGTTCTTACGTGACTTTTGCCTTTCTTCCGAATAGCATTGCGATTAGATACTTTCTTGTGGGTGCAACTATTTTATTTTTACGATGAGTGTACATCTTTATCTAGCTTCAGTTAGAATTTCAGGTTTGCTTTGTGTGTCGACAAGCTTGCGGTAGAACATTTTTGTGAAGTTATCAAGTATTGTGCTAGTACTTTGAGTCTGATAACTATTGTAATTTTATTATAAAATCTAATTTGTCTAAATGACAAATTAGATTTTATAATAAAATTACAATAGTCAAACGAAATGTATCATTTCCAGGTCCTGCTGTCTGGTTACTGTTATATAATTTAGACTGTCAGAGAGAATCTCTTTATTACTGATATCTTGTTCTCTCTTCAAAGTAGGATGGAGAAAATTTTACCCAATAGCGTAAAAAATGGTGCAGTAGGTATGAGATGAGCACATATTGGAAATATTATCAGTGTGCTCTTATATTACACTGCAAATATTTATGAAATTTCGAAAGTATTAAGTAGTTTTGGACTTATTTCCGTAATAACTACAGTTAGTGTATTGTGACGTACACAGGAAGGTACATAGCAGCGGTAAACATAAGTACGGTTGGAAGACCTCGGCTTACTTATCATTGTGGAGCACATGTTCTTGTACGGTTGAGGTGACTTTTAATCAACATTTAATTATTTTATGTTTCCATACCTCCGCAATGTCCCAACTCCAATATGTTCAAAACAAAAAGAAACCACTTAAAAATGGCAACCAGTTTAAAAATTACAGTTTTAATGATTCGTTAAATTATATAACTAAATTTTCAGAATTCACGACCATCGTTACTGTTGATGAGCCATTAAGTGCTTGCAATAAAATATTAACAGAAGTTATTTATACATGTTTAACTATTTACAGTAAATCTTTATTCACGCCTTACTTTAGGTCGCCATGACCAACCAACGCACGATGGAAATAAGCAGCGATCCTTTTCCCGTATGAATAACAATGCTGCTCTTTTTTAATATGACATTATTGTCAGATTTTTTTTCCCTACAAGTCAATTTTTAACCTGAATAAACTGTTTCAAAAGTTTTAGAAGCCGAATCTCTGCTCGGTCTGTCACATCTTCTGTGGCACGTAGCTTTTGTTTACTTAAATGGAAGTTTGCACGACCGTTCACTTGTCAGGGTGGCGATACCTCTCCGCGGATGCTCGTCAACGACTTACTCAAGCAAATAACTTTAAATTGACTTAATTGCGAAGTATACTCTCTTCCGAAACTTCTGGCGCGTCTCTTCATTGGCAGTCACGAATAAAGGAAATTATTATCTATAAACTTTCAAACAAGGTTTCCTCCCAAGTCTGTGATCGTATCTTCATGAATGCCAACCTGCAGTAGTTTTTCCTCGTTTACAACGAACATTTCCCTGCCTCTTTTCTTAAAACATAGACAACTAGACAATCATTGCTCTTTTACAAATGACAATGTACTCCCATGTAGTATTCGCCTAACGACGTTAATTTGGCGATATAATATTCATACAAGGTTTCAAGTCGAGCATAATAAAAGTAATGTTGTTTGAGATATTAATATTTTTTTTAGAAAAGTAAGAACAGGCTCTTTTTTGGGCAAATTCGTCTCAATTCCTTATCTCCAACATCTTGAAAGTATCTCATTAAACTCCTTTATAGTAAACGACAACATGGCCGAAATAAAATCCTTTCCACCCGACTTTCGCCTTTGGTTCAGTATTTCACGCGACAAATTATTTAACTATACATATGTTCATATATATCACTACAGCACTTGCATTATATTAAAACTGGATTGTCAAATGAGTTATGCACCCAAGGCCATACATGCGAGCACAGTTGAATTTGAAAGGAGCAAGAAGGGTTGTAATAAGTTTGGCACTTATGATTATTTTCCTCTAAACTGCCATAGCGGCATTTTATTCCAGTTTAATGACCTCTCTTAAAACTGAGTTAATATAATACCCTTGACGAACTAAAATATATTTTTTCTGATCCAGTCGATTAATTTCTTATAAAACTCTCAAACTAAAGAAATGTTGTTATCCCAAAGTCCGATATTGTTGTTTAATGGAACGTTTAAAACAGTTCAAGTGCATATTTATTTTGTTGGTTGTAAAGCATGAATATTTCTGCTCGCCGTGTGCATGTATATGTTTATGTATGTGTAGCATGTATTCCTTTTATTTATTAGGAATTTTTAGTGCCCCAGAAAACCTACAAATTTTTACGAAATAAACACTAGACATTAGCGAAAAGGGAAGGAATTGGCTAGGGCTTATATTAAAGAACCATTCCAGCGTTCACCTGGAGCGATTTCGGAAAGCTTTCAAAAATTTAAATTACGATAGCAGAACTGGTAACTGAACCCAGGTCCTCCCGAACGCAAGTTCAGTGTTTTTACCATCGCGCCACCTCGTTTGTTTCTGTTTCAATCACTGCGCCACCTCACTTGATACATATACACCGAAGAGCTAAAAAAAACTGGTATAGGCGTGCGTATGCAAATAACAGAGGTATGGAACCAATCAGAGTAACGCGATGCGGTCGGCAGCTAGATCGGTTACTGCTGCTACAATGGCAGGTTATCAAGATTTAAGTGAGTTTGAACGTGGTGTTATAGTCGGCGCACGAGAGATGGGACATAGCATCTCCGAGGTAGCGATAACATTTGGATGTTCGCGTACGACCATTTCCCGAATGTACCGTGAATATCGGGAATCTGGTAAAACATCACATCTTCGACATCGCTGCGGCCGGAAAAAGATCGTGAAAGAACGGGACAAACGACGACTGACGAGAATCATTAAACGTGACAGACGTGCAACCCTTTCTCAAATTGGCGCAGATGGGATTTGTGGACTGCCCTGCAGGATTCATGGTGTGAATTGCCTCGTGCACACCTTCAAACATAAGTCTAATCCATGCCACGTCGCCTTGCGGCACTTCTGCGTTCTCGGGGGGCTCTATGCGATATTAGGAAGGTGAACCAGTTTTTTTGGCTCTTCAGTGTTTGTGTATACATGTGTATAGT
The DNA here is from genome assembly GCA_002778355.1 of Clitarchus hookeri. Classification (NCBI taxonomy): domain Eukaryota; kingdom Metazoa; phylum Arthropoda; class Insecta; order Phasmatodea; family Phasmatidae; genus Clitarchus; species Clitarchus hookeri. The sequence goes on from NQII01000157.1 coordinate 1,171,110, forward strand.
ATATTCGCATTATCTTCACACTTTAAGAATCAAACCTTTGAAAATCGCCACATGTATTAAGAGCTTGGTGGTTTTCTAAATGTGTAATCTATCGCAAGCTTTTTTCTAAATGTGTCATCTATCACAAGCGTTTTATATTTTTCTTAACATAAAAATACCTTATTTTTGGTTAAACTGAAATTTACGTATATTTTATATATAAACTATAATATTTAATTTATAATCAATATGAATGTAAACAGAAGAAAATATGGGTGTTGGTAATATCTAGTAAAAAATAGTTCTTATGCGAAATATTATTACACTGACTGCGCACGGATGCGGTGCGTTGTTCCTTTGGTGTAATTTTCTAGACTTGGTTAAGCTTTCTTTGCATGAGGCGGAGGAATATCCTGGAAATATAACTTTATCAGGGCTTAGGAAAAGTTAGAAGGAGCCTTTAGTGTACTATATATAGGCTGTTCATGGTTAATTAAGCACTTTTGAAAGTCCTGCTTAGGAGCTACTTTATTTCGCTTTTTGTATCCTTTTGCCACATGTAAAATGAACATTTCCATTAGCTTGATCACTTTATACACTGTAAAGCTGTGGAGTTGTTATCAATGCAAATGCACATGCTACTAATGTGGGAATTTGTAATATAATGTGTACATAAAATAAATACAAACTTAGGTGACCTATATTTCTACATCAAATTCGCAATACAACGTCAAGCCTTAAGAACTTTTTTTCATTTGCTACCAACCTAACTAGGAGCCTAAATGCCACGTGTACTGTATACAGTATGTACTTGTGGACAGTAGTTTTTTTCAAATATTTGTTTCAAAAATGCTTACTTAACCGTGAACAACTTGTATGCATATATAGGCATGTTTCCTTGCAGCCCCAGCACATTTCCGCCAGTGGAAGTAGAGTGGGAGATGAGTATCAATGAGCGATGTAAAAGAGATACCGCAGGCATGGAGGTTGTCAGATGAAGCAGGGCCCACAGGGGCTGGCAGCTGAGTAATCTCGTTGCGGATTCCCTTTGTATGCACGGTCGGCTGGGCTTTGCGAAGACATGCTGGGCCGCTGCCCACACATCTCCGCCGTGCTTGCTGACTCAAGAGTCCCAGAGCTCCTTCGACAATCAGGGGAAAACCGGCGCTGTTGAACTTGCATCCCTCTCAGCATATCAGCTGTTCACGGTTACTTCCAACTTTTCCGAAGCACTGCTTAAGTTCTGCCTCCACCATATTCCTCCCCCGCATGCAAATAAAGATAACACAAAAATATATAATTACACCAAAGGGGCAACTCACCAGATTTATGCGCACTCACTGTAATATAATTTTTTGCATAGGAATTATGTCTTATAGGCACTGTAAGGTGAGCACTTTTTGAAGCCCTCCCATTTGGAATAATAATCAAAACATGTGTTTTATTATAGCCTTAGACGTTAATTTTGTAGTCCGGTGAAATAAATACTCTGTGGGAGGATTTTAAAAAATGGCTGGTAGTAAAAAATAAACAGAACATCAAAAGTGTTCACCTTATCGTGAACAGCTTATACTAGGCGTTACCAACGCACCTGTTTTCTCTATATTTTTATTCATATAAGTTATAAATTAATTACATGTTACAAATATAATATAAGTAAATGTTAAATTAAACTAAACATAAAGTACTTTTGTTGCTAACACGTGTGTAAAACGTCTGTAATACGTGAGGTATTTAGGAAACCACCAAACATGTGCAGGGGGTGATTTTTCAAAGGTTTGATTCAAGAAGTGTTGTTCAAGCGCGACTAGACCTTCTTCCCACCCAGTCGCCTCTACGTCCGCAGGGTTCCTGGAGAAAGACGGCCGCTCCTTGAGTGCGCGCCAGACCTGAGTAATACATTATTTCCGTGCCGCTCGGGCGCCATTGTTTCGTGTCGGCGAGTTTATCACGCAAAGCACGGCCGAACGGAGAAAACGCTCTCTCAGGTTTTTGTTCTTCCGCCGGACTTGGTCTTTCCAGCGGGGTCTTTCTCAGCAGGGTTACTAACATTCTTCAGATTCGCCGTAAGGGAGACTTCCCTAACTATTCGCACGACATTGGCCCCAGTGAAATAGTAACAGATAGTAATTATTATGAAGAACAGTTTTAAATACGATATGCAATGTGCATGACGGTTATGCGTGACTGGAATTTATTATTTAACATTCTTTAAAACAGACGACACTGACCCACACTGTAAATAAATAAATACTGTATATATCTCGTCAAAATTTACTTCCATAGACTAAAATATATAGATCAATTTTCATTGACTCGCGCATCGCCAACGATATTGTCAAAGTGACATGGTCATTCGTGTTGAACACGTTTGCTTCCGGTTGTATTTTCATGATACCCATGTTATTATGTTAATGAAGTACTCTTATTAACTTAAATAAATTTTTTTAGCATTAAAACTAGGTCACAGGAAATGAACAAACATCTCAAAGCATAAAGTTGGGTTTACAATAAAAAAAAGTAATACGTTAAGAATTATGCAGTAAGCGCTGATCTGGCATACGGAAACACGTCTTCAGTATTTGCATTTTCAAAATTATTGTTTTAACTCTTAGTTCCAACCAATGGAAACAGGCTACAAGACTTTCATGTTTACTTTTGTTTCTAACCTAACCTCGTCTATCACAACCATTGTTAAGCAGATCATACTTCAAAGCCGACATTTTCTATTAGAGAAGATTATTTTTGTGAAAAAATATAATTGTAAACATGTGCACACACACGCCTTATTAATATTTTTTATACTTACATTACTGTAAATAACAGTTTCCCTTCACCAACACCAACTACTCTGTTCTGATTGGTTGCCACCTCACATGTTTCACTTAAGATATAAAATATTACTATTTATTTTAACATTTAAGGATATTCCAAAAACCCACACGACCTGCTAAGTTCAAATGGAAACCAAGACATATGATAAAACACTTCCAGTTTTTCTGCACACGAAATAACGCATAATTAAACGCTTAATTTTCTATTGTAAACACATCTTAAAGTGCATGAACAGAGTTTTAACCCTAAATGCTAAACACCTTGTTTTTTGGTAGTACTATTGGCAGAAAAGCGGTCGAATGTTGGAACACGGACAGTGGCAACTGCGTAGCTCATATGAGAACAGAATTGTTGGACAATACCACCTAACGGCGTCAATTCTAACTATCTGTGGCCGTTGGGTTAGAACATCGTAGTAAACGTACCTATAATCGTGGAAGTGGTAAATTACTGACACTGTATTTATTAACATGCAGTCTATTTTGGAAGTAGTCCGAGATACGGGACATATGACGCCCCTTCCTATGTCGATACGGAATAATTCTTCCAGCCTCAGGATAGGGGAAAATTCCCTAAAATACGGGACAGTTGGCTACCCTAGCTGCGGTCGCTGCAGTGCTGCGAACGCACTGCATCACCTCGCGTTGCAATAGGGGTCATGGAACGTATCTGCCCAGTGTGAATGTTATAAAAATGATAACTTTTGAGGCTGAAATATTTGGGCATAAAATTAATTATTACAAATATTTGTATACGCGGTTCACGGTTGATTGAGCACATTTAAATTGAAACCTTTAAAAATGTCACTGCCCATACCTGCACGTATGCATTCATTTTAACGGGCACACGAACAGGCATGCGACCAGTCAAGTTGGTAACGACACGGAGGGAAAGTGGTTCAATGTCTAAACGTTGAATTAAAAGTGTTACGTAAACATTTGTAAATGCTGAAATATTTTTTCTACTTTCGGTTAATTTTAATGCATGCAAGCGTAAGAATGAACAAACCCGTGACATATTTGCTTAATTTCTCAGTTTCACTTGACCGATGAACGAATAAAGTGATGAGACCCGTGACAATGTTCATTGTACGTCTAGCGGAAGAATAAACATAGCGAGTACAAGAATATCTTAAGTAGGGCTTTCAAAAGTGCTCAGCTTACCGTGAATAGCCTTTCAGCAATATTACTAATGTTTTATTACATACAATTTCAGTATTAGTAATAACGGTCTTGCTTACTCAGTTTTTTGTACAAAAAATGCTTTCTAAAGCATTCTGAGAGGAAATAAAATTAATTGTTGATAAAAATTGACTCTTGAACTTTATTTTTAAAGCTATTTAAATCAGTAAATTGTACCCAAATATTTTACAGTGTTGCAAAATAGACGCTTTCTTCTTTTATAAATAACTCAAATGTTAATTTTCTGACGATTTTGGTACTGTGTGTACTACTTTTAATGAGTTTGCATGTTGTAGAGTCAGGTGCAGAGCTCCATCCGAAACTACTCTACTTATACCCTTAAGGTTGAGCTCAAAATGTAAACTGCCTCAGGTTAGCCTGCAAGCATACAATAGAACCATTAAAAATAATAATAAAAAATCCATAAATAAAAATGCCTTTGGGGAAATGCTTTTGCATTTATTTTACGTGAAGGGAATAAGCATTATGACTTCAGGGGTTAGAACATAATTAGCGTGAGTGTACATGTGATACTGCAAGCATGGCCGTTGTTTTAAGTTGATACACAGAAAATAAATTCTTTCCCGCAAGATTTTTAGTACGACTACTGGAACTATATAATTTTTATACTCGCTATTCACGTAATTTGTATGCACTTGTGCAATTTCTTAAATATTTGGCCCGTATCAACGTGGAACTAAGTCATCCGAAAGTAACTGAGAGTAATAATTATTTACCACGCTTAAAATTAATTATTCTAATTATAACTGCCAGCATTCTGAAGGCTTCTAAAACGCTCTTCGCGGTCAGGAATCATTTAGAAACAAAATATCTGCTCGCTAGGCTTTAGACAACCTCGTGAAAATTACTTGAATATATGTGAACAGGCCAATTACGGTGATTTATTATAGTAATTTGTACGGAAAACTTTCGAGAACAACATTTTTTGTGGACTGTTTCCGTGCAGAATTTTATGTAAATAACTAAGTCAGTTCGAAATTTCAACAACTCACTGCATATCGGTTTTCTATTATTTATATATTCAGTTAAGTTGACAGGAAATAATGCAGCAGAATTTTGTCTAGTCTCATTGGCTTGCAGCGCAGAGAAGGAGAATTGACTGTCCATATGCAGTCATGTGGCTATTAACTTAATTAATTACTTTTGTGAAAGTGTCTCTATACTTCATATTTATGAAATAAAGTAGAATGAAAGCTGACGATTTTCAGAGAAACTATTTTTGGATAAGGTGGTTGTGGTAAGAAAATCAAAAGAAAATTATGAATTACGTTTATGCAATGAAAGCGGAAGCAGTCAATTCTCCAGCTCAAATAAGCAGAAGCCATTTTCCAAAAGATTTGATGGTAATCAATATACACTGAAGAGCCAAAAAAACTGGTATAGGGGTGCGTATGCAAATAACAGAGGTATGGAACCAATCAGAGTAACGCGATGCGGTCGGCAGCTAGATCGGTTACTGCTACTACAATGGCAGGTTATCAAGATTTAAGTGAGTTTGAACGTGGTGTTATAGTCAGCGCACGAGAGATGGGACATAGCATCTCTGAGGTAGCGATAATATTTGGATGTTCGCGTACGACCATTTCACGAGTGTACCGTGAATATCAGGAATCCGGTAAAACATCACATCTTCGACATCGCTGCGGCCGGAAAAAGATCGTGAACGAACGGGACAAGCAACGGCTGACGAGAATCATTAAACGTGACAGACCTGCAACCCTTTTTCAAATTGACGCAGATTTCAATGCTGGGGCATCAACAAGTGCCAGCGTGCGAACTACTCAACGGACCATCATTGATATGGACTTTCGGAACCGAAGGCCCACTCGTGTACCGTTGTTGACTGCACGACACAAAGCTTTACGCCTTGCCTGGGCCCGCCAATACCGCCATTTGACTGTTGATGTCTCGAAACACGTTGCCTGGTCTGACGAGTCTCGTTTCCAGTTGTATCGGGTGGATGGACGTGTACGGGTATGGAGACATCCTCATGAATCCATGGACTCTACATGTCAACAGGGGACTGTTCAAGCTGATGGAGTCTCTGTCATGGTATGGGGCGTGTGCAGTTGGCGTGAAATGGGACCCCTGATACGTCTAGGTATAACTCTGACAAGTGACAGATACGTAAGCATCCTATCCGATAGCCTGCACCTATTAATGTCCATTGTGCATTCCGACGGACGTGGACAATTCCAGCAGGACAATGCGACACCCCACACATCGAGAGTTGCTACCGAGTGGCTCCAGGAACACTCTTCTGACTTCAGATAATTCTATTGGCCACCTAAATCACCAGAAACGAACATTATTGAGCATATCTGGGATGCCTTGCAGCGTGCTGTTCAGAAGAGTTCTCCACAGCCTCGCACTCCTATGGATTTGTGGACTGCCCTGCAGGATTCATGGTGTGAACTGCCTCCTGCATACCTTCAGACATTAGTCGAGTCCATGCCACGTCGTCTTGTGGCACTTCTGTGTGCTCGCGGGGGTCTCACACTATATTAGGCAGGTGTACCGGTTTTTTTGGCTCTTCAGTGTATAAGCCCATCTGGTCTTCAGTATTTAGTCTGGGCGCGAATTTTCAACATTAGAAGTGTGCGAACTGCGTGTTGCTGGTGCTAAGAATTATTATACTCGGGTTGGAAAGCTCAATGCAAATAAAATTTTGCCACCGGGTAGCGCTGGCGTTGCACGTGTGTTGGATTTTATCAGTTTTATATGTAAACAAATGGCATAATTTCAATTTACGTAAAATAAATATGACTGTGTAAAACGTCCCGAACTCTATTGTGTTAGAATAGGCATAAAGAATAAATCTTTTTCTTCGCATTAGAGTGGAAATTTAACGAAATATATTCCCACGTTGTTTAATATCCTGTCGCAAAACTGGATTTAGCATATCGTTGTATTGATAATTGCATTGTAAAAATGTGACCACAGAATTGAAGAAAGTACTTTTTATGACAGCTTATTTTATTTATCGCTTAAATTCATACTTTTATTTATTAATATAAGCATCTTTACAAATGCTTAATGCTAAAAAACACATTGTATTTTGGTCGTTTATGCTTGTAAACACCATTGGAGGGGATGCATAATAGTTACAAAATAAAGTAAAAGTTTAATATTTTGGCACGGGAAATTACACATCATAATCATAAGCAAACACAAAGTTTTACAAGCAAATAATATTTTCCCCATTTACCGCCAGCTTAAAAGTGGTTTCTCTGCAACATACAACTCCCCTTGCGACGAAAATTTTAGCTATGCTAAACTCTCCAATAGGTATTTCGTTTTATTCTTAACCTGAGTGCAATAAAACTTTCTGATGCAGAAAGAGCGCGTGTATCAAGGGTTTGAGATAAAAACCGTAGAAGTAAAAATGGGATTGAGTGCACATAACAGCTGCTTTGTGTTCCAACATTGAACTGCTTTTCTGCCAACAGCACTGTCAAAAACCATGTGGGTAGGACTTGGGGATAGAACACTGTTTATATAAGTGAGTGCTCTGAGATGTTTTCACGCGTCTTCTAACCTAGCTGCACTGCAAATATAATATATTCAGGTAAGTCCAAGTATTTTATTCACCGAAAACGTTGGGTATGTTGAACATTAAAACGTAAATAAAACACCGCCGTCACTGTTGACCATGAGACCTCGATAAATGTACTGATGTCGGGCGAATACGCTCAAGTTGGGAACAAAACGAGATTCCTTATGGGAGAGTTTGGCAAGTGGAACGTTTGCGCTGCAAGGTGCGCTGCTGTTCCAGAGAGGTCACTTTGAAACTGGCAGTTTGGGAAATTCTATTTATTTGTGCGGAAAATGTCATGTCTGAGTCTTGCCTCAACTAAAGTTTAAAGTATTAACTTTATTTCGTTACTATTACTCGCGCCCTCTAATTGTGTTTACAAGAACAAACAGTAAAAATACAATTCTGTTTGGCATTGAGCGTTCATAAGCAAGCTTATTTCAATGGAAAAACGTAACTAATTGAAGTGCATAATAAATATAATTGTTATCAAAAGGAGTTTTGTACATTTTTTATTAACGGTAATTGCACAGGAAATCCCTAAAAAAATTATATGTTTAACAGTTTTCACTAATTTTCCGGTTCAAATGTTATATTGAAATAAAGTAATTGTGTAGGCCAATGTTTTGCTAAATCCAGTTTTACGACACAATTGCATATCCACTCTAGTGCAAACAACAAATAGGAAGACTTTATACAATATTATATTCATGTTATGAATATTGTAACCATCCTATTTACTTGCATACAAAACGGAAAAATCCTGCGACACCAGTGCACCTTGGCGGCGAGGATTTTTATTTGCCAAACTAAAAGCGCTGAGCTTCCCAATCTGACAAGAATAAACTTTAGGGGCGAGTGAATATTGCGGACATGCTCGAAAGTCGGCCTGACCTTCAGTCCACGATAAAAACAGAGCGGGCCGTACGTCGAAGGGGTGGATAAAGGGTTGGAGAGGAGTAGGGGAGATCAGGCTGGTCGCATCTCTGGCGTGCTTCCATAATGCTCGCTGAATATTTTACCGGCGCAGCTGCCGCCATTATCCAGGAAACGGTGGCCACTCATTGGCTGCATGGAGGCTCGCTCATCTCCGGGCTCGGCGCCTAGCTCTCGGTCGCTACACATACTTAGCCTACAAGCTGCTCGCGCCCGACTCACTACTCTCACAAGCCCTGCTTAAGGCTCATCGAGTGCCTACACTTTTTTCCTGCATTTTTAAGATATTTTGTGGCTTTGAGATACAATATAAATAACTATTTGATAAAAACGCCAAATCAGTTTAGAAGCAACTCTCGCGTACTTTTTTTGGTAGAATTTTCAGCGTTTTAACCTAAAAATTTGTGCCAGGCAAATTTTAAAACGTTATACGAGCAGAATGTTTGATTTCAGCTAAAGTGTTTTCTAAAGATTTACGAACGCCACGAAGAAATTTCTTTGAAGTGTGCCATTCGGGTTTAACGTCTGGCTATTTTGCATTTCAATTTTATTAAAAAACTCAAAATAAAATTATGGCCGACCGCTGGAAGAAATTCCATGAAATTTCTTCATCTTATTCTAATTACATTAACATCTAATTGGAACTGTGGCCAAACATGATAATAACGCAAACATTTTTAGTTTGTTTGCCAATAGAAATTCCTGTATTTTCCGTCATTAATTTTTGTTAATTAATTTTCCATGGTTTTTGATACTTTTATCAATGTATTCTTTGATGTAATAAAACATAATTATAAAAATCCTTGAAATATTGAAAGTCTTGTTTGGCAATTGAAAACACTTAACATTGCTTCTAATATGAATTACTGCTGCAAAATTTAAACTTAATCTACAAGCTTATGCAAGCTAAAGTTAAAAAAATAAATCAAGAAAAGGTAATTTTACATAAGTGTTTTTTCTAACTTTGCGAGCAAATATTTTATACGCTATTCACCGTTTAGGGGAGGGAGGGGTGGGAGTTAAGCGAGAAGGATTTAAATTATGATTGTAATAATACTTCCGTTCAGTTAAATTTAAGGAGCATCGGGCAGAAACTTGTAGAATAAATTTGTCAATTTTTCCTGAAAAAATTATACTTTTTATATACATATGAAAAATTATCTAAACAAAAAATTCCAATGACTATTTTTATTACATTCTTCAATTAAAATATTTTCTATTGATTGGCGAAGATGAAATTTTCCTTTAAGTGATGTGCACGTCACTGCGCTAGTTGAAAAAGTCTACAGTGTACAGTTTTAGCAACTGTGATGAATCCTCTTAATACTGCATCAGAACACGGAACTGCTTTGGTTTAATTTTAAAGCGCTGCCAACATTACTGTAGAAACATCACGCACTGTCTCGTGATAAAGTGTATGTAGATACGGGAAGGGAATTTTTCTCAAAGGGTTAACTGTAAAGTGCTTAATTAACAGCGAGTCAGCCTCACCTGCGGTTTTAGAAACCTGCTGCTGACATTTTCCAGACGAGGCCTTGTCCAGTTAAAGCTGACGCTTCTGAAAGCCGTATTCCCGGCCGCAGAAGTCTCAAACGAGCTGCTATGATAGATGCATAGACTCGCTCTCCAAAGAGCCGCTCACACTCGCGCTCGCTACATTTCTGCCATCTTGATGCACAGTCACTCTCAAATGTTTACGTTCCCGCAGTTCATAGCAACATAAGGTATTGCAAAAAATAATAATAAAATTAACCAATGTGTCAGTGAAAGGCCTCGTCGTAAGTTCTTGGACATGGGCATACGCAATACTACTTAGCTAAGGAGCGTACTACGTCGTGAGAAAACTACCCAACTCACGCGCACGTATGTCTGCGCTGGGTAAAAAAAGGAAAAGTTGAGGGGGAAGGGGTTGGGGGTCACAACTGTATTTTCCGAGTTTGAAGCTCGGAAACGACAAGTGCTACCCTGCCACGAGCATCAAGTACGACATCGCTCTACGCACAAGTCCCTGGTATTGCCTGCAACGTCCTCGTCGTGCTGTGTTTACTTATGGAACTTTCAGCGGCGACACTATAGTTTTACTGGTGAAGAAAGGTAGGGCTGAATGTATCGTCGACAGCGCGAGGTCATAAAGACGGAACTAGCTGCTCAGTGAAGTAGACGACAGGCAAAATGCTAACTGTCACTTGCTGCTGGAGAAATACGGCATGCCAACTGTTACTGCTGAGGACATACTAGTAGCATTCTAATACGCTACTTATGGCATGCAAACTGTTGCATACTGCTGGAGCCATAATAGCAGCAAGTTTAGGGTCATTTGCGGAATGCCAACTGTTACTGTAGGGACTTGTTAGCGAAAATTTCACTGGCCATTTATGGCATGCTAACTATGCTGAGAAATAGCTAATAGCGTATATGAATTAACTTCATTATTCTATTTCGTGCATATGTGAAGTAAAATTATCATATGACATTAATAGTATTAAGGAAAAATTGTTTCTAGACTGAAAACTTTCAAAGCATTAAAAAATACCTTTATTTTGCATTACAAATACCAACTGAAGGTAATACAAAACTTAAAGTTTTTAACAAAACACGTAAATCCCAGTATTGACTTGTGACGCTAACATAAATTGTGTCCATACCAGTGTCAATAATGACACTTATGTTTGAAAAGTTTTCACACCTGTGAAAAGTTTTCACACCAGTGTCAATAATGACACTTATGTTTGTGAAGTTTTCACATCTACTTTATCAGGTTTTTACACGAATGCATGATAGAGTACTTGGTAGCTGGCGGGTTGTGAGTTCCATCCTATGCTCTTCCAAATAAATCTACGAATAGTGTAATAATAACAACGTTTATGCATATAAAGCTGGGAAATAAATCATTCTTTATTAAGCAAATCATAATTATTTTTTTTGTTTTGAAAATGCATGGCTAGCTGGTTTTAAGTGGGCCACAAGTGGCCATTAACTAGGTTGTAAGTGGCAAATAGCTGAGCTACAAGTGGTTGTACTACAGGTGGTTTGCCAACAGTTTGTTAACTTAATGGCTGGCCGGAAGCATTAAGCCAGTGGGCCATTGTCGTCACTCATGGTACTGGTATGCTTGGAGTACAGTCGAGCCGTTTACGGGCAGATTGTATTTAACTACATGAAAGTTGTCTTAGCAGTGGCCCTGATATGGCCAACTGCACACAAGAGCCAAGCGGCATCATGTGGCCACGTGCATCTGCGATTGCATTACGGGGGTTGACTAATTATGGAAAATGCTTGCGGACTGCTCGTGTAGACGTAGGTTTCTCAAGTGGGCCAGCTGACTTTTGCTACTTGGGTAGTTTTATAACGATCATTATTTGCGTACCTAACTCTTAGGTACGTAGTTTTTTTTTTTTCGTCCCTTCAGAGAAGTTTACGTGGTTCGACAGATAATATTATTTTAAGTATAGACAGTTTAGAATGTCTTAGAGCTGTTTCCACTGAAAGTGGTGGCGAAGTCATCTGAGGTAATATTCCTAGCAGTATTTTAAATGTGGGATTTATAAATCGGTATATAAGCTTCGGCACATGTTGTCGAATGCCGTAATGCTTTTGCACTTTCGTCACTTAATTTCTTCCCGCTGGGCCGAATCGATTACCAGTGACCTAGTGACAAATTGACGGTCGCAGAAGGTTCGTTACTACGTGTGTGATAGTCCATCGAAGGTTGCAGTGATCTCGCGTGACTAACGAAATCCCGCGAGAATTTACTGACGCTGTGTTCGGTTATCTTTACCAAGATCCCTGCACCAGAGAAAGTGCATAAGTTAATTCAGCATAAACTGAGTACAGTTATTCAAGGGTACGTAACCTTTGATTCGTATATTTGTTCCTAAAACTGAGCGGTTTAGATTCGGTTAGAAGTTAAGCGGTCACGCAAGAAAATCGTCCGTTTCAGCAAGGGAAAAAATATACTATAAATTTTTACACAAGAGATTTTAAACGACTTTTAGATGAATGATTCTTGGCAACAATCATAGCAGGGACCGGGACAAAGTCGGAATGATTTTCCTTGACATGACTTCCTAATCGCTGTCGATGCAGATCATATCACCGATTAAATTTAATATGGTCTAAGAGGTTTGATTAATTCGGTACCATTTGTAATAAATCAGTGTCAAATTCTGACGGTATAGCAAAGGTGTCCCTATCCAATGAGCAATTTTTTTTGGCAGCCACACGCCATACTCTAAAAGTGGTACTTCAACAATTTAAATTTCCGTATCAATATTTCTTTACTTCGGTCGAAGTATCTATGACCAAACCCCAAGGCGTTCATACTAAAAGACATCTTTGAAATTAAATTCCATTTCGTTAGTATACTTAATATTCTGTATTAACATATTATACTATCTCTCTTCCTCTCTCAGAGTATAACGTCGTAACTACACGGAAGCCTCTTTAAAGGCGTTGAAACAATTAGTTACTTATTGTCAGTCATCCGGTTGCGGCTTTGGTGCAAGCACTTCAAGTTATGAGAGTACACCAGTTGTTATTAAAACGAGAAAATAATACTGCTCCCATGTTATTCGCAGTGTCTGAAATTACATTTTATCTACTATTATAACATTTATAAGGGGACATTATCAATGTTAATCTCATTATACAACGGTGACCAGAATTCACGTGTCAAACACCGGGAGGTGATTCCCTATGAAAAATAAGGTGGGGTACACATTGACAAACACTATCGTGTGGTGAGTAGTAAAGGTAGGTGTGTGGCATTGAAAATCAAAGTTTGAAATGCATGAATGTAAAAACATTAGGAATTACTAGAGATGGAGCGACAAAAATCGGAATCGTGTTTTATGAAACGTAGATAGTAAATCTATAAAAAATGTGTTTGGTCAAATCCTTCCACTTCATTAATTAAGTAGGAGTAGTCATCATATTTTCGTAGCTAACTTTTGAACGCTGGGTGGTAATGAAAAATTCGAGGCAATTTATTACTCGTCATGGCAAAATGACGACAAAAGGTTCTCTTGTCCGAACTCTTTCAGAAAAGATTTTTTGAGAAAACGCCACTCAAAATTTTGGAGGTGCGGTATAGCCCTGCGAGGGTAGGCAACTCATCTGCCACCCGCGCTTCGCTTTGTGGATGTAACATGTAAGTACTGGTTAATTTGAGAAAGTACAAGCGTAGAGAATAAGGAATAGAGTGCAAATACGGGGAATACATTATGTATGTACGTGGTGTGTAGTAGGGCGAAGTTTGTCCTCGTCAAATGCCGCCGTTCGNACCGTTCGCCTTGTCCGTGGTGCTCCAGAATTCGGCCTCGTCACTTGTTGAGCCTTCATTCTGCAATCTCTAATAGAGCCGTGTAAATGTCGCACAGGAGTGTTGACGACGCGCTGAATAGTGCAGCCGGTGCAGCTTCACTGCTTACCTTGCATTTGTGTTGGCTGCTCCGTACACGAGGTGCATGTCGGCCAGCTCCACTCGCGTAAAACGTTACATGCTTCCATTACCAGCTACAGGCACATACTTACTTGGCCAGCAGCGAAGCTCCCCTCAACGCACTCGCCGATTACACCCTTGCAGGGCTACAACGAATCTTCGAAATTTTGAGATACGTTTTCTCAAAGCCGGTTTACCGGAGAGAGTTCGGATAAGAGGACCATTTGTCTTAATTTTGCCATGGCGAGCAATAATTTGCCCCGAATTTTACATTTCCGCCAAGCGTTCCAATGTTACCTGCGGAAATATGGTGCTTACCCATACTTCAGCAATTAATGGGGAAGATTTGACCAGCCATATTTTAAGGGATTCACAATCTCCATTTCATGAAACACGGTTCCAATTTTTTTCGTTCCATCTAAAGTACTTCCTGATATTTTTACATTCAGGCATTTCAAACTTTGATTTTCAATGCCGCATACCTTCCTTAATATTCACCACACGATAGTGTTCGTCAATGTATGATTTGTTACCTGCTCCTTATATAATTATATTGCCATTTAGTTTAAAATTAATAATAAAATTAATCACCTCCCGTAGTTTGGCACATGAATTCTGGTCAACGTTGTAGAGTGAAAAGTGACGATAACAGACCCACAAAAATATAAAAACTGTCTCGATAGAGCAGATTATAATTACTAAAGGGAAAACCAAGTCTAGGGATCAACAAAGAGGCCAGCAGTTAAACTGAAATTATATATATCTAAGGCCCACAGTACGTAAATAAATTATTATTTACTATTTTGAGAATTTTGGTGAAGCTACATCTCAATGTGTATTTTGAATAGCTCCCAAAATATGTCGCAGTGTCCAATAACACAAAATTGCATCGTTTTCATAAAGCTAAGGACTGTCTCTAAGACTCGCTGTAAAACTTACAGACTGAGGTATCGCACCCTACTTCAAATTGACAAATAGGCTTAAGTGAAGATCATAAGAGCAACCTGCAAACTTCAAGATTGACAAGTACGAGATAATTGGTATGGTTATCATTGTTCCTTGGCAGCAGCCAGTGCTGGAAAGACGTGAGACTTGAGATGCTTGTGTGTCCTAAGCATTTGCGATCTGGCCAGGGTTTCTCTGCGGCGTCTGTCATGTTTCTGTTTTCATATCCAGTTAAAAGATTTTCGACACAACTATTAAACGTACCCCCAGTATGCTTACCTACGAAAATACATCATGCAACAGACGAGGACGGAATAATGTTACCACGTGTGCTGTAAACATTACTTTGGAGCCCTCCAGTATAGTTAAATACGGCTTTTTCAGACTGCCATCTCAAAACATACTAGCCGAACATGAGTCGAACTACGATAAGAGTCTGCATTGAACTCTGCTGCATATTTTTCATCAATAAAATTATTGAGAGAGCACAGAAAGTCTCATAGGTACACTCAGCACTACGAGAACACTGCACTCCAGTTCAGAGCCCTGCGTGTAGCGGCAATGGCGCTCTTGTAGCGCGTGCCAGTGTAACCTTTATAGCTACCGCGCTTCTCGGCCAAAAAAATAAAAACGATGCCCAGGTGGGACCCTTAAATTAAAAAGAAAACCTCAGTTATTAGTCAGTGATACATTAGTTCTACTCAAAATAATAAATGCATTGCCTAACGTCAACATTTTTTCAGCTAACTCAAAATCATACTTCAACTTTTTTTTAAGAAAAAAAAAATAGAATAATGTTTAAGTGCACTTTATGGTTTAACAGATGTTGGTGCCATTGTATAACTACGAGTATTTGTTTCCCCAGATTTTTTGCAAAATAATATTTATAATTGAAGATAAGTTAAATGACGCTCCATTTTAGAATAAAATCCCACTGTTCTGAGTAAGCATAGGATAAAACAAATTTACACGGCATTATTTTAGTTTAAGCTAAAATCTTTATAATGATGCCAAAATGTATGGCTGAATTCATATGTTATATAAATTATTTAAATACATCGTCAATATGCAATTTAAAATATCAATATCGACATAAAATCGATATTTACGCTCTATTAACAATCATGGTCCAGTAAAAATAAATTCCGGTGTGAGCAAGCAATTTAATTATGCCTATAACATGTTATTCATCACAAGTCTTTTGCCTAGATAAGCAGAGTAGTCTATTTCATTGTCCGGGAAGATGAAGCTATGGCAGTGCAGGAGCATTACAAATCCCTAGAGGCTTTAAACACTAGCAAATTATTTTCGTCCTCCTCTTAAGTAGAACATCAAGTTTTGTGGCTCTCATATGCATTTCCGTACTTCTAAGAATGTTTCCCTCGAATTCGTACCTTGCACGGTTAACTTCCTGCAGACGCATTCTACTGCTAAGAAGGCACATTAGCGCCGAGATTTTCAACATTGCAGCAAATTGTCGGACAGCAAAGCAACGCCGGCCTTCGTGGTGTAGTTGGTTGGGACGGAAGCATACGGTGTGAGGGGTTCTAGGTTTGGATCCTGAGTAATATGTAGAAGTGAGTGTCGTTTTTAGGTTATTAATGATTTAATGACCAAGCTATTTCTATTTAGGTTTTTCTCTTCCTACCAAAATAAGAGTAGCATCAACAAGCAACAGTTTTCAAAATAAGTAAACAATGGCACAGCGCGGCCACTCGTACAGTCTGCTTTCTTTAGCCTGCAGGATACCGCGGAGCTGCTCTCGACGCGCCTCCTACAAGTCCTTTGTGCAGGCTCCGTCTTGCGCTCTCCTTTCGCCACGGCAGCACTGACAAAACGTAAGGGCCGAAAAAGCCGTCGGTGACACTTAGCCTGTCATCAAGCCGCGCGCGCTTCCTACACTCCAACTAATGTTTCGCAAATATACATCACCGTATACTTCTACTTCGAAAGTATGAATGGTAAAGCGTCTTTCCCGTACATTCACGGTTGGATTTCTGTGATGTACTCTGTCCGATGCCTAAAAAAACATAAGAACCAAGTAAATAGACAAAAATTCTTATAAATCGCTGATAATGAACAACAAATAACTAGGAACTATAGAAGAGCCCAGCAGATAATATCCATGAAAGCTTTCCTACATTTGTTCAGGAAAAAATTAAGTGCATAGTGAATGGAGAGTGGAGAGATTGGGGCGTCTCTTAACATCGAGATCTTGAGAGCCGATGAGAGTGAAACGAGGTGAGCATGGAGCAGCACCGGAATGCAAGAGCGAGGGAAACGGGAGATCCCCGGGAAAACGCGCCGACCAGCGGAATCGCCCTGCACGATTCCCACATGCGAGAATCCGGGAGCGACCCGCCAGGAATCGATCCCGGTTCACCTAAGTGGGAGGCGAGTAGTCTAACCGCTACACCACCGTGGTCCCAGCGTATTGAAGTTTCCAGATGTTTATATTATCATTTCTATATTGTCGGTCTGATTTACGGTACCTAAATTTTTCATTCTATTTTTAGTTAAAAGACTTTCATTATACTTTAGAAAGTTTACTGAAAAAAAAAATTAGTGTATATTTTTTGCAAGATCACAATTAACTTAAAAATGGTGGTAATCGTATGCCATTGCAAGCCCTTAACTGTATGCATAAAATATCGCGATGTAAAAAGCAAATTTAAAAATTATGTCGTGGAACTGGTTTCCGTTAGAGTTTTAAGGTGATACCAACTAAATTTTTGCAAAATTACGGAAATCTTATTAGAATTTTAATGTTAAATGTGAATATTATAGATAGTTTTACGGTTTAATTTCACTTTTTTTTTCTTCTGATTTAAGATTTTAAGAAGAAACTTTGTGAAAATGCCTCTTCAGATCGTCAGCCATTTACCTTTCCCTGCAGATCAGAAATAACATTTCAACTTTACCCCATTACGTCACCATTAACGTCATATGAAAACAGTTATACACTGAAGAGCCAAAAAAACTGGTACACCTGCCTAATATCGTGTAGGGCCCCCGCGAGCACGCAGAAGTACCGCAAGACGACGTGGCATGGACTCGACTAATGTCTAAAGGTATGCAGGAGGCATTGAAATCTGCGTCAATTTGAGAAAGGGTTGCACGTCTGTCACGTTTAATGATTCTCGTCAGTCGTCCTTTGTTCCGTTCTTTCACTATCTTTTTTCGGCAGCAGCGATGTCGAAGATGTGATGTTTTACCGGATTCCCGATATTCACGGTACACTCGTGAAATGGTCATACGCGAACATCCAAATGTTATCGCTACCTTTGAGATTCTATGTCCCATCTCTCGTGCGCCGACTATAACATCGCGTTCAAACTCACTTAAATCTTCATAACCTGCCATTGTAGCAGCAGTAACCGATCTAGCAACTTTGCCAGACGCGTGTTGTCTTATATAGGCGCTGCCGACCGCATCGCATTGCTTTTATTGGTTCCATACCTCTGTTATTTGCATACGCACGCCTATACCAGTTTTTTGGCTCTTCAGTGTACCTTTACTAGCGGACAAAGTAAATATCTAAAGGAATAAGGCAGCCTTTTCGAAGTTTCTCTTCTCAAAAGCTTTAATCAGCAAAAAATAAAAATAATATCCAATATGACGAGTGCAACAGAAAATTAAATCATGTTATCAGAAGGATATATTAGTTAAGTTATGGGTTCTGAAGAACAACATAAGCAGAGTTTTGCCACTATTCAACCCCGACAGATGATCTGTCTACGTCATATATTTAGAGCGGTGGACACTACAAACAATTAGCGTGTGCTCGATTAAACTTCAATTTGCACGTTCAGTGCCAAATTAATTTACAAGCTCGAGTGTTGCAATCGCTCAATATTTTGACGAGCTCTGTACTTGTGACGAGTGTGCTTCTTGCAACCAATGAAGAACGTACTGCAGGTTCATTACGTTCAGCATTGACCAATCGCAAATTACAGGCGCNGTCATATATTTAGAGCGGTGGACACTACAAACAATTAGCGTGTGCTCGATTAAACTTCAATTTGCACGTTCAGTGCCAAATTAATTTACAAGCTCGAGTGTTGCAATCGCTCAATATTTTGACGAGCTCTGTACTTGTGACGAGCGTGCTTCTTGCAACCAATGAAGAACGTACTGCAGGTTCATTACGTTCAGCATTGACCAATCGCAAATTACAGGCGCNGTGCTTCTTGCAACCAATGAAGAACGTACTGCAGGTTCATTACGTTCAGCATTGACCAATCGCAAATTACAGGCGCAGAAACTCGCAACAGATTTGATTTGTCACGAGGGAGACACTTAATACACGAGTCACTAATTCCTTGGCGTGTACAACGCCGACCACAAATATCATTCATATGCAACATGTCCTCGATCACGGACACTGGAAATCAAGGGTTAGATATGTTTCAATTGGAAAGCACTCGTTCGGAAACTCATTAAGTGCCCATACTGTCAGTTCATATTTTCCAAAACTTCAGTAAATGTAGTTATTTTGTTACAGGATCACTTCAAATACAAGTTTACTGGCTTCTTTTCCTATGAAGTAGTTTGCTGTTTTTCAAGTATAAAGCTTCGGAAACTGTTTTCCTAGCAACTTATCGTAACCAATATTTTTTTTCAATATAACTTTTTAAAATAAAGCTTAGGAAAAAACGAATACCTCCAATAGGCCATTAAAAAGTACGATTATTTATTTAAATATTGTGGGAAAATAGCGCGTATGAACTTTACAACATTATTATACGGGTTTTAATGAGTTGATAAAGTCTTCCAGTTAAATAATTTCAAGAAATTCACACTAAGAAATATTTTAAGCCCTAGAAAATTGCCTCCACAAATATTTCGTGTTAACTACGAATGTGTGATTTAAAATAAATGTATGCTAAAAAGTAGAATTTTTGTTCGTTTAATGAATTAAATGTTTCTATTGTTTCCAGGAATTAGTAATAGAATGCATATAAAACACAGAGGCAATATTTATAATGCCAATAAAAGGTTGATACAATTTGTAAATATGCCAACCAGTTTAATTTTCAAATTACATTAAAGATGCGGAGAATTCACCGTTTCTAAATCACGCAGTTTACACCACCTACCAGCAACTATTTCCAAACAACTTACACTAGTTGCCGGGAACTATGTATATTTCAAATGAGATTCAAAAAGTGAATAAAGTTAAGATTTTTAAGAACTTATATGATGATTTCACATAAAATAATACTGATTAACCGTAACGAAATATAGTGTCAGCACAAAATCGTCGCGAAATAGTAGAAATTTTCTTAAAAGGTATGAAAATAAAAACAACAATATTTAGTCGAAAAAGCGGATGATTTGCGATCTAACTTAAGTTCCCTGAAGAACTGATACTTTATATTCTTTTTCATCTAATCGAATTCTTATATTAACAAGATATTTCCATATCTCAATATATCAGGTATTTCCACGCATTGAACACAATTTCCTTGATCAGCAGTCGTCGCGTTATACGTATGTTGAAATGTAACAATATGAACTGCCAGTGCGAATACTGATCAACTACCGGTGAAGAATGCGTGTGTACACTAGGGTGGAACGAAAATCACAAAAGTTAATTTTTATTTTAAATCATTTATTAATATTGCGGAAAAGTTGCCTTTTGGGCTCTGTATGAAGCATGCAAAATCTCGATACAAAATAAAATTGTCTTCAGCTACCCAGTGGGGCATGACATATTTCCATATAAAAATCACTTAAAAGTAGACATTAACTTCTTTAAACAACATAATTCACTTTGGTTTAAAATATAGGCATTTTTTTTTTCGAGATTCCAGTCTCCTACGAATGTATCCGTCTCTTTTGTTGTATCCACACACCGCTGATGAGGCTTCAGTGACCAGTTTGACGCATCTTCCTACCACCTGGGTGTGGCAAGGAAATCGTGGAAAACTCAGCTCTGTTTTTCCGCTATTTATAAGATCCTCGAGTTCTTTTTGTGATACCGGGAATGTTAGCGGAGGTTCAGTGACAGTTCACGACTGCCAGCATATAATATCTTGATATTCCTTTGCATTTACGTTGGTTGAGAGGAGGAATAACAAAGGTGTGAATTCCTCGCGAACAACTTTTAGTTTTCATGATTCTAAGTAAACCAAGCTCTCGAATGTGTTTTCTGTCGTCAGTAATCATGGCCAGTAAAATGTTTTCGGGATACGCAAAGTAGCTGTTCCAGGATTTATCACCATCTTAAGCTCATTACTCAGGTAATGCGAAGCTTGGATCTATTTAAAAGCATGTTTAGCAAGGTCTTTGCATGAAGAGTGGCACTTTATAGCAAACCAGGTAAGAGCATACACCTTCACAATGTATTCGGCTAGTATCGTAAGATTACGTGACGGTTTTTCACTTGAAATATATAAACGCAGAATCCGGTTTGCAGTTGTCAGCCATCTGGCGTTGGACATCATACCCGGATCTCTCAGTGACAAACTTCCAGAGCACGAACCACTTAAAACTGCTTCGAAAATATCTAGGAGGTATTTATGGTCTGCACTTAGGTCTTTTTTACCGATGACTGGTATTTCTGAGACTATAGGACGGTAGTCTGCTATTTTAAGCTTTTAACATCCGACCAGTTGCTTGCTGATAGGACCTGAATATTCTTGAGGGCCAGTAGTCGATCCATCTAGGTGTTGAAACAGATGGCGTAGGGGACGTTCATTGGCGTGAAGTTGGCATGCTAGCCACTGAACCGGACGTCCAAGAAAGGTTTCCAGCTTCGTGATAACTCCGTTTTTGAGTCCAGTGTTAACCACAGTGCCATCGCAACCAACAGCAGAGAGATTTGAAAAGTAGAAATTGTTTTTTTTTCTTCTAGATATTCGACAATAGAAGACGAAACAGACTTTGCTGAGTAGCATGAAGGAGGCACATGTCCGATATAAATAGACTCTGGTTCCTGGATCAAAGAATAATGCTCTTCTTTTATTGTTTTACGACAGGATTTTCCCAACTTTTCTTCAACTATAATTATATCGTCTTTTCGTCAATCAAAATATAAGCTCTGTGGCATTATAGTACTGTTAATATATCTCTTCTGCAGATTTAAGCGGCATTTTTCTCGCTGTCTCCGTACTTTCATTCTACACCTTTGGGGTGTTTTCTTTTGTAATGATGCCAACATCTTCTAAAACAGCACTGGCAATGGACGCTGCACTTCTATCAGACACTCCTGTCCTGTCGCAAGCTAATGCAAATTTAGAGAGAGAGAGAGAGAGAGAGAGAGAGAGAGAGAGAGAGAGAGAGAGAGAGAGAGAGTCTCATTTGAGAATTGGGATTTTCTCTAGACGGCGAATTTTTCGGCATTGATTGTGGACTTGGGATAAATTCGTCAATATTAACATCAGAAGAAAGAAAACTGGTATCTGAGTCGTTGGACAGAGGCAGTCTACTTTCAGCTGCAGTTTTTTTTTGTATTTAGCAAGTCAAGATGAACTTTTAACTTGTCTCTGAGCTTTTCTTTCATTCACCTTCAATGCAGTTTTATCTACTGAGCCCATTGCCATCTTTCGGTTGTTACTTTGATCCAAGAGAAACGCGCGTTCTGCCACTGGAACTTTGCGTCCTTTTGCGCAATTACAACTATGGAAATCAGAGTGTTTGCAAGAGGAAATATCAAACAACTTTGTTTTTCACTATCCTGGAAATCCTTGATCTTTTTGTTAAGAAATTCACTGCCTTTCCGGCCTTTTAACGGCTTAATAAGATTTCTATATTTGTCATGGCGAGATTGTAAAAGCTGCAGAATACGTGTGTGAGATAGTTGGAATTGAAGCCTTCTGCCACAATTATTTGATCTTTAACGCAACTTGACTGGCTATTTCTTGAAAAGATAGCTCTTTCATATTTCTTTGGTGCTTACTGTCGTGTTTTATCCAGAGATATAACTTCATAACATTATCGTACGTAGATAAAACAGTCTCACATAGTAGTTCTGGGGCACCGAATATCACACAATTCCACTTCTTCCTAGTTTGCACTTGAGATACAGTTTCCATGTTTATTTGCTTACAATAGTCAGTAAAAATAGTTAGTGAAGGTCAAAATGCAATAGTCTTACAGAAAAGTACTTGACAATGTTATGAAAACAATTAATCAGTATCTTTGCGAGACGAGAGTACAAGAGAACTTTACGCTAGCCGTGGCGCGGGCGACTGACAACGAAATAAATGACCCGATATTTTGACCTTCACCCCCGACGCACTCCTCAGTATTCCTTACTATTTACGCGGGAATTTCGCTTTAGATACGCCAGGTCTGAGATTATTGTCTCATGGTGAAATTAGACCACGATATATTTTTACCTAAAATTCTGAATTGATAAGCGTTTCACCCGCGGAATCAGTGACAGATAAGCTTCCCCAACACACTGGGGAGTATTGCAGCCTTTCCATTGATTTACAACATTATACCGTTACATAATTATATAAATATAAAAACATATAGCCTCTCAAATAATTACCAGGCTACTTGCCTTTAAGGAGTGGATTCGGTTCATTAGTGTAGTCCACTAAACGAACGATTCAGTAAAGTATTGCTATACATACAGATCTCTACCCAAAACCAATTTCATGTTTTGAGTTACAATTTAACCAACTTGTTCATAAGTTATATACTGCTGTGTAAACCCACCCTTCCATAGCCTTTTAAAGGACCAAGTGGGACTACTTGAATGTAAGTTATATTTCTGCTTTTATTCTGCCTCCTTCGTAGCCTTTATTCCAATAACGGGGCCTATCAATTATTAATAATCACGTAAGCGTTTCGTTGTCTGTGGTTTTTAGGTATAGGTGAAGGTTTCTTCTGAAGGTTTTAAAGCTTACCTGAGTTTAGTTTTTTAAGTGAAGGGTGAATATATTTGGGGGGCTCTTAACTACGAGGTCGTGAAAGCCGATGAGGGTGATTGAGGTGAGTATGAAGCAGCGCCGGAATGAAGGGGCGGGGAAACGGGAGATCCCTGTGAAGACCCGCCGACCAGAGGCACCGTCAGGCCGGATTCCCACATGCGACAATCAGGGAGTGGCCCGCGGGGATAGAACCCGAATTGCCTTGGTAGGAGGTGAGAAGGCTAACCACTCAGTCACCGTGGCCCCTAATATTTAGAAAGTTTGACGCATTAACTGTCGATACTAAGTCTATACAACTTATTTCAAATTATGTTATACAATGTTATTAAAACAAACCTAATTAAATATTCAAGTTAAACGTTTCAAATTTAAGTTGGACGAGTTTTTTAGAATGGAAAATGTGTATTGTTATCTGTAACTGTTATTAAAGTCAAATATTTCTCACCATTCTGTTTTGTATAGTTATCACATAATGGAAATACGAAATGTTTTTGACATGTTGAAACGCCGTTTATTGAGGAGTTGTGTACATATATACGTTAACTGCATACTGACAACCAATTTTCACCATTTTAACTCTAATTGGTGTAGCTTCCCAACATTTTATTTCGTATTAGGTAAGCACTTGCTAACAACAATCAGATGTAGTTTGTCAATAATGGAAATAATTAACAAGTAAATTAGTGGTAATAAACAAGTCTGTGCGAAATTGCTTAGAATTTGCGTATAAAACACAGAAGCACGCATTACATTGTAAGAACATTGATTAAAATATTTTAGTAATGGCAAGTGGTCTCAAAGACACCACACTGAGATAAATATTGGTTTAAGCAACAAAATACTAGACTGAATGGAATATGCACACATGCAGGATTTCTTCAACCAAATCTTTTATCCGACAGTATTTATTCTATCCTATAAAAACGTTAATAAACTAAAATGTATACTTATTTTGACCAAAATCAGTTTCGTCACATTTAAAATTTTGCTTAGTTAACGAATTAAGAGCATTATTGTGTGGCCCTGGACAAACATCTGTTGTGGTGCATCTGGTGCACGCCTCCACAATTACAAGCCTTGTCACTGTCACTTTGACCAGCCGGTTTGTGGACGGTAACTATAAATATCAGGATTCTCATACGTAAAAGGGGTCGTGGTGGTTTAGTGGTCAGTCTACTCGCCTACAAAGCAAACCCCGGCGGAGCTGCTCCCGGATTTTTGCATGTGGGAATCGTGCCGGACGATGCCACTGGCCGGTGGGTTTTCACAGGGATCTCCCGTTTCCCCGCCCTTGCATTCCGACGCTACTCCATGCTCACCTCACTTCGCCCAAATCTCTCCACTCCGCTCTTGTACGTAAACGTTTTGTCAATAGAGGAACTGAAATTATAATCGCTTAAAAACCTTTCATCCGAGAGAAAAAATACGATAGTTCCAGTGCCATGTTTTTATGAGATATGTTTTACTCTGTGACGATGAATAAAAGCTGTATGATCAAGCTAATCTTTTACAATGTACGTGACAGACTCGCCATTGCCTTGCAGTTCTTTCAGGACATTAGGCCTACTCTCTTCTAGCATGTGCTGCAATCATTTATATACAAGGAAAGGTGCCTGAAAATATTCTTATTTTCCAAGCACTCAGCGGTTTAATGCTACCGAGTATCTTTCCAATCAATACAAAATACTTGGACCTGTAAAAAAGATTATCTTTGAAGACATTTCTTTAGTTTCACTTCTACTGTGAGGTGTGATTATCTATTTTCTCACAAAACGTGCTTGATAACGTCGATATGTATAAGAACATACTTAAATGTAATAGGATTGTTGTTTAAAGGCTGAAGATTCTTGGTTTCCTCTTTTTTTTATGTCGGCAATAACGTAATCTACACTGAACTTCTGAACTCAAAAGGTTACCATTTGTTACCTGAGACATGGAAATGTGAAATTTTCTGACAAAATGAAGCCTCCAAGTACATCTACAACATTTCCCCAACAGCGATCGAAGACTTTCAGAGTGTTTAAGCGTTGTTTCTTGCGTTATGGAATACGCTTTCTACTAATTTTGTGCTTTGAGAGATTCTTAACTTGACAGCACAGATATATTAAATCTTCAATATATGTCTTTGTCTTACATTAGCTATGACGTTCATACATTTAATAGGAAAATAATGCAGCTTTTCCTGGTAAAAAAATTAACAATCAAATGTATTTACGGCAGTGAAAGTTATACTGATAAGTAAACGTGGCGCATAATTGTATGGAATACTACTTCTATTGTAAACTCTGGCGGGAGATATTGAATAAAATGCCATATTTAAGTATACAAGCATGCATAATTACGTAATAAATGTAGATATTGTATATTGTAGGTTAAATTACATTATTTTCATCACCGCACTCCCAGTTTGTATTTTTTTTAAACCTTTCTAGTTTGGGACTGAAGCAATGTTCACTTGAATCAGATAAACGCAAAATCTCTACGAGGTACCTAATTGACACCTGATCACCTACAAGTTATTGGAAGTATTCGTGCAGGGCAATATTTAGTGCAAGACTGGGAAATATGTGTCCTGTTTTTTTAATAATGCAAGGCCATACACGTCGCACGTTTTATTGGTGTAAATGAACCGGTTACGTGACCTGATGCATTATGGTGTAGGTCAGCCATTGAAGTAGCTGCAAGGCACAAAATAAAACCAGCTGGGGAAACGATATATATTTTAATGGGGGGAATATAACTAGGATTGTTATCCATGCCGCATACAAACATTTTAAAAAGCTGTACTTTTTATTTTTCGCGGGGTCGTGTTTGCGAAGTTTTGGATGTTAGAACGCCACATTTTTTATTTCAGATTCGTTGAAGTTTAAAAATTGCAGACGTTACAAACTGCTTATTTTCAATAATTGATTTGCTCTCAAGTTATGCCAACTATCGTGCGACTTAGCTCGGTTTTTAACGGAATTCGTTTGACATTCTAGAATGACAGCTTGACTTTCCAGGTCTCATACAAAAAGCATTTTTACATCGTGGCTTCATTTTTTTTTTTAAATAAAATTTTCGTTTCCTCTACAACTGAAGATAAATTCTGCTCGCGGATTGCAAACCTCGTTAATCACACGTCGTTAAACACGCAATATTATCTGTAACAGCCGTCAGTTTGATGTTAACAAACTTACTCTTTTGATCCTCAACTTTTAAAACACGTCAAATAAAGTTGACATGTTTGTATTTTCGCAGAGTTGGCAAAATGTCAGACGAAATGTAACTCCGCATCGTACAATTTCAAACCAACATCACCCATAGCTAGTTGTGCGACGTTTCTAGACGTCCTGACTTTTAATTTTTATTTGTTTTATTTTACACGCGAGTTTATATATGAGGCACTGTTCACCTACCGACTACTTCCACAATTTTCCGGTGTTCGAGATAGCATTTCTATTTGGTAAAAGAGTTAAAAAGTGAATTTGTTCGAGTTGTTTACTTCTGTAGCCACATTTATGCATCGTTTGTCAGTAGGGACGCGATGTGTTTAGGGTACCTAATTCTATTCTGTTCACGGTAATCTCAGCTATAAAAAAAACATTTAGTAGCAACATAAGCCGTGAATATCGCGAGCAAAAAGTAACCGTGCGCTGGATAATCAGTGGCGGCTTTGTGGTCTTGTAAGGGCGATGGAATGCAGAGAGTAGCTCAACGTGAAGTGCTCTGAGAAAACTGCAGACATTCATGTAAACAGTATTCTCGTAGTACTACAAGCCACGCGGTCTTGACAGATATCGTGGGACATTAGGTGTTGACAGGAGGGACTTGAGGAAGCCCATTATGAATGGACAGCGTTGCACGGCCCGATCGTCCCCGCCTGGATATCAAGGCCTCGCAGCCTTTATGTTGCGTCGCCGCGGCATTGCTGTGCAGCAGCGCGGCAAATGGAAATGCTTAGTACGGGCTACGAAGTTTCCGTTACTTTCAGTCTATACTCATTTGTAAACAAGTGAAGAATTATGTTCTGAAATATTACTTAATGATACATTCTCCTAGCCACCTCGTATTAAGTTATTTTTATAATATTACGTAATGCTGTTTAAAACTGGGGAAGGTTCGGTAATCGTAGCCTCTTTGGAGTGAAGTTCGTTGTTTATTGTATTTCGTAAACAAAATCCGTGTTGTTTGAAATAACATGAGAAACTGATTAATGAAAATGTTAAAGTAGTCTCAAAAAATTGGTTTATGATCAGTGAAATCTGCTGTACTTTAACAAAAATACTGAAACAGTTTCCACTGTGTAAGGTGCATAAAACAGTATTAAGTCCTAATGTAGGCTTAAACAGCGATCCTAGACTTTTGTTCATGCTAGTACACACACGCTGCAACAATTTTAACTGTTACTTTTTCTACTAAAATCAATAGTGTTGATACACATTATTTGCATGTGAAGACTTTGTGGGTACGAAGTTAACACGCGAAATAGCGTCCACAAACACATAATTTGCTACGTCTTCATTGTCAGTAAACTTAAAGACGTTCCTTTAGCCTATGAAGGCAGTTTCCAAGACACCGAGGAACACAACACTGTATTATAACCCACAGTTCTTATTAAAATACTCCTCGCCACATACTAAAACAAAGCCAGCCGCCAGCCATGTTGACTATTTACGTTGACCCACTAGTCGTTTCATCACTGGCTAGTCTACACGAGGTTGCAAGGCCTTCTAGCCTCGGTGGTAACGGCTCAGTTCGGCGCGGTTAACCCATCTGTAACGGCCTGCAGGCAACGCAATGGAAAATGCATCCGGAGAGGAGTGTTTAATGGTGGCTGAAGTTTGTGCAGAGGAAGAGGAACGCGAAGGAAAAAATAAGTGCCATAGACACTAATTCTAGGTGCCAGAAATATTCCGTTCGTCTCTCAAAACAAGTTTTACAATCTTATTAACATGCTTCCGTTGTCAAATATATTAAGTTATTCTGTGCTCATTATGCTGCACATCGGTTTATTATTCACACACACACACACACACTCACACAAAATCTAACTGCAACAGTGCACAACGTCACATCCAGCTGGGTAGGAGCGGCGAAAGGGGTTCGTCGTTATGTCAAATTGGAGGATCAGGAGTGGGGNGGGGATAAATAAACAATAATAAAAACTTTTTTGAGAGTTTTACAAGTGTTTTAAAATTAAATTAGCACTAGGAAATATTATATCATCATAGACAAATTATTACTATACGCTGTTCACTGTAAAGTGAGCACTTTTGAGGCGTTGGTTACTTTTTCCTTTCAGTCATTTTTTTAATGCTTTAACCACCTTTTCAATTAAATCTTACCATGTAAGTAATAAACACATTGTGTATATTCCACCGTACTCGAAAGTTATATATTTATTGGCTATTATTTCAAATGAGAGGGCTTTCAAAAGTGCTTTCTTTACCGTTAATAGCCTGTAATGTGTCTAATACTAAGGCTTACTCAAAACTTACATAATATATAAACACTTATTTTTATTTTGACGTTGTAACTTATATCGTTTATGAACAAAGATCTGAACTCATAATTTCAATGAATTCTGCACTTTACTTTAAAGAACTTTACTTTAAAGAACTTTACTTTAAATAAATCATATATGAACATAATACTCAGATTTGTCTGTACGTACTATTTAACAACAAAAGCCATAGTATTGTTGCGGGCTTATTATTCCTTGTGATAATCTAAACCCTTCAGCAGATGTGCCACAACGAGTGGGGAGTACTCGAGGTGCTCCCAGTCAACCATCGCAGATCGCATTTGACATTCAACCCTTTGGTAAATGGGAAGAGTTCAGTGAAACCCTAGTAAAATTAAACGCTGACTAATGCATTAGACCAATTACTGTTTGTTTGTGCTACCGAGATCTGGCTATATATTAAAAATAATATTTTGGTATAGTAAGACAATATATCATTTCAATGTACTCTTATCTTAAACGACGCGGCTGTCACGTTTTATTAATCGATTGTGTACTTGTATTGAAAATATGTATTTACTTAAGTATATCATAATTATTATTACTTCGGTGGGCAGATAGCAACGAAATGGAGATCAATCCCGAATTGTTCGAACTTTTCTAATGGAAAAACTGCGCGATTTCCATAGAAACGAATTTCGGGTGCAAAAAGTGCAACACCCTCCTCGCTACATTTGTGTTCGTAGTCACGTGGTTCGTGGCCCGCCGTCACGGTCAACAGCTGCCACAGCCTTCTACTTTACTGTTCACTATCGTGAGTATCAGAACCAATGGAGTATACTGTTCTCCTGGTTGGTGCGATATGAAGGACAACGTTATTCTAGTTAAATTCAAAGTTCTTCAAATTAAATATTCATTTTTTAAGTTTGTACTGTTTCAGTTATATCCATATTTTCCCATGTGGGAAAGAAGTTATTAAATAACGAGGGGACATTTCGAAATAACTGTTAAGGTGTTGACTTTGACAAGACTAACATGGTTTTTGAATATTGAATCTGAAAATTAAGTTATGGAGGAATATATGTAAATCCAAGATGGTAGTGATACCTCCCTGACCTATCGCTGATCCATTTCAGGCCGTAAAATAGAAAAGTTAAAATCGGCAATGAATTAATAATAATAATAAACATTTTATCATGCTGAAAAAATGTCCTCTTTTGTTTTACGGACATGCGTGAATGAGAAACCCTAGAAGAAGAAACGGTGAATGTGGCTAGTTTTGAGGTGTGCCTGGGTAAGGTTCATTCTACTGAGGTTGGGAAGCTCAATGCTTTTAGTTTGGCAAATAAAGATTTTCCCGACAGAGTGCACTGTTGTCGCACGTGTACCTCATTATTATGTTTTGTATGCAAGTAAATGGGATAATTGCAATTTTTATAAAATAAATATAACTGAGTTAATGCTTCCGATTGGTATTCTGTCAGAACTTACGCAAAGAATAACTTTGACCTTCGCACTAGAGTGAAACATAACGAGTTACCTTCACATGTGGTTTAATATTGTGTCGTAAATTGGATTCAGCAAAACGCAGGTTTACACAGTTATTTCATTTAAATATCACCGCTGAATCGAAAAGTATTATGGTGAAATGGTTAAAAATACAAAGTTTATGGCGTTTTTCCACTGAACTAAGCTTGTTTATGAACGCCCAATGTCAATCACAGTTGTATTTTTACTGTTTTCTCTCATAATCACCATTGGAGGGCGTGAATAATAGTTAATATTTGAAATTTTGGCTGGAGAAAGTATATGTCACAATTAAAGCAAAACGTGAACTTCTACACGCAAATATATAGAATCTGCCATTTACCGCCAGCTTGAAAACGACGTCTTTGGAACAGCAGCGCACCCATTATAAATATTGTTTTGTTCCTAATCCGAGTGGAATAAATCTTAGCCTTGGTGACGTAGAGAAACATATTCAGGAGATGGATGAAATAATATGAACACCATGCAATATAGTACATTTTGTTGCATGTTGGCAACGCTGCTTCCGTGTAAATAATGCGATGCGTATGTATTGTACAGTTTACGTGCCAAGTCTTGTAGGTTATATTTCAGTGTATTATACGCTTTGTTCCACGACGGTTAAAACAAGCGATCGGTGAAATGTGTGATCTCTCAGACTTCGAAAGAGGGTAAATCGTTGGGGGCTCGGTTAGCGGAAGCGTCTGTTACGAAAACAGCTGGGTTGTTTAACGTTTCACGAGCGACAGTATCCACGGTAATGACAGCATACACAAAACATGGTAAAAAATCATCGGCGAAGAGGAATGGTGGGCGAAACCCAAAGTTAACTGACAGAGACTAACGAACATTAAAAAGCATTGTAGCCAGACAACATAAAACTACCGCGGCAAAAGTGACAGCAGAACTCAACACTCACTTGAGTAATACTGTTTCAACAAAAACAGTACGGCGGGAGCTCCACAAAGCTAACATTCATGGAAGTGCTGCAATTGCAAAAACCTTTATAACGGAAGCCAACGCTAAGCTGCGAAAGAAGTGGTGCCACGATCATAAAACCTGGACACTTGATGATTGGAAGAATGTGGCATGGTCCGATGAATCATCGTTTACATTGTTTCCTACAAACGGCCGGGTTTATGTATGGAGAACCCCAAAATAAGCCTACGATCCGGACTGCCTGCTTCCTACAGTCAAGCATGGGGGAGGTTCCGTTATGATTTGGGCGGCTATATCGTGGTATTCAACTGGTCCTCTCATTCACATCACTGGCCGGATTACTGCGAATGAATATCTCGACATCCTCAATGATGAAGTTCTTACTATGACTAGTGCGCCCATACACACAGCCAAAAATGTTCAGTCTTGGTTTGCGGAGCATCAGAATATCATCAAACATCTTCCCTGGCCAGACCTCAACATAATTGAACCGTTATAGGGAGTTTTAGAGCAGAGAGTGAGGAGTAGATTTCCATCTCCACCATCATTGAAGCAATTGGCGGATGTTTTGGTACAAGAATGGGACAACATTCCGTTGGAAACTATTCAGACACTCTACGAGTCTATTCCACGAAGAATTTCAGCTGTTCTAAAAGCAAATGGTGGCCCAACACCTTATTAATAAATAAATATTGTGTGTATGTCAGGTGTTCATATTATTTTGTCCATCCCATGTATATATATATATATATATATATATATAGAGGTTAGGCTAGGGTGAGGTACTGGCGGGGTACGGGTAACGTCACCAACATTTTCAGTTCAGATTCGTCATAAGAGACACTTCCGACAACTCATCACACATCTGACGCCAATGAGTAAATTAAAATTTTTATTAAGATGATATATGTAATAAGCAAAAGTCAGTATTATACATCAGTCAACATTTTCTCTGAACACATACAACAACCAAATATTAGTTCCAAGTATAATCATAATTCAGCGTGATTTGAAATATTCTTCTTCAATCGACTTTAAAACAGACGACACCAACACACAAAGAAAAAAAGTCTACTGTGCATAACTCGGCAAGCGATAAGCTTCACGATCAATTTCCTGTACGCAACGTCCCTCTGCAATACATCGCGTACAAAAATGTGTGGTTTATAGTAAAGATACTCGTCTTGTGTTCAATGAATCACGCACGACAACAACTAACTTGAATTTTTGCGAACAAGTTATTTATAAGCAAAAAGCATAATTTAGACAATTTTTTTAGATGAGTAAAGGAGAACAAAAGTTTAAGTTTTCTTTAGAAATTTGATATGAAAATACATTCTATAAATTACTTTATTTTTATTTTCCTGCAATTCCTTACGTACACGACAAAAAATAAACTATCGCCATTTATAACACGTCTACACATCAAGCATGTTCGTACGACACACGTACACGAAGACCATGGACCGTTTCGTAAATATATCTTTCTTATTCTCATGCGTAAACGTTCATTACGTACACGTTTCTCGTCGTGAACATAGTCTTACTGCCCCATACGCACTTGTTGACGAATGCCACCTGTCGGCGATAACTGTAACGATCTGTGGCCAGTTAGGTCATCACAGTAAGTTTCATTCTACTCAGGTTATGAAGAAAAGTGAGTGAAGACATTTAGGTGGTTCTTAACTTCGAAGTCTTGAGAGCCGATGAGGGTGAAGTGAGATGAGTATGGAGCAGCGCCGGAATGGAAGGGCGGGGTAAACGGGAGATCCCCGGCGAAAATCTGAGGTGAACCGGCCGGGAATTGAGCCCGGTTTGCCTTGGTGGGAGGCGAGAAGTCTAACCGCTCAGCCACCGTGACCCCTCAGGTTAGGTACAAAACAAGATTTCTTATGGGAGAGTTTGGCATAGGGAAAACTTTCCCCGCTATGTGCATAGTATTCCAAAGGGTATTTTTTAATTATATGTTTAAGCTATATAATTAATAAAAGAAAAATACTTGACTTAGTTACGAATTTATTTTATACTTGAATTATAATTACTGAAATTGCGTTGTTTTTTAACGTATAAAATATAAAAAATCTGGCACCTTGCCGATACTAGCGCTTACCTCGTGGCGAAAATTTTCCGTTTGCCCAACTTTGAACATTAAAATCTTCCCAACCTGTAGTAGAACCATGGTAGAACTAACCTGAGTCAGAGTAGTAAACTGCCTAGCACTGTTTTTAATATTGAGTTTATTTACGAATAAGTTTGAGATACGGGATGCATTATGAGGCCCATTCCAACGTCTTGCAGGGCCAGGTTACGGGAAATGCCGTACAGCACGGGACAGTTGGCGACTCTAGCCAGGGGATATTGGGGAAGCCGCCGCGTGCAAGACGCAATCAAGCGACCGGCCGTCGCCGTGGCGGGGCGTCGCGACGCGGTAACACCGTCCTCCCTGCAAGTAGCGGCGCCGCTCGCGTGCATTAGAGCTGCATGAATATTTGAGGGCGAGTGCTGATGGCACCTCTCACCTCACCCTCCCTTGCCCAGGCTATCTTCTCGGGGTGCAGGAGTCTATGTCGCCCCGGGACGGCAACCAACCCCTCCAACAGCCATCCCCTTCAACAATTGTGTTGTGTGAACAGTCTCCAGGGGAAACTGTCTAGTGCCACAGTAAATATCTCCAGCGCACTTCCCTACCTCCTTCCTCCCTTTTCTCTACCCACACACTTCTCTTCTCTCTCCCCTCACACCACAACTTAAATTCCCGCTTTACTCTTCCCACCTTACTTCTCCCCTGTTGTCTGGAGTTAACTGATAAAAAATGGATTAATTTTTATCGGATAATTTGTTGTTCCAGTGGAATGGGGCCGCGAAAAACTATAAAAAAGAGAGAATTCCCCCCTGCCCAGTGTGATTGGAAAACGCGGGTCGTGATGGAGTACACCAATTTAAGAACTCTTTTGTGTCGGGTTCTTAGAGAGGATGTAACCGTTCGAGGTCGAATGGAATTGCTTATTTTGAGTGGTTGTTGCTGGCGATGAGTAAAGATGTCAGTAGTTTATTCAGTTCTCAGTATTTAAACATTATTGATTTATTTTTAAAATGTTAATACCCGAACATTGTACTGACTACTTAAAAATATCTTGGAATACTTTTAATAAATGGATTAGTAACCTACGTATTTAGTTTTTTTAAACAAAAATAGTTTTTGAATAAAAATATGTTATTTTGTTTAAATTTAACTTTGTAGCGGAATTGTATTTGTAATACATTTAGTACTACACATTACTTGTTTAGTGAGTTTGTTACTTGCAAATTATGTGTGTAAAAATTTAAATTTGTAAATAATTCCATTTGGCAAAAAAATATAGATTGTTAATTTTTTACGGAATGATCGCTTTCAAGTAAATACTTTAAAGAACATATCTAACATACAAAGTATGATGCGCTAAAATTTATACTGGTCAATAATAATTGTGGTTTTCGGAAAACTCTACGGTGACATATACAAAAAAAATTTATTCTGCAATTATGAGAGTAATGACAAGGGGAACTTAAAATATTAAAAGAACGTTTAAATATAACAAACATTTCGAGCCTTCTCCTTTATACATTTTTCTTGCGTAACAGAGCTAGTTGTGTCTTCTAATAGAGTGACATTTAGAATTCGTTTCGATAATACCCATCTTACAGGTGTGCGTGAAAAACAGCCACAGCCATCATATAAACACGTTCTCCACCTGATGTTTGTAGGATTTTCTGCACACTGTGACACTCAGCAAAAACGTTCTTGCACGGAACGCTATATATGGATAAGCCTGAGAAAGAGCGCGTTTTAAAAAAGCTTTTAAAAAGTTGTGTTGGTGAAAATGTGCGCTTTGAGGGAGTTTCAGGGAGGGACGGAACACTACAGAAACTTGAAGGAAAAAGCCGTGTGATGTAGGTGTGGAACTCAAAGAAGATATAAAATACGGGCCGTGGTGTCAAGGGTGTTAGAATTCAGCATCTGAATGCAAACGTGGACTAGCGCCATAAGACGCTGCAAAGTGTCGACATTTATAACAATTTATAACTTATGCTACTTCATCTAGGAAAAAAGTGTGAACATTAATTTTCCATAGGATATGAAATTAATTACCATCTTAAAATATAACAGGACGTGTGAGACAATTGTGTTGATAATATTACTTTTTATGTTAGCACATTCTCCGCAAAATACCACACTACTCTTTTGCAGGCCTGCCAACATGAGCGGATCCGTTGAAGTTATGAGAAGGAAGTTGGGGCAGGTGGTGGGGGTGAATTGCAATAAGGGCAAGTTAAAATTATAAAATAGACGCAAAAATAATAGTAACAAACTTAAATGTCATAACAACAGTTTTAAATAAATTTTAGACACACTGTTATAAATACTGACGTACGTGCTTCTTCCTATCATGAACAATGAAAGCTAGTATACAAAGGTATTTTACGCAACTTAAGAATTAGACATTATTTACATAGTCACAGCTAGTATTACTTTCATAGTATGTGATGCATTTGCTTAAACGAAATATTGCACAAACTATACATGCCGACATTGCTTTTATATTTCGAAATTTAAATAATAATTATTTTTTATTTTTTACAAATCTTTGCTATAAAATAAATACTTTCAAAAGTGCTCACTTTGCCTTGAATAGCCTATACGTTCAGGTCTAGTTACGTATGTAACTACCTGGTCTATAGTCGCAAACTTCAGATACCAGTACAACCCATAGAGTCTCTATTTCCTTCACGGTTTTCTGGAATCTTTAGAAAACCCCTTGCTTACTTTGTTCTTTGCAGCACCTATGTACCCATCTTCTACATACGAAAGTAATCTTTGTGCTATGGACTTAGTAACTTTCATTCGCGTATCGATGAAGTAATTGAAAAATTAATACAATTAAATATATCAATATTACGAAAATTTATACTCCAATGTGTTTGAAAAAAAATATCCGTATTTGTCATCTTATTAAAATACTAAATTTTTAGCGACACGTTTTGACATAAAACTTTTTTCAATTAAATTCGTTATAAAAATTGTTGTAAATTGGCCAGTCTCTTCATACAATAAAAATAATTCGGTAACATTTGGAGATTCATGTCTTATACTTTAACCACCATTTAAAAACAAGTATTGGCATGTAAGTAATAAACACAGTATGTACATTCCACCGCAATCTGAAGTTAACGCCTGAGGCTAAAATCAAACATATTTATTGACTATTAATACAAACACTACAACTACCATCAGCTGCATTAGCGCATCACAATAAAATATATTTTACAGAGTCGATACTCGTGCATCACAAATCCACTCCCGTGACATTTCCAGATTGGTTTGTTCGGTACGTGCATTTCACGCCGTACATCGATGCATGGATGTGATGGCAAGAGGGGAGTACTTCACCTCGGCGGCTCTGGAGATATCCGTCCGCGCGTCGCTACGTTAACGTGACGTGACAGAGCAGGCGTACGTGATTCGGCGGAGCACGGAAGTGACAGCAAACTACCTTATGCAGCTATAGGACTGCTTTCCAGCGAGTCACGTAATCAGCAGTCGTCCTTCGCCCACATTTCCCTGCGCGCAGAGCATACGATGTTCGAACTAACAAATTGTGGCTTATTCTCCTAACTTGTGATATGAATTCCAAGTTACCAAACTGAAGCCAACGTTGACAAAAACTCAAAAATTATATCAATTCCAACAGGCATTATTGGTAAAACCTCGAACGTTGTAGAAGTACTCAAGTGATGTAAATACTTTAGGCTATATCTATTGTTCACACCCATAATACAATTCCTTTTTTATTGTTAGTAATAAAACAATTTAGAGTGTTAAAAATATACTAAGATAACTTAATAAACATATTTTTATGTCGTTCAGGGTAAATTGATTACTTTATAAGCCCTGCTATATTTGTTTTCAGTTAATCTCTATCATTCTGCCCTGTGTAAGTATAAATATTATAAATATTGCCATTTACCTAACTATACTGCCCAGAAAATTATAGTATACTCCATTTACTGAATAAAGGCACGAATGATAAAAAAAATGATATCAAGAGAATTATAAAAACCGGCAAATTAATGTCTATAAAATATCGTGTTGTGTACATTATTTAATTTTATGCAATGCAATTCCTCTGAGGCCCCAAAAATATAGTATTTTCTAATTATGCCATCAGTTAAAAAAAAGCCACAGCCATATACTAAGACAGCGAGTATTTTTCATTAGTCACAAACAGACGTCACAGTAAAGTCCGAACATGGTCTGAACTTTCTCCCGTCCTAGACACAAGACGCTCGTAGACGTCGCTATCTAGGACGTCAAAAAGCAGACAGTTGAAACGCATGCAGCAGCAGTGTAATGACGGAGAAGGGGAATAACAACATTTGTAAGTAATATCTAGGAGAATTATTTACTTGTGAAATGCTTTCTAAGTGGTGTGAATTGTTACACAAGTTCAGAAAAAAAACGCTTCCCCAGAATAGCTCGAATACAGTAAACTACTAAACAAACATTCAGGAAACTATAGTTAAGAGTTAATTACACTTGGCAATATTCCGTGTATGGTATAGCACATTTGATTGTTTCCTGCATATTTTATTTCTAAATTAGTAACATACAAGGTTCGTTGTTTGTTGGAGGGTTCATGAGATTGCTGATTTGATAAGTAAACAGACGCGGGAACTTCGCCACAGAATTGTAACAAAATAATTACATTTTAGTAAACACTAACCACTGTCTGTTCAAGTTCTGTCATCGTTTGCTTCATCGATATCTGCTTTGACTTCCATAAAGCACAAAAATATTAAAGATTATGACATTAACTAAATTAGCTTTGTTGTAGTTGGAACGTAATTCCGAACAAAAAGTAAAACCGTAATAGAACATTACAATTCACGACAAACTGTATAACGTAAGGTCATTTGGCTGCGAATTTCATAAAGAAAAAGTGTATTAGTTTGGCGTGTGTTTAAACTCGTGTGTACTGACCAGCGAGCAAGTGGTCACTCTGAACCGAACAGCTAATGCCAACAATAGGTGGAGAGATGAGCATCTATGAAGGGGAAATAAACAGAAATGGACCGTAGTACTTTGAGTGAAATAGTTAAATTGTTAGAAAACTAAATTTGTTAAACGTGAAGCGATATAACGTTTATAAAACACAAAGAAATCGATTTCATTGGTCAATAATTGACCAATGAAATCGATAGGATTAATGTTTGTGATTTTCTGCCAATTTTGCAAAGATAATGCAACCAATGTAAATGTTGAGTTGTACACAGTATAGGCTGCTAACGGTTAATCGAGTATATTTGGAATCAGCATTTGAAAAATGTCACTGACCCTACTTGCATACATTTTAACGGGTACACCGACTGCCTTGCGCCCAGTAAAGTTGGTAAAAACGGCGGGAAAGTTGTTCCATGCCTTTACGTAGAATTAAAAGTGTTAGGTAAACATCGTATGTGAATACTGAAAATATTTCGTTTGCTGTTTGTACGCATATAAGTGTAAAAATAAGCAAATTTGTAAAATAATTACTTTTTTCAAATAATTTCACAGTTTCACTTGATCGGCGCATGAATAAAGCGATCAGGTCCGTGCAGTGTTAATGATACATGTGGCTTAAGTATACACGCCGTGCATACAAGAATAATGATACACGTGGCTTAAGTATACACGCCGTGCATACAAGAATAATGATACATGTGGCTTAAGTATACACGCCGTGCATACAAGAATAATGATACATGTGGCTTAAGTATACACGCCGTGCATACAAGAAGTTCTTAAGCAGGGCTTTTAAAAATGCTCAGTATAGTTCAGTTTACCGTGAATGGCATATAACGAGCAGTGCATTTTTTAAAGGTTCATTTCATAATTGCTCATTTTATCGCGAACATTCTATAACTCTCTGAACTTAACACACAAGAATTCAAAACTTACAGTTATAAAATAGGACATCTAGCGATACAGAACATAGAGGAAAATCAGTCAATTCAAATTCTGCTCTCATTATAAAGAAATTACAGTGACGTTTAAACGTCGGCCTTCTTGGCGGCGAAGGCGGCTTAATACTTTACCTTTGCTGTGGATTTCTGGGCTGGAATTTATATTTGCAAGAAGGAGTGTTATTATGTGCGTCCACACTCACAAGCGCGAGATGTAAATAGAGATGGGAAATCTATTCCACTGGAGGCCTTTTTCGAGAGTATGAGTAGCTATTACAATTCCTGCCCCAATTCCCTAAATTATTGTCTTACGACTGACGTTCCTTAATAATCAAGAAATAAATCTATCATTGCGCTTCAACGTTTACGGCCCGATGAGTAATAAATGTGTATTATTTGTAAAAATATAAAAAGTGTAGTTTTTTTGTTAATTAGTTAATTCTTTAAATTATTATTGTAACTGGTAATCTTCTTGCATGAAACTAGTTGTATATAAAGTAAAAACACATAAAAATTCACATACAGTATAATAGAAACCTAAATTAACTAAAAATGTCTTGAAATAACTATAGAATTTCAGTTTGTACACTCATTAAATTAAAATAAACAGGTATGGAAGATGGTCAATTTTATTAACAATTACGAAAACAAAACACTCTAACTCTATAAGGACTCGTTTTCTGGCGTGCAGACAGAAATACCTCAATTTTGAATTTTTTTACATTCATTTCCAAAAATTAAGAATATTGTACGTTTTTTAATTTCCGCCGATATAACGAGCAAAAAATTAAAACAATTTTGTCCTAAAACACGCCTGAAGACTTTCACAAGAGATGTTACCCAACCTGAACTCATAAATAAGTCCGGGAAGAATAGACAACATGATGTCCGTCACGATCTACGCCACACCACTAACGTGTTGTTCTTACGACGTGAGGTCTACCCCGGCACAGTGACACACGCAGTGCAACGGTACAATGTGGATAAGGTTTCCGAGTAGTTCTTAAGGTATAGAGTCCCATCCTGCTCCAAGGAAACCCTGTGTTTCTGGATGACTCACGGAAGTACTGGATATCCAGCAATACCACGCCTGAGTGTAACTGGGTGAAAAGGGGGGGGGNCCAGTCGGGCGATGTCCTCTGTTTCTAGGCAGTCATCCACCAGCGCATGCCGATGTGGGCGGATGCTGTCATCCACAAAACAGGAACTGTGCACTCTCTACACCCTGAAAAGCATCGCGTACTTTCCCAGGATAACATCCCTGTACACTTTGCATTTTACAAATACATGATTAACTGCCTAACATCCAGAACGGTATGTTAGCAGAACTGTTATTTACCTTCTCTCTCGTTCTCATCGCATGTGAGAACGTCAGGACTCACTGAAAAGGCTGAACCTGGATACAACCCTCTGTACCCTTGTACACGCACCATGTTCTTTGCACAAAGATAATCAGGCAGTTTCGTGAGCAAATGGTTAATGTAATGTCCTCGCAGCCTTTCAGGCACACAGTCCCCCTTAAAGTAAGCGTTGATATGAAGTATAACTATAAATAATCGTCCCTATGTCTGCTCTTGGGTCCCCACGAGGCCGGCTGCTGTGTTCCAACTGCGTTGCCTGACGGTAAGGGTCAAATAACGATCTTATCGTGGTTTGTTACTCCTTAAACATTCACTACTCCTTAGTCAATTGACAGTTTGCCCGAAAGATGCATCCAGATTGTCAAATTTCTGATATGAAATTTGCTCATCATAAGAAGTTTAGTTCGTTCTTACTCACGTGCAAAGAAAGAACTATTCGCCTCTTAAAACTACAAAATCTATACCATGCTGCTTTTTCCGTGTTCACCCGGTTCGCCTTGGTTGGATAAATTGCAGGAAACAAGGTTGTATGTGTCTCAGGACACTATCCGCCACCTGTATGATGGAATGCATCGTTGTATCGCTTTCTTATAGCTGCGAGAGGTGACTGTACCCCATATTGGGTGTAGAGGGTGTAGCGATTTTCATGTCCAGCAGTGAATATTAACGTGTCAAATCACCCTATGTCGTTAAGGCACAAAAAATTAAGATAATGCAGTCAAGGTAAAATTATTTGAAAATCACTGATAAAACAGTTCCAACTCTCTAACGCTAATGTTTCTATATAACAGCACGGGGTTAAAATAAATGTAAGCCACAGCAAAGAATAATAACAATTACCTTTATAATTGAACGCATGATTGTATGTAGTCCAAACAAGCATGACAAAATTAAAATTAATAAACAATTATATATATATAATTATATATATTGTGAGCTACACTTTTACACGTTATTTCTCTCTCTCTCTATCGCTCTCTGTCTCTCTTTCTGTATCCCTGTTTCTTTCTCTGTCTCTCTCTCTCTCTCTCTCTCTCTCTCTCTCTCTCTCTCTCTCTGAGGAGCTGGACATTCTTTTACATTTCCTGATCATGCTTTAAGGAACAGAGAGATATACCGAGTTGTGAGAAATCTCTGAAAACACCATTAAAATATTTATAAGTTATTTATTACTTTTTTTTTGTTTCCTTGCGTCAATTTTAATCGATCTTGCTAAATGTAGTATAACTTATTCAAAGCAAATGTTTATAGTTGCTAACTTATTCTGTCGCTCTCCTGCCACAATATGAAGTCCTGCGGTAAACGTATTCCAAATAACAAGCGTAACGCCAACAACACGATACTGCTCGAAATAACACGAATATCACGAGCTATGTTTCCACCGGCGTCCTAACAAATCAGCTGTCATCTGCATCCTCGTCTCAAATTATCGATATACATCAACGAAACTCCATCCCTGCGATGTGATAATCCCCAGCTGCGAGATCTGATCTGTCATTAGCAACAGACTGGCAGACAGATCTAGCCCACTTCGTTATCATAAACTAGGTAAAGTTAATTACATAGGCTTGTGGATCTTTTCATCATTTTTAACTGTTTAGTTTTAAAATGAAGTTCAGTGTTAGAGAAAATGTTTATGAAATCATAGATCACGTGCATGTTTATGTGTGGATTTTGTATACACACATATTGGAACTAAGGTTTATTCACAGCTACTGCATTGTTCAGAAGCTTGCCTCGTATTTTTACTTAAGTAAGCTAATTACTTCCGGTTTTATAACATCTTAACAGGATTGTATTTCAAGGAAAATTAAGATAAAACGAAATATAAAAAATCCTCTCTAAATATCCTATCATCGAAACGGTAACAAAAATAGGAATTTTAACTGGCGTAATTACCGGATATTTAACTTCCACGTCAGAATATGAAAAAAAGTTAAAGCAGATGTCGTAACACTCCCAGGACAGTATATCTCTTCGTAATATTCATTTATACATGTGCTCATGCAATTGTTCCCTACCAGTTTTCACAAGCGTGTGTGCACGTTTAAATATGATAAAGTGTTAACTATGTATGTGCAATGTAGTTTAGTGCATGTAAACACATGTCGGAAAAAATTAATCGATCATCATCATCTTCATCAGAAGTTGAGCCTAGTGTCCCGTTCCGTCTCCATTAAAATTGGTCCAGCCGAGATGACTGGACCAATTGGTCTTCCTTGAGATATTCTACCTCTTGGTTTATCATGCTGAATTACTTTTGCAATTATTGTATATGGCATACGATATATGTGTTATTTCCATCGTATTTGATATTGTTTTATTATCTCAATGATGTGTTGTATATTCAGTTCTGCTCGAATGTCATCATTTCTCTTTTTCTCCATTAAGGTATGCCCATCCACAAATCTAAGGAGTAATTTGCAAAAATATTTTCCGCTTATGCCATTACATGTATAGTTTTATAATCACTATTTCCACCCTTTTAATATTTCATATATTATAAACATGTGTTTCCTGGCTTCTCTATAAGTAATAAAGCTATGAGAAAAGCCCACAACATATTCGGTGCAAACCATTGATTTCGATAAATTTGTATGTTTGAATAGTACCACTAAACTTTACTGATCAAAGAAACTCTAAATAAATGAAATTTTTTATCAGCTACTCTTGACATCCTCGAAGGAGTAGTCACCATTTGTTCACTTCGTATTCTCGCGCATACTTCTGGTGCATGCATATTATAAAATCGACTACGTTCAAGAATTTGTCACAGCATTTTTCTGTATGCACTAACGAGTTACGAAAATATGAAATTCGTGAAAAATAAACAATAACTATGTATAGTTTATGGAGAAAAATTTTCCTAGTATTCTAAAAAGTCTCAAAAAAAAAGTTTAAAATTTTACAACACGTATAATATTTTCAATTAACTTTGAAAAATGAAAACGAATGTTCCAAAATTCTTGGGTTTATAATATTAACTATTTAAAAATTTCATGAGAAAAGAATTACTTTATTTACAGTTTGTAAAAAGCACTGGGTGTAACATAATTGTTCACGCCTTTCTTATACATGCGATAAACGGAAATAATGTTCCGTGTTTATCTTTATTTTCAGCATATACTATTTTGGTGTAGACAGGTCTACAGTGAGTCAAATAATTGGGTTGTTATTGAGCTTTGCTTAAGGTGAACTCATATATAAGACAGCAGCACAGTATCTAAATGTTATTACTC
Organism: Clitarchus hookeri; assembly: GCA_002778355.1. NCBI lineage: Eukaryota > Metazoa > Arthropoda > Insecta > Phasmatodea > Phasmatidae > Clitarchus > Clitarchus hookeri. The sequence continues at coordinate 1,215,362 of NQII01000157.1, forward strand.
TTGTTTCATTTGTTCAAATTAAATTGTGTAAAAGGGGAACACGTTTCTCTACATTACTAAATTAATGCAAGTGGTATTACCAAAATAACTCCACAAAAAAAGGAACAAAACACAATTTTACATACGTGTTGTCAAAACGGAGCCATGCTTTACTCATATACAGACGCCTCGTGAAAGAACGGAGCAGTGACAGGTGTGGTTTGACAAAGTCGGCACGACAACGGCGTTATCGTTGGCACGAGCCGTGTAAACAAGGCCAATAGGCATGAAAAATCGTCGACAGTGAATTTGTTAATACCATTCGACTAAGGCTCGTGCCACAGTTCATACGTGCTCGCCGTAGAAGCATTGATCATAAACGAAATAATATTTGTATAGTCTAATCGTGGTTACTGCACGCTTTTTTTTTTATCAAACCTTTGAAAAATCACCGTATGTATGACATGTTTGGTTCTTTCCTAAATATGCCAAGCATTACAAGCGTTTTATACAAGTGCTAACATAAAAGTAACTTGCTTTTACTTAAATTGAACTTTTACTTATATTCTATCTATAAATTCTAATGTTTGATTTATAATTAATGTGAATAAAACAGGCAGAATAAAAGCTGCGTTGGTAAAGCATAGTATAGGATGTTCACGGTAAAGTGAGCACTTTTGAGATCCTAGTTACTTTCTCCTTTCGGTCATTTTTTACCCTTTAACCACCTTTTAAAATTAATATTGCCATATAAGTAATAAACACAGTGTGCATATTCCACCGTACTCAGAAGTTAACGCCTAAGGCTACAATATAATATATTTATTGTCTATTATTCCAAATGAGAGGGCATTCAAAAATGCTCACTTTACCGTGAATAGCCTATAATAAATAGTTCTTATGCAAAATTATGTTGCGTTGAGTGCGCACAAATCCCGTGCGCTGTGCCTTCGGTGTAGTTATCTTTACTCGATTAAGCTTCGTTTACATGAGGCAGAGGAATATCTTTGAAGTAGAACTTTATCAGGGTTTCAGAAAAGTTGAAAGTAACCGTGAACAGCACATATGCGCGCATGTAAAGGCAGGCGACGGTGAATTAAAATACTGGCGTTTCTCACTTTGACAGCCGTAGTTTTGGTCGGAGGAAGTAGTGGAAAATGCAAAAGGAGCCTGCAGCTCCACGTAATTGCAGAAGTAGTGGTGGGCAAAAAGTACGCCGTCAAGAGTTTAATCAGGATCGTATCCAGGTTTACGGAGACCGGAGGAGGGGGCTTCAACCAGTTTCATCCCTTCTCTGCCACAGTCACAAAATACTGTATTAAGAAGCTTTAACACATTTCAAATATAATTTCATTTCAAATTCTAAGCTGTTTTATGTTTTTATGCAGTTATATTTACTGCATTATTCACTCTGCCCTTGCTGTTTTCAAGAAGGGAGTAGCAGAACGAATGTGTGGTGTTCTCAAGTTCCTGTAGCTAACAAGTTCTTCTTGCATATGATGGCTAGCGTGCAACAAACGTCTTGCAACCAGCGAACACTGACGACTTACCGAACACTTTCCTCGTTACATTTTTTTTAGTCACACGCAGAAAACTGTACGGACATTACTGTTCCCTAATATTAATTTACGCAACATGCTTTATAGCTAAGTAATATTTCCAATAGTTTTTGTTTGAACCGTTCCACTGGATTGGTTTAATACAAGCTATATATATATATATATATATATATACATATATAAGTCATGGGATACCTCCTAATATCGTCTCGGACCTCCTTTTGCCCGGCGAAGTGCAGCAACTCGACATGGCATGGACTCAACAAGTCGTTGGAAGTCCCTGGCATAAATATTGAGCCATGCTGCCTTTATAGACGTCCATTACTGCGAAAGTGTTGCCGGTGCAGAAGTTTGTGCACGAACTGACTTCTCGATTATGTCCCATACATGTTCGATGGGATTCATGTCGGGCGATATTGGTGGCCAAATCATTCACTGGAATTGTCCAGAATGTTCTTCAAACCAATCGCGAACAGTTGTGTCCCGGTGACATAGCGCATTGTCATCCATAAAAATTCCATCGTTGTTTGCGTACATGAAGTCCATGAATGGCTGCAAATGGTCTCCAAGTAGCTGATCATAACCCTTTCCAGTCAATGATCGATTCAATTGGACCAGAGGACCCAGTCCATTCCATGTAAAAACAGCCCACATCATTATGAAGCCACCACCAGCTTGCACAGTTCCTTGTTGACAACTTGGGTCCATGGATTCGTGGGGTCTGCACCACACTCGAACCCTACCATCAGCTCTTACCAACTGAAATCGGGACTCATCTGACCAAGCCACGGTTTTCCAGTAGTCTAGGGTCCAACCGATATGGTCACGAGCCCAGGAGAGGCGCTGCAGGCGATGTCGTGCTGTTAGTAAAGGCACTCGAGTCGGTCTTCTGCTGGCATAGCCCAGTACAGCCAAAGTTCGCCGCACTGTCCTAACGGACACGTCCGTCGTACGTCCCACATTGATTCCTGCGGTTATTTCACGCAGTGTTGCTTGTCTGTTAACACTGACCATTCTGCGCACACGTCGTTGGTCTCGGTCATTAAGTGAAGGCGGTCGGCCACTGCGTTGTCCATGGTGGGAGGTTATGCCTGAAATTAGGTATTCTCGGCACACTCTTGACACTGTGGATCTCGGAATGTTGAATTCCCTAACCATTTCTGAAATGGAATGTCCCATGCGTCTAGCTCCAACTACCATTCCGCGTTCAAAGTCTGTTAATTCCCGTCGTGTGGCCATAATCACGTCAGAAACCTTTTCACATGAATAAATTGACTGCAAATGAAAGCCCAACCAATGCACTGCCCATTTATACATTTTGTACGCGATACTACTGCCATCTGTATATTTGCATATTACTATCCCATGACTTTTTTCACCTCTGTATTTCGGCAGCAATAAAACAGAATTTTATGTTTACCAAAACCGGAAAAAAAATATATATATATAGTTCCCGTTTTTCTTAGAAAAAGTGTTATTAGAGGCGAAACCAATTGCTAAGACCANAAAAAAAATATATATATATAGTTCCCGTTTTTCTTAGAAAAAGTGTTATTAGAGGCGAAACCAATTGCTAAGACCATCACCAGAATCGGGAAAATAATTAACCATAATCTGTATTAACTCTTAAAGTACTATGCCCGGATACAACGAAAAGAGAAATTCTGTGTCACTGAAAACAAACTTCGTTCGTATGTAGTTTCTTTGTTTCGTTAAAGCTTATCAGGAACTTAAAATAACTTCATTGCACATCGACACGATTTTACACGAATAAAAATAACTTTTTTATACTTACTGAACTCCGTTGTAACCGCTGCCTTACTGCGTAATTTCTTGTGTGGCAGTCTTTATATCCAATGGCGAATCATCGTGCAGCCAACAGTACGGCTGTGCGGTATCCACTTTTCAATATAGCCATATCGGTATCTGTGCGGTATATCGCTCCCAGAGAGTATTGCAAATCCATGGCGACATATCACAGATATCCCATATATCGATATCGCAGATATCGCATATTGCTAACATCGCATATCTTAAGTCATTAATATCGATAACATAGCATATCGGTTATATCATGATCATAGTCGCGGGGGGTGGGGGGGTAGGGTGGTGTAGTATTGGAGGTTGTAATCCCCACGCTTTCGCACCTAATGTTGTCAACAATTTGTATTCATTATTAATAAGCCTTTAAATGTGACCAAATATGTAGCCTAGTTGCGGTTTACAATGATGCATTTTATTATACTGCGACGTAATTTTCTCCCTTTAATTTGTTTTAATTAACATATGTGTTAGCACCGCTAATCCCGGCGTAACCTCCATCCCCCTTCACTTCGAAGTCTCCCCCCCCCCTTTTTTTACAATGAGCCGCCANTCCCATCATCATTGATAAATTTCTGGCTACGACACTGATCGTGGTATGCGATATATTGCTGTACACTGTTGGACCATATTCGCAGTTGCAATATTCCATAAATATAGTTTTGTAATCTACATATCACCATATCGCCATATCGCACATCCCCAGCCCAGCAGCCGCGCAGACAGGGCAAGGCAACGCGGGCCAAGTGCTGCCAACCTCGTTATAAGTAATTGTGCTAAAACTTTATAAAAATATGCTGCTTTGGAAAATAATTTTGTTACATTTATAAAAATTAAATTAAGTTATTCATGCAAAAGTAAAGGTCTTTGCTATTATAAAACATTAATAACATTTCTGGAATCATTTATTTAAAATTATAAGTAACGTACAATAAATATGGCAGTGAAATGATATAGTTCAAAATAAGCTTTTAGTTTTCATTTATGTTTATTTCATTTTTTTTAAATACACTCATGCATCATTTTATTTTAATATTTTTAAACAATTATTTATTGCTACGGAAGAGCTTCATCGTCTGTATCACTATTGTCAGCATAAATTGGCCCTGTGCCAGAAGTCACGGTATTGGTACTTGGATATAATGATGCTTTTATCGTATAATCCATCTCCTTTCACTAGCAGTGAAACCTATAAAGTATTCAGACTTCTCTGCATGCGTTGTTACAAGTTTAACATCAGTTGTGAATGTGATAATATGTTTACGCTATATATAAAAATTATCATACTTTTGCTTAGCATAACAGTCTTCGTATGCTACACGTTACAGCAACACCAAATTGTGCTAGATGTGGGATAATTATGCTACGGTTGGCAACACGGGCTGTGGGAAGCGCAGGTAGGACGCACGCATGCGCGCGTGGCGCTGTCTGGCGGGACCATCCATCAAACCTGCAGGACCTGAGGAAGCCCGGCATCTGGCGGCAATTCAATTTGCGAGCTGCGCCCGGAGGATGTCGGTTCAAACGAAGATTGGATAGCGAGTGCTCCTTCATCAGCAGCGTTCAGCCTCCAGCACGCACTCCGCCACTCTTCCAATATGAAGCATGCTACAGAAGGACCGAGGACATTACACATTTTCTCTGCGTTTTTGACGCTAGTTTCACCACCCGACACAACAAGGTAGTGCTGTGATCGTCTCTGTATCCTGCGCGTCGCTAGTTTCTTGACCCGACACAAGAGAGCTCTTTGATCGCCTGCGTATCCTCGTGACACTTGAAAGCTCTCTATGGGCTCTACTTTTCTTTTTTAAAAAAAATATCCTTCTGACATACATAAAATTAACATTACCGTGGGCCTAACCACTTTATTCATGCATCATCGAAATAAGACCGTTGAATTGTTAGGAACGTAAACGTGATACGTATATGCAAATTCATGTTCTGTTGTGTCTAAAACCAGTTACGATAACTTCGGTATCCATAAATTTAAAAATTACGTTCGCAATACAAGGTCAAGTTTTAATAACTATATTTTTTGCTGCCAAACTAACCATGGGCCTGCATATCACCTGACCTACTCAAGGTAACTTGCCAGACGGTCCACGGCTTTACGCATGTGGCTAATGAAAGATACGAAATGGGCCTAAACATAGAAATAAACATGGCTCGGAAAAGTGTCGAATATGCAGTGAGACAGTTCTAATAGGGACTAATAAACGAGGAATCACCTTATGACGAAGAAGGCGGGTCTTTATGTGTAGTGGGATCGACGGAAACCCACGAAAACTGCAGTCGATGAACTGCAACTTGGTGGATGGTCGACGATCAGAGCATCAGTCAAGAGAGTGAGTGAGGCTTCGAATTTATAGTGTACAAGAGTAACTTGTGTTATCTCATTTAAGATATCTTGAGGCTTAGAAGAGTCAGTAGTTATGTGTTCCTGCCCTAAGAGTTACAGTTTTATTATTTGTTTGTACTTCACTCCTCATGTAAAATTGTGAATTTGTATTTTATTAAAACTTAATTAAAGTGTAATTTAAATAAACGTATTTTAGTTCCCACCCCTCCCAGGTTTGCTATCCCTTCCATGACAAACCAAATGTGGGCTGCGATTTCTAATGGTGGTCCATGCGCAACAATAGATCGCATCCGCGATCAAACTCGAGTTCTAAGTTCGTCGTTCCACGCTTTGTACTCTCCAAAAACGCACCAATGATTGAGTAAATCACAACTGTAAAATTCTTACAGGACCAGAATATAATTTTTCTTGTGTGTTCTTTGTCAAAGAGACTTTGACAAACTAGTTTCCGTCCTCTGTGCAGCAGTAGTTTTTTGAGCAAGCAACTTTATAAGTATAATAAACGACCACTTATAAGCCTAAAATTAGTTTACTTAAAGTCAGAAAATTTACGTTGTAAGCGAACGCAGTAATTTTCACCTCAGTTATAAGCTCTCAGGACAAAAAAAAATGTTACCTCACATGTTTAACAGGCTTATGCAGATGGGGTTGCACTTGAATGATCTGACTATAAATTAATACCTGCGTGTTTCGCTACAGTATTCGTAAACTAAGAAGAGTTGTTATGCAACGAATGTCTCGTTGAGGATTTGTAACTTAAACCATGCTTACTATTATGTAAGCTGAAATCAACACGCGGCACCAATTACGTAATTACTCGTTCGTTCGAAATGAGACTATGCGCCGTGGGTTTGCAAAAAAAATGTATATAATAGCAAAACAACAAAAGCCATTTTCAACTTGTTGAAATACTTTCACTGAAACAGATGTCCGTTTTCGAGTTTACTAAATTTTATAAAAAAAATTACGCTACGAAATATATGGGTACTTTTGGATATCACGTATTTGTTTTTCTGTAGAGTCTTTGTCGCACCGGGAAATATATTTCGTTGTTCTGACTGAAAAATTGTATGGAGTAACGAGGCGATGCCGACAACTGCCGTCCCCTTTTTTTCCTCCCGAAAAATAAAACTAGCCGGGAATCCGAGAGCAAAAATGTCGCTGCAGTTGTTGGAGTTGCGGGAGATGCTAGACGCTTTCTCGTCAAGAACCGAACGCGAATGGGCCGGCGCTTGAGAGAAGAGCGTCGTAACTCGGGATTGGGCCGCAGTACTGCAGCCCGCGTATCGGCGCAGTCTATTGGCGTTACGGCGTGTGAAGCCTTGCGTGCGGCCTCGAAGAAAGGCGGGCGGCAGTTCTGCTGCCCGGCATGGGGAGGCCGTATACAACAATAGCGCCGAGCCCTGCCAACGCAACACAGCAATACACACGCCCTTTTCACGACGCACAGACACTACGGTCATGAATAACCTCTTCTGATCACAAACCGTTCCTATCAAACACTTCAAACAGAACTATTTTCCCACATACTTTCAGCTAGACACATGTGAACCATAAAAGATGTGAGAAATTTTTTAAAAGCATGCAATGTATTATTTCTGTTTACAAAGGCATATCAAAACTCTTCAAAAATGTATATTTTTTCACGTTCAGTAAATCTGACGTATGCTTTTATGGCCTTAGGTTTCAATTAGCTCATATGACCTTAGGTTTCAATAAAACTTACTGGCAATATTTTCGAAGATACCCTACGAACGATGTTGTTAATTGGCTGGTATAGCAATGTCAGAAACTGATGGATTTTTANTGTTTACAAAGGCATATCAAAACTCTTCAAAAATGTATATTTTTTCACGTTCAGTAAATCTGACGTATGCTTTTAGGGCCTTAGGTTTCAATTAGCTCATATGACCTTAGGTTTCAATAAAACTTACTGGAAATATTTTCGAAGATACCCTACGAACGATGTTGTTAATTGGCTGGTATAGCAATGTCAGAAACTGATGGATTTTTANAATATTTTCGAAGATACCCTACGAACGATGTTGTTAATTGGCTGGTATAGCAATGTCAGAAACTGATGGATTTTTATTTTGCCATGAGATATATAAGAGCATTTCTGTTTGCAATGAAATATTAGAAAAAACTGAAGGGCATACGTATGCTATTCATGAATATTAAAATACTTCATTTTTGTGACGTTTATAATCAAATGTGACTTCTAATTCCAAACAATTACTCATGCTCTTTAGTTCAGTAAATTAACAGTTTCGGGATGTCTTTACCTACGTATATAACAGTAAATTAATTTTAATTCTTCCGTGAACATGAAAAACACCCCCGAGAACGTATAGTCGAATTGCAAAAGTTTCTGAATATTTCGGAAAAGTAGTAATGTGTTATCTGCAATGCACAGTGATCAAATATTTACATGAAACCTATTGTTACATGACGCCTGAGGGGCGTATCTGAGTTCGTGAGTGATGAAAGTCTTAATTAAAAAAAACTAAATTTAGTTTATTTTTTATTTACATAGCAACTATTTACAGCATTAAATTTTCTATCGCCATTCTTACACTTTTTTTTATTTATCAGTGAGCGCAATATTTAATGTCTATTTCAACTCCAATTAACGTCCTTATCAATGAAGCTATTTCGTTATAGTCAATTAACTCATACTCATCATTAATACACGTTCAGTCTGTCTGTTGCCATCATTTGTAACGTCTTTCACTCGCGCATCTAGTCCAATAGTCCAGTCTGCATACCACACCCTTCACTGCTTGATACTCGCAGTCGCAGATTTCCCTTCATCTGGTTACTTCTCTCGCCGCTCGTCGTCTATCGCTGAAACTCACCCACTCATCCAAACAACTCTCGGCCCGGAGGCTCATCGCACTATTTATACTCTGCTGTCCTTGACCTGGAAAGTTCGACATATCCCGATTCACGTTTAGAGAAACTAGAGTAGCAAACCACTAGAAATTCTTCATATTAATACAGGAACTCACTACAACCAAAGTCATAAGCGCGCGCCGCAAAAAGGAGTATCGTGTCGGCTAGTTTTTTTTATAAGAAATGCGCTGTTCCTGGGTATCGTTCGCTTGTCATTCAAAACATTCCATTGACTTGTCGCTGCCGCTATAACATACACTTAAGAGCCAAAAAAACTGGTACACCAGCCTAATATCGTGTAGCCCCCCCCCCCCCCCAGGCANCGTTGAGTAGTTCGCACGCTGGCACTTGTTGATGCCCCAGCATTGAAATCTGCGTCAATTTGAAAAAGGGTTGCAGGTCTGTCACGTTTAATGATTCTCGTCAGCCGTTGCTTGTCCCGTTCGTTCACGATCTTTTTCCGGCCGCAGCGATGTCGAAGATGTGATGTTTTACCAGATTCCCGATATTCACGGTACACTCGTGAAATGGTCGTACGCGAACATCCAAATGTTATCGCTACCTCGGAGATGCTATGTCCCATCTCTCGTGCGCCGACTATAACGCCACGTTCAAACTCACTTAAATCTTGATAACCTGCCATTGTAGCAGCAGTAACCGATCTAGCTGCCGACCGCATAGCGTTACTCTGATTGGTTCCATACCTCTGTTATTTGCATGCGCACGCCTTCTTCGCCAGTTTTTTTTGGCTCTTCGGTGTATGTTCAGTCCTTCACTTCCACTCGCTCGCGCGGAACAAAGCACATTCGAAGCGTAATTAATAAAATAAAATAACAGGTTTTTAATGATTTGGTATCCATTAAAGAAGAACTCTGAGAGTTCATAAATACGCAAAGAAGATTTACTGACAGCCAAATTGACTGCATAAAAGATNATGCGCACGCCTATACCAGTTTTTTTTGCTCTTCGGTGTATGTTCAGTCCTTCAGTTCCACTCGCTCGCGCGGAACAAAGCACATTCGAAGCGTAATTAATAAAATAAAATAACAGGTTTTTAATGATTTGGTACCCATTAAAGAAGAACTCTGAGAGTTCATAAATACGCAAAGAAGATTTACTGACAGCCAAATTGACTGCATAAAAGATACAGGAAAGAAATCTGTTTTTTTTATAAATAAACAGGTCAGTAACAGAGCATGACACAACAGAGAGCCAATCAGCTGATATCACTGGAACCGGCTTAAATGAGTAGATTATACTTATGAATTTCTCTCTTTAAAGCAAGCCACTCTTTATACAGCTATCAGAGGAAAAGTTTTTCTTTGAAAGGGCATACATTATATAGTCTGTACCACCAATGAAGACAATAATGGAATTATTAGGGCATTCACGCTGAAAGAGTGATTATATCAAAATTAACCTTTACTCCTACAGCGACATTTTGAGTCTTACAGAGTAAGTAGCAAGGAACTGAGTGAATTTATACTGGCAAAAGCCATGGCTGTTCATCATTCACTCAACGTGCCATGTTTTGACAGCAGTCTGGAAGGGCTAAGTTTCATAAAACAACACATTATTACAGTAATTTATTCCAAAACATTTTATGCTGTTACCATAATTAATATTATATTTAGAAATTATTTTGTTGCTGTTACTTTAATACGAAAGGAACTTGAATGTGAAAGATTTTTATTTTGACGAGATAGCCATGCACATTTCGCAAGTATTCTTAATGATTAAGTAAAGAAGTTAAAAGTGCCAGTCAACATAGTTCTTTGTGACAAAGACACTATTGATTCTGGGAAGTTGTTCTTTTCAAAAAGAAGTAAGCGAAAATTGTACTATAAACAATGGAAATGTCAAGATATATCTCCATGCACCTGTGTAAAATTTTGTTTTTAGTACAGTTGAAAGATATGACACATACATTATAATGAATATTCTTGAACATATTACAGAAATACATGAACAAATAAGTGCCAATATTTTTCGGGCAAAGAAAACTTCCATTACTACTTCTTAAATATAACTATTTAAATGATGGTGCATTATATAAATTGCGACAAAGAGAAACTCAGTAAACCAAATAAATATAAAACTCGTGCAGAACCATCCATCAAAGTAGGATATCTGTATTCAACACATGTTGTGAAGTGTGTATCAGAATGGTCTCTGTTTAACTAGATAGAAGATAGTTAGAAAATATCAGGTAAATAATTTAACAAGCAGTGAATGACATCTATATAGAGCTACTGGTATGAGAGTGCCACTGAACAATGAAATAATAATAGAAATCTTTTTGCAATAAGCGCCTTGCACTCAGCTAATGTACCAGAAATTGACGAGTTTTCGGAACATTTGGTTGTAATGAGCCAGATTAAAAAATGATTACAAAGAATACTACTCGAGGATTCAAACTAAGTTTTATCTTGTGCTACAGCTTTCATTGGACAAACTGTTATTTCGGGCATTCGGCGTCACTGAGCGATGTTGTTGGTCGTGGAAATCTCAGAATATGCCATTAACATTATTAACAAAATAAACAAGCCAAGACTAGCGATTAAGAACAAGAATGTAAATAAATAAGAGAGAATTTCACATAATGGAATTCAATCAGTGATAAAAAAGGAAACTAGACCAAAACAAGAAAATGAGTAATGAAACTAACGAACAGCGAGGATGGCATAAATATATGTGTCGTATTTTTTTCTAACTACGCAGAAATATTCTGTTAATGAAAAGATCCACTTCGAGTGGCACTGATAAATACCATATGAGATAAAAGGCAATTAACAAAACATATGAAAAATAAAGTGGGGTATATAAATATATTGGCAAGAGTCAGAATTCACCATGAGCTGCGACAGAGATTTCAAACCTCTGCCATGTGATATTAGTTCAATAAAAAGTACGGAATATACTTTAAAATATTTTTGATCATCTCCAAGATGTAAATAGCTTCAGAACTAAACGAATTATTGCCTTCCATTAAAATAAAATGTTCCTGAAGATACCTTTACAGCAGTATTTATTGATTTAAACAATATGTGTTATCCGTAGATTGCAAATAAAATGTAACAAGTTCTAGTGAGTAGAAGTAAAGGTCAAACACAATAATTATTACAAGTGGATATTCTTAACTAATTTAATGTCAGTGTTTACTTAATTATTACTTTTTTCCGTGAGTCACTGATCCCTGGAGCAATGTGCAGCATAAAGTAAGATTGATACTTCTTTAAAAAACGGGAGGAGTTTCCTTATATTAAATCAGACCACATCCCAAGATAAACCCCCTGTAGGGTCCTGTCAGAAAAATTAAGTTTCTCAATATGAAACTTCTAATCTGAGTCATTATCTCCAGCACTGAGTAACAGCTGTGACACGTCCAACGAGCATATAAACTTTGGAAAAATATTAGGCACTCTAAGTTGCCCCGCATTTTCATTCATAGTCCGTATTAATTTTTTTGAGTTAGTTTTGTAAAACAAGGAATTTTGTATCTTGTTTAATCAATAACTGGAAAAATGTACTATTTATAATATTTCTGTTACATTTTTAGACTTTGGAAGTTGAGTAAACTGACCAAATTTTTCCAGGATTTTAAAAAGCATCCAATTTTTTTTTTCTAACGAGAACAGCGAAGCGAACATAATTTTTTTTTTCTAAATCAATATTACTTCCGAAATCACAAGTAAGACGATACAACAAGAAAGGTGAAAAAAATTATAACGATAGCATGCGTCATTTAACCGATATTGTCATTAATGGTGTATATCTTGTCATATGTAAAAATATAAGCCTAAATAATGCTTCTTTTTAGTTTTTAAGCTGTCTTGGTGACGATAATCGTAATATATACAAACAGAATTTATTGTAGTTATACCCCTTTCAAATATGGATATATTATTATTGCAATACGATACTTCGTACAGAGAGAAAGCGGAGTTCGTTGACGTGAACTGAATGTAGCTGATGAAGTAAGAGTTTCATGTGAAAATAATAGTTGTTTCTACGTGATGTTATGGCGTATGGCGTACATAGGATCAGCAGGACGAAAATGATCCGCAAAACTATTACTGTTTGGCAGGCACAGATAAAATATTATGATTTACATACGCGAAGTTTGTAAGTTCAAAGTCAGGAATCAGTTAAAGAGAATCTGAATTATTTTCCGCTTACTGTAGGTAACAAGAAAATTATCCAAATGGATATTTTGTGATATATATAATCAGAAATCTGATTACTATATAACTTATGCTCAGAGCTGCAATAAGCATGAGGAAAGAGTGCGACTAAATACAAACACAGGTCCACAGTTGCGGTGTGTTCATGTTCAATAAATATGATATTTTCTTAATGCTCCCGCTTTACATCAGTACAATAAAATCAACATAATTTAATATACTGTGGCTTCATCACTGAAATAAACGTAAACCTACCACTAAAAACAGCACAATCTATGCCTTATTTGTACTAAGTATTTTTAAAACGTACTTATAAACGATTTTTGAAGGTTTCCTTTATTATCACGCATCCTTACACTACTGTTGTCTGCGTAATAACGTTGTTGAACAATAAAATGAAGCATTCCTAGAAGAGTGACCAATGCCTCTCTGTAATCTTTGCTGACATAATGTGTGGGTAATAATACAGAACTGACATTTCTGCGAGTTTCAAGCCGTTCAGGAATTGTGTTTTATACAGTAATATATTAATGGCTGTTATTAATTAGTTTTATGATGTAATATATCCCATTAAGGTTTCCCTTTAGTGCTCTCGTTTTATTCTGGCGTCACAATTTACTATATAACAGATGTCGGACGAGAGAAGTGTATTATAGTTTCTCAATATAATACAATAAATTAATTATCTATGCTATGGTGATGAGGATAAGTTCTGTAAAGTAATAATATTCTTTGGTTGTCGGATAGCATAGTACAGCTCAAAGTAAAGTCAATGACAAATTCCAAACCTGGTTTCAGTCTAGGCACTGTTTGGTACTTAACTAAGAACCGAACAAACAAAACGCGAGCCAGATAATCGTAAGGTCGGAAAGTTGGTAATCAAAGTTTGTACTGGAATTGAGGTGTCACGCGGAAAGGGAAGAGTTTTGTTTGCACCCTCACGTGGGACGAGTTTAATAATATGTTGTTCCCCCATGAGCGTCTTATCATAGAAGCTGCATTACGTTTCAAATTGAAACACTCGTATTTGTATTGCCCACGTAACTAGTTCAAATACAAGTGAACTCTCCACATAGGCACTAAGCTGTATTCGTAAAACAATTAGTAATGTGCATAAGTTGTAAAATAAAATAAAATGTAGACTAGACTGTCTATGAAGAGCAACATGTAAATAAAACTGTAGTTATAAAATTGTCGAATACAGAAATATTACGATTTTGCTTATAATTATTTATTATTTTGGATAAATACATTTTATTTTTCAATGCTTCAACCTCATTTCACTCAGCAGTCACTTACGGTCAAATTTTAGTCGTAAACCTAGATACAGTTGTTTGCATATTATTTTTATGCGTCGTATTGAATTTGGCACGTGATAATTAATCCACAATAAACAAAAAATTTCTTTCCACTTGTCTGTTATTTCATACTGTAGCATTTTAATGCCTTCACTGAATAAAGGAAAACGTACAAAACCTTCACATTTATTTACCGACTTTAAATGTCCCCCAATTAATAGGGTCATCCGAATTTCACGAAAATATTTCCGCACATGCTATTTTCAATACCCTACGGCCGTAACAGTAGTTTTATTTTCCTTATTGGCGGCGTGTCTTTGTGAGAAGACATTTTCCTACTCGGCTGGTCAATCAGAATTAGGTAACTTCAATACTGTTCGTCTGTGATTGGCCTAAGACGCGTAACACGGAAACCATCCAATCACGGATGTGGATATGAACTAAAGCGTTGTGAATTACAACTGGTATGAAATATTTTCGCGAAATTCGGGTAAAAAAAGTTACTTATACTTCTGAAATAGTTTATTTTTATCATTCAATATATTCACACCATCGAAGGGGAGGCGTGTGGTATTTAATCACACTCATTACAGAGGCGTAGTTCTCATACCGAGAATTTTGCCGCAGTATTCTGACCGTATAGGTCGGCTTTCAGATTAAACGCAGAAGTTGGCAACTCCGTACAATTAATCCACCTGAGGGTGTTACGGCGATTGTTCCATGCGAGTTTTTGGGGAATTAAGACACGGGGGGTGTAAAAAAAAGTCACAGAACGGTGGGTTAGGGGAGGGAAGGGAGAAGGTGGAAGTGACCAATATTAGAGTTTAATGTATCGTCGCGAGCACGGAGCCCCGTGTTGTGGCCGGGGGNGGGGGGGGGGGCAACACGTTCCAGAAAACACGCAGAGGCCTGCAGGGAAGCGAGCAGCACTCTTTTTTTTCCGCGGCAAAGAAACATTCCTGGTCACTGATTAGAAGCGCCCGGCCCCCTGGAAACGGATCTCATTTCAGGGTTGGTAATAAGCGATGGCCCCTGGCCGTCGTTGGCGGCGCCACAGTGAACCGAGCAATTAATATTTCATTAACTTGCCGCCTCCGCCGCCGTGGTGGCGCTCCCCCGGCGCGGAGAGATACATTACTTCTCGCTCGGAACAATCTGCAACCCATTCCCCCTCCCTCCCCCACCCAATCACCAAAGACGGCCGAGTTTCCTTCCTAAAGGCCGGTCACGATAAAGTGAGCACTTTTGAAATATCAACCTTTGAAAAAAGTCACTGCACATATTTTAACGGACGCACTGAGTGTCATGCACCCAGTGAAGTTGGTAACGAGGGAAAGTAGTTCCGTGCCTTAACGTCAAATTAAAAGTGTTACGTAAACATTTGCGATAACTTTAATTATTTCTTTCACGTTCTGCATTTTTAAATGCATCTAAGTATAAGAAGTAGCAACTTTATAAAATACTTACTTTTCTAATACTTTCATAGTTTCACTTAATCGACGCATAAATAAAGTTACGAGGCCATGTCAGTGGTATTTTTACATAAGGCGGAATAATACACAACATGCATACAAGTATATCCTAAGCAGGGCTTTCAAAAGTGCTCAGTTTACCGTGAACAGCGTATACCAATTTCGAGTGCATCTGAGAAGATCACCAGCGCGAGGTGACTCCGCTGTGAAGACATCCACAGTCCTTAAAAAAAACACATATAAATGAAGAATTACGTCGTCTGAGAACACGGAGTCATCTTTCATCTCTTGACATGTATTCATGCTTACCGCAGTTTTTAACACAGTACCATCTTCCAGCCATCTATAGCACACGGTTCACGTTCACATTCTCTGAAACCACGAAATGACATCGGTTTACTTCTAAAAAAAAAACTTCCTGGCTGCGTTTAAGGAAACGGTACAGGAGATCATAATAACTTGATAGAAAAAACTATGTTTAAAATGATAGCAACGTGATGCAGATAAGTCTTGAGAGGTTTTATCAACAGATGCGCATTGAAAATCATATACAGATTTCACCCACAATAGAACAGTCAAAAAACAATTGTACTTAAAAGGATTTAAAAGTAAGCCTACGATAAGTTAATTAAAAAAACAAGTATTTTGAATGGCCTTGGTGATGGGATGCCACAGTATTCCCGTTGATTGTGTTATTCTAGATAATTTATTAACCCAGCTGTTTTTAACAGTCATGACGTTGAATAATTCTTTATAGAGTTAAATAGCATATAAATATTTTGGATAAACTTAAGCAATATTATGGTTTGAGAAATATAAATATGTTTTTTTATAATATTTAGCTTAAATGTAGGGACATTTCACCTGTAGGGCGTTTTACGTTAAACTGATACCTTATACTGTTTAACATTATCATAAATTTACTTGTAGCCTATTCATTTATCTAGTTGAATTGGTTAAACAACAGAGAGTCCAACAAAACAAATTTTCAACATCTTCACAACACTGAACAATCAAATATGTTCATGTGGCAAGACATATAAATATATATCATTCACGTTGTACTACTGTCGTCACAGAAGTGCTAAATGTTCACCCTAATATTGGATTAGAATCCGAAACGAGTTTCGCGTTTGAATCTGCTGCGATGATTTCCACGGCGAGCCAGGGTTGCGACAGACCAAATGAATGAGTGAGTGAAGAGATTTGGGTGGTTCTTAACAGCGAGGTCCTGAGAGCCAATGAGGGTGACGTGAGATGAGTATGGAGTAGCACCGGAATGAAGGAGCGGGGGAAACGGGGGATCGCCGAGAAAACACGCCGACTAACGGCACCGTCCCGCACGATTCCCACTTACGAAAATCCGGAGTGAGCCGGCCGGAGATTGAACCCGGTTCATCTTGGTGGGAGGCGAGTAGTCAACCACTACACCACCGTGACCCCATACATAGAATGAAAATGGCGTACTAGTAACTCATGACTTGAAAAATTGAACAAAAATAACTACAATAGTCTATGTATGTTTCTTCCAGGCAATGCCTTTCAAATGAGACCGTGATACGCCCAAAACGCCGACTATCAACAGATCTCGGTTGTACTCAGGCATTTCCACTAGTAGCCAACAGTTACCTCTGTTATGTATGCGAGTGCACTCTGCATTTACGCGGCCAGGTGCCATATTTATTCAAAAGTCACAGGCTATGCTAAATAAAATATATTTCGTGAAAGTTACTTTGTGTTAGCGCGTATATTAAAGAAAATTTACCGACAATTTTATGAAATTTAATTATTCATCCATATATTTGTTCGAAAACTTCGAAGTCATCGGATTTCCAAGATTATTTTTTCTCCCTCATTAGTAGGGACAGGAAAATTTTCGTGTTTTGAAAGACCTGTAGGCTATACTCCACGGTACTATGTATTTTAGAGCCAGAGTTTTATGTTCATTGGCTGCTGCCCCAGTGTGCAGCCAGTTTCACCTCAGACCAGGATGCACGGAATTCGGTGCTTGTTTCCTTGCACGTCTGTTATTGGCTCGGAGCTCATCTGGGCGTGTCAAATAAACTGTGATCCAATTGCACACATAACAGAAATGTATATATATATTTGAAGTCTAACTTGTCTTAAAAAGAATTCGCGAAATTTTACAGTCCCTACTCATTAGTGATGGAATCGTATGCATAGTACAGCGGAGCCTGATGAAACGGTCTCGTTTTATTAAATATATTCTATAAAAATACATAATATATCAAATTGCTGTTTTAAAAAAATACCACAATTTACTTTAATGTTTTCTGACCACTAGGCAGTGTGGATTTGTATACTTTCTGGCCTGATAGTGTTATACCTTCAGCATGGTTTGTACCATCGCAGGTTTCAAACATGTCCTGCTTTGGATAAATGTATATTAATGAACGGTACACAGTAAGGCATATTCAAAATGGATTTTATACTTCACGTGGAAGATAATTCCGAAATACCGACAAGGAGAGTGCTGTTACGAAGAAATGCCGCAAAAAAAATCGTTTTTAAAAGCTTAATGAGAAAACTCAATATAAATATTCAAAAATAAATTAAAACATTGGAAAAATCAATATAAATTATAGATATTACAAAGTGGAACCACTGTGAAAAACACCCTTACACTAAAATTATGAACAGATCGGTGAATCTTGGACATCATACAGAAAGCGACACACTTAACACAGCCTTCGTGCATTAGACATATGTATAATGATACATAACCCTACAAAACTTTGAACACCCATTTTTAACTTCAAGTGTGTGTGTGTGTGTGTGTGTGTGTGTGTGTTGTAAGTATTACACCAGTTTTTTTTATTTATTGTTGTACCTACTTCGTTGAATGTCCAAAATCAAACGCAGAAATTTTTTTACAAAAATTTTGATTTTTTGTCATTTCCACGTTAAGTGATAATTTTAAGAATTTTCTTTACGTCAGCAATATTTTGAATTATATCTCGGAGTACGGAGTAAATCCATTAACAAATTTAATACTGTTTGTACGCTTATGTGCCTCCTTTTACTGATACACTCTTAAATTTGACGTACGCCATGCTAAATTTTCGCAGGGAATTTTGTTCTCTCTAAAACTGTTTACGTGCAAGGTCAATCCATCTTGCATCGTCTTTACATAGTTTCTTGCGAAATATATCTCAGTGTTCACCTTACCAAAATATTTAGTAGCTCAGATATGTTTAATATTTCTCGACATAGTTCGGTGGGAAACTCTTCTCAAATTAAACAAAATACTTAATCACGTGCGCCAATTAGAAAGAGAAAAAGTGAGGGAGTGGGTGGTTTATGGTGACATACCCTCTCTTCCAGAACAAAAGATCTGTTTCCTTATTTTAATATGTTTTACACTAGGAAACGAAGACGGTAGTAATTTGAGTTAGCTGCAAATATGTAAGAGCTTAAAAAATCCGTTAGCTAAATTTCTATTTTCAGCCTCGACAAATATATTTGATAAATAAGTTACCTTTCACTGATTGTTAGAATTAGCATCCTTGCTGTGTCGTAAAAAAATATGTATTGTTTTTAATATTGTTTACGTGTCACTGCTGCAGTTAAGTAATACCGAGTAGATGGTAGCTCTTTCTGAAGGAGAAAGATTGCAGGGGATGAAGGCATATCTATCGATCTCTCGACAGCATGAAGTTGTCACTTGTTCTGTTGCTGGACACCAGAGAGATATTTCATTTCCCTGCTGGCACGGAATGTCCGACACTTGGTAAGGGGGTGGGAAGGAAAGGGAGGAACTCGTTAGAGGCAGATTACAGCAGCCTAACTGCGGGCGGGTAGACGCCTGTAACTAACACAACACGCAACAGCCTCGTATAAATTGCTGCTTAGCGCCTCTTCAACACTGAAATATTTCAGGCTGAAAAAAAAAATCTTTATCTCTGGACGTAATCCTGCTCAATTTATCACTAACATTTTTATAATCCACACTTTTGTCGGTTAGATTGTGACATGCATTACTGCTAATCCCAAAGGTAGAGAGCTGCTTTAAATGTCTGCATTTGAATGCTAACATTGCATTATACCGATATAGGTTGTATACAAAGGAACGGAAAATATGGACAGACTTGTTCGAAAGTCGGCGGCAACCCTAAAAAATCAAATTTATAAATACAAGTTTTCAGTTATTTTACATTTTCGTCTTTATCACTGAGGAAACCCAATGCAGCACATGTTACAATTAGTCGTAATCACTAGAATATTGTCTCAGAAGGTAGTGGTTAACCTGTAACAGTAATATTTATAAGTATAAAACGACACATGTTTGAACGTTAAGTATTAAAACAGAGCATTGAATGCCTAAATGTGTACTTATGGTTATTTATATTCTTCCGAGTATTTTCACCAACGTGTTTGTATTAAAACGTTTTGCTCAAAAGAAATTCATAAACATACTGCATATATTAATTAACATGTATTTATTCTCTAAATAAAAACTATACTACACGAGTAACAACACCGCCACACCATGAATGGTTTTTCTGTCCACTATTTTTTAAACATGATGATTCTACTACTGTTATTAAAGCATCTAACTTGGACAGCGGCAGTTTTAAATTTCCTGTTCCAAGCTCTTCACTTCCATTCACTCTATTTTTCCATAACCCTTTCTATCTCCACTATAGGGTCTCCATGCATTCTCTGACTTCTTCAGTCCTTTCAAGCCACATTTCCTGCCTTTCTTAACAATAACTCTTCCACCCACCCCCCACCATCCCGGGCTGTTCAAGGTCAAAAATACGGGTTACAATCACTTTATAGAGAAAAGGCATGCGCAGAATCTATAAATAACAACAATCGGGCACTCCTTGAAAGGGGTCAGATGGAAAGTATTGAATATTTCCTTTCAAAATTTTGTGAAATAACAATGACGCGAAGACAATGTTGACATGAAGACTAGGGACATTCGGCTAACCCCCGTACAATATACTACGAAGAATATACCATCTCCAATCATCACTATCTTCTATGAAAGTTAGTCATCGCTTCGTATCCTGGACACTTACACATTAATTTGCCCATAGTTACATTGGAAAAATATTTGTCATTCTGTATATATATTTCAGTGTTAACACAGACTGACCAAAAATCGTAAAAATTGTTCTATAAAATTAAAATGTTTAAATATATAACCATTAGAAACTAACTACAGAGTGTATGCGATAAGTTAAAGAGAAGAAAACTTTGTGAGTAACTAGTTGGTAAATGTATTTTTGCATAGAAAGTTTTTCCTGTAAGTGGTTGGAAATTACGTTGCGTAGTTCTGTTAATAAATATACTCTTTTTTATCAGTGTTTATCCCTTCGCCCTTGCTCCCGAAGGGCAATCAGAGAAGTTGTTATAGGGCTTATACAATATTAACAAGGCCCTGGGGCGAGTGCTGAAAATACTTACCGAAACAGGAGGCCAAATCAACACAACTACACTAGAGACCGACTCCCTTAGCCCGCCTCATTAATGGATGGATCTACCTAACGAAAATAACTATTGTAATCATAGATTAATTATGATGAAACAATTTTTTTTCTGTGCAGCGTTGTAATTATTTTAGTACGGTTGTAAAAAATTGCATTGGTCGATGTCAGTGATTTGAAAGTAATTTTTAGCGCATGGGAAACTCCTCTTTATAGCTACAATGCTATTATTAAATCCCAGAAACAAAGTAAACTCCCAAAATGTCATGGGTTAGGTTACATCAAAACAATTCCTTTAATTAAAATCCAAACGTATTTAATTCTCGGTTTTCCCGAACGTGCTTTGTTAAGCGCCAATTTTTTTTTAACTTGATAAGCAGGAACACTGTTCGCTTCTCTGCAGAGACATTAAATGTGACAGAGGGGTTTTTATACATTGACACATATCCAATGTGACCTGTGCTCGATTTTCTGATGGGCAGATTTTTATCATGTTCCAAAAAGAGTATTTGGATTACTTTTACAGTTTACCCAAGGTTTTGTTTGGGGAGAAGGGATACAACGTTTTCAGCGCTAGTACATGCACCACAAAATATACTATATGTGTGAAAGTTTTGGTGCATGTATGTGTATATACACACAACAGTGTGGTAATTATATACTAAATAGTGTCATATTTTGAGGATGCAACAATGTTTTATCGCACAGATGGTTAGTGAAAAGCTAATTTTTTGTGTTTTAACAAATTACACATATAATAACTGGTGTTTACTGCAATTACCGATGAGTTTTCATATCTTGTTATGTTATCTCACCCTAACCAGATTCATAACATGCTACTGAAAAGCATAAAACTAATAGTTCTTTTTTCGTTTACTTTTCTTCTCAAAGCAACAATCAGATAAACACTGTATGAAATTTATCTAGACTTTATTATACACTGAGGCGACAAAAGTCATGGGATACTTCCTAATATCATGTCAGGCCTCCTTTTGCCCGGCGAAGTGCAGCAACTCGACATGGCATGGACTCAACAAGTCGTTGGAAGTCCCTGGCATAAATATTGAGCCATACTGCCTTTATAGACGTCCATTACTGCGAAAGTGTTGCCGGTGCAGAAGTTTGTGCACGAACTGACTTCTCGATTATNCTGCCTTTATAGACGTCCATTACTGCGAAAGTGTTGCCGGTGCAGAAGTTTGTGCACGAACTGACTTCTCGATTATGTCCCATACATGTTCGATGGGATTCATGTCGGGCGATATTGGTGGCCAAATCATTCACTGGAATTGTCCAGAATGTTCTTCAAACCAATCGCGAACAGTTGTGTCCCGGTGACATAGCGCATTGTCATCCATAAAAATTCCATCGTTGTTTGCGTACATGAAGTCCATGAATGGCTGCAAATGGTCTCCAAGTAGCTGATCATAACCCTTTCCAGTCAATGATCGATTCNGTACATGAAGTCCATGAATGGCTGCAAATGGTCTCCAAGTAGCTGATCATAACCCTTTCCAGTCAATGATCGATTCAATTGGACCAGAGGACCCAGTCCATTCCATGTAAAAACAGCCCACATCATTATGAAGCCACCACCAGCTTGCACAGTTCCTTGTTGACAACTTGGGTCCATGAATTCGTAGGGTCTGCACCACACTCGAACCCTACCATCAGCTCTTACCAACTGAAATCGGGACTCATCTGACCAAGTCACGGTTTTCCAGTTGTCTAGGGTCAAACCGATATGGTCACGAGCCCAGGAGAGGCGCTGCAGGCGATGTCGTGCTGTTAGTAAAGGCACTCGAGTCGGTCTTCTGCTGGCATAGCCTACTACAGCCAAAGTTCGCCGCACTGTCCTAACGGACACGTCCCTCGTACGTCCCACATTGATTCCTGCGGTTATTTCACGCAGTGTTGATTGTCTGTTAACACTGACCATTCTGTGCACACGTCGTTGGTCTCTGTCATTAAGTGCAGGCGGTCGGCCACTGCGTTGTCCATGGTGGGAGGTTATGCCTGAAATTGGGTATTCTCTGCACACTCTTGACACTGTGGATCTCGGAACGTTGAATTCCTTAACCATTTCTGAAATGGAATGTCCCTTGCGTCTAGCTCCAAATACCATTCCGCGTTAAAAGTCTGTTAATTCCCGTCGTGCGGCCATAATCACGTCAGAAACCTTTTCACGTGAATCACTTGACTACAAATGAAAGCCCAACCAATGCATTGTCAATTTATACATTTTGTACGCGACACTACTGCCATCTTTATATTTGCAGATTGCTATTCCATGACTTTTGTCACCTCAGTGTAGATTGTGAGTAAATTTTAGGTATGAAATCAGATTTAAATTCAAGTAAGTATATTTAATAAAACCATATATGTCTATTATAACCTCCTTTCCACCTTCGTAGTAATAGCACCATAACGAAGAGTCATCTGACGGAAGTTGAGAAATATTCTTTTCGTCTTTCCTGGTTAGTGTTATTAGTTATGATGGGCACACTTCTAGAGTAAGAAACTATACCACCCAGGTTAAGCCTTTTAAACGTCCTTTATTGACATATTTTCAGATGTAATTCCACATTAAACTAGCACGTGTGCCGCCGTGGCCACACCACGCAACCGCGTTATCGTGTCACCAGTGTTGAACCCTCTTCAAGAACTGATTGTCGTGATATCTCGCTGCGTGTTCTCAAATCGTACAGCTACGGTTACAGGTGCAGAATAGCCTTAGGATGGAATTTTGTAAACTACGTCCGTACACTGCTCANAAATCGTACAGCTACGGTTACAGGTGCAGAATAGCCTTAGGATGGAATTTTGTAAACTACGTCCGTACACTGCTCACGTTTACTCATATTTCCTCACTTTGGTTTACGTGGCCAATTTGGAGACTTCAAAATTTAATTATAAATAATTTAATAACTAAATACCATATAATTAATAACCAATAAAATAAAGACACCTTTACATATTTATACATATTGTCCTAAAATTTTGGTAGTCTGGAAATTGTATGTCGATCTAAATAAACACTTTATTTTTAGACTGAATCCTACATATTTTTGGTAAACTTCTAAAATGGAAGTGTTTTTGACGTGTTTCGTGCGGTTTCTCCCATTTATAAAATATATTATTTTCGAAGCCATTCTGATGAAAATAACAGTTTTAACATTTTGCAGCGTAATTCCAATATTCTATTACATTCACAAAAGTAAACTGGACAATCACATCGCAATGCTGATCTAAGTGGTACTAGACCAAGTAAATTCGTAGCATCGGCGTTCAAAATCCTGCTTTTTAAGTATTTTTACATGTAAATATAGAATACATAGATTGCGAAATTTGATGTT
Organism: Clitarchus hookeri; assembly: GCA_002778355.1. Classification (NCBI taxonomy): domain Eukaryota; kingdom Metazoa; phylum Arthropoda; class Insecta; order Phasmatodea; family Phasmatidae; genus Clitarchus; species Clitarchus hookeri. The sequence goes on from NQII01000157.1 coordinate 1,239,741, forward strand.
CAAAATTACTGAAGGTGATAACACACATAATGCAGTTCCCGAAACGAAAACCACACGTTAACTGCACTAGCTTTCGTTACGACATATAGTTATTTCCTTCATTTGCTTACATTAAACTGACTTGGGATGGAGAACTGCACCCAGTGTACCGTCTATCCTTAAATCCGTGATTCTTTTAGACGCTTGCACACACGCTCACATAATACTATAATTTTCTGACTTTTGTAGTTTTCAGTACACTGAGAAAAATAGTTGTACATGATGTTATGATAGGGACATGAAACAAAAATTATCACCACCCTGCTACGCAGTAAAGTAAAACTGTTCACATGAATTTAATTATTTTTGTCGTAAATTTATAAATGGGACTAAACATTAGATTGAGCTTTCAACAGATATTCTCTTATAAATTTATACGGGACGGCTCTTAAATTTAAATAGGTCTGACTCTATCAGTAATGTCATGGGTTCTTAAAACAAAATATCTTGAAATGATTGGATAAAATTTATAAATAATTTTTGCCAAATGTACTGCTCTTCATTATGAATGAGAAATAAAACAGTNGAAATGATTGGATAAAATTTATAAATAATTTTTGCCAAATGTACTGCTCTTCATTATGAATGAGAAATAAAACAGTAATAAATAATATCTTCAATAACTCGAAATTGCAACTGAGCTTTTTTACTTTTTTATAGCCAAACCCACGTACATAACAACTGAAAAAAAAACAAATATAACATATATAACACAGTCCATTCTCTACAATGACGACAAAATGTTTTTTTTAACACTGCCAAAAATACTTCTAACTCATATTAGCAAAATCACTTGTGAGTAAATTAAATCTGTAAACAAAAAAAAAAAATTTGTTACAAGAACCATGTTTTTGTTGAATGAATATTTCGCTCAGACAAGTGAGTTGACAATGTCTCTGAGACAACAAATTTGTATTTAATCAAATTGTTGTGTTTCAATAACTGCCGTTTTCTTTGCTGACATTACTCTAACGAAATGTTGTATTCAAACTGATTATTTTTTAATATCGAAATTTCCATTTACTCATTTGTAATAGTTGAAAACCATTATTCTTTGGGCAACGTAAATTTTTTGACGTGACAACGTCTTAAATTAGGTTGCGGCTGGGAGTCACTTATGAAAAAGTGTAACGCTCGGTAACGTTACGATGAGTCACCGAACGAGAGAGAGGCCCGCCGAATGCCTTGCGTCTCTCTCCCACTCAACTATGATCGGTCTGCCGCGCGCGCAGCACTACGTTGTCACGTAAAATCTTCGCCCGTAAAACCGACTTTACAGGCAACCATTTTTTTCTATAATTTTTAATTAATGGATGTTTTGTGAACATCATTTATCTAAGCAATAAAATCTCAAAGCATAATACCGACACTTAAACTGTTATTTGTACTTCGTATATGAAATTGGGTGGGTCCATGTATCGAATACGAGTAAACATGTTGTATCAAATTAATAACGCAAATAAAAATATTAATAAAACATGAGAATTAATTTTTGACAAAAAATTACTTGAGAATAACTAAAAGGACAGCCTCTCAAGGGACAAGTAGAAGAAAATATGAAGTTATCAGAAGAACATGCTAGAACTGAAGACATGGGCATTTTCCTAAATGCTTACTACTAGCACACATCTCACTAAATTTAGTATAAGAGCCAATTATGGAACCAAACATGGGTTCCTTCCAAAAAACATTTAGTGACTAAAAAAAGAAGCAGTTATAAAATANGAGCCAATTATGGAACCAAACATGGGTTCCTTCCAAAAAACATTTAGTGACTAAAAAAAGAAGCAGTTATAAAATAATTTCAAAAATTCAGATAAACAGCTAATTCCGCTGACTGGAGATGGATTTCTTACATCAGCATTTGAATTTGCAGAAAACTTCAACGTTAGTCCTCGCTTCAATAAGCAAAATAGTAAACTGGCGAAGATTTATGCTATGAGTTAAGGGCTAAGCGCCTCGAATTGATACTAATTTCTGCAGAATGTACAATTTTAAAAGAGGCTGTAGGAATTACAAAATAACAGGATGATCGATTGTATAAAAAATTGAATCAATGAACTAATATTTTTTAGTCCATCAAGAATTTGTAATACAGATGAAACTAGGTTGTCGTGTGTTCACTAAAGTGAACTTGAAGTTGACAAAAAGGAGGATAAACGGGAGGAAAAATTAACATCAGGTGAACGAGGCAGAAATTTTTCGGTCTTCTTTTGTGCATCAGCACCCCTCGTTTGGGAGGTTTTCCCAAGGGTTCGGTTTGATAACCATCTCTCTAAAGATGCACCTACTATAGTGCATTTGATGGCAATCAAAGTGCAAACAAAAATTACCTTTTAATACTTCTGACTTGCATGGAAATCGATTATTAATTGTACAGGGCTGTTTTCATAAGGTGTCGCTTATTCAACGAAAGGTCTGGTCCATTTTAAGAGGCAGTCATCTGCAATCCATCCAGTTGGTGATCTATGCATCAACCAAATTGTGCAGAATTGCACAGTTCAATCGGCTTTCTCAAGCACAGGAATTTACCTTCTAAAGAGTAGTATTTTCAGTGAACTGGATTACCACGCATTTTTGACTGTGTTTTCAGTCATGGTTCGAGAATAATCTCTACCGCCATCTTCACCATAACAGCTGCTTTCAACCTCAGATCAAGCCATAGAAACAGGAAATTCGCGCCACTAGCTCCAGCTTGCCTGAGTCTGGAAGCACTGTGTCTAGCACTTCAGTCGTAGGAATAACGAAGAAACTCTTTCCACCCAGTTCTGCAGTTTCCAACGTAAACTTACTCGAAGACAGAAGTAAAGTTTTAACATCAAGCGTACGTATATAAAAAAAAATATTTGAAACCAAAAAATGCATACTGGACGCAATCTATCAATCAAAAGCTGCCGAGGAAGCTAAGAAAAATGAAGTAAAAAATACGTATCTAAAAATACCAGAAAACTTTAAATGTGAAACAGGAATAAAAAAACACCGACTGTGTCATTTGCGAGGAAAACGTCAGAGAAGATTGGATGCAGTGTAGAATCTGTAAAGGGAAAAGTGATGCGGACTTTGAAGGGCATATAAAGTATTTTGTAAAGCGTGATTATAGGTAGGAGAGTGAATATGTCAAACATGCGAGAGGAAAATGGCGGTCCAAAAAAATATTCCAAATTCAAGAAAACAAAATTATATGTTATTAAAATCTTGAAAACCTCTGTAACGATTTCAGCATTTAAATCTTTTTGTTTATGCTTTCATTTCTTTTGAGGTGAATGTTTATTTATTTTGAAACGTAGTTTTTAAAGCCTCTACCCTCAGGCATAGCTATATTTGTAATTCAGGACATCACCTCTAAATGTTATTTATTTTGGTTTGTTAACATTTCACGTATTTTGACAGTTCTACTTCTTTCATTTATTTTGTTTTGTGAACTGAGCTCAATTATCTTTGGAAACGCTAATTATTTTGTCATGGTTTTTCTCTTTGCAATTTACCTGATTTAATCAAGTAGTTTTGGCCNATCTTTGGAAACGCTAATTATTTTGTCATGGTTTTTCTCTTTGCAATTTACCTGATTTAATCAAGTAGTTTTGGCTACGGAGGAATGCATTAAATTACAGAACTGATAACACTGTGACGTATCAGGAAGTGACGTTTTTTTTTATTTTCCCGTCTTTAATTAGCGTCCCCATGTGAACCCCGTTGCTAATTACTCTCTCCTCAGACGTCATGACAAGCGGTACATCATGAAATTGGTCTGCAAGAATTCCTTTAATGTTGTAATTACCACCCATCATAATGGTAGGAAAGGCGTTAGAGAGGCGCCAAGTTGAATTTAAAATGCGGGGTGTGAACTGGAGAGGCCCAAAACGCATCGCACAGTTTTGAAGCGCTACAACTACGTACGTCGCGTCTCCGCCGAAGCTGTATAAGTATCACCTACGTCGGGTATGGTCATTCCAATTTATATAACTTTAGGAATGTGTGCTGCAAAAATGTTTGNGTATAAGTATCACCTACGTCGGGTATGGTCATTCCAATTTATATAACTTTAGGAATGTGTGCTGCAAAAATGTTTGTGATATTTGGGTCACGAAATTATTTGAATTTTAAGAGAGTCACATTTGGACTTGTAAATTAATTTTTCTAAATTTTAATCAGGGCGTAATTTGGTCGGACAGTAACCAGAAGCCAGCAGATGAGAGGTCATGTTCTACAGCCATGTCAAATTATAAACACTTTAAGAACATTATTTGCTGAACTACAAATGAGCCAATTAAATTTCTACTCCTCACGTAAATCATATATTTTGTCTGTTTATATTTTGAGAGGTGATTTAGCAGTTCAGATCTCTTACAACTGATTTGTTATTTAAAGGACAGAGAGTTTTCATTGAATTATAATAAAATATTTCTGGATTTTCTGCACAGATTAATTTTTTTTTGGTAATGGTAATGAATTTGCAATCTTCACGTTCTTCTTCCTTAATAAAACTACATTTCTTTGCACACCAATTGCACGTATTATGCTTTGTGTAGATGTTTCGAGTAGTTAGAATTTTATTTTCAAGGGATTTTTCTTGTTTGAGGGTCTTGTGTTCATACGAATAGTATGACATTTTGTCTGTTGCCAGTATATGTTCTACATACATTAAGTGGTCCTTTTAATGCGCCAGAAATATCATTTTTCATAACTTACCTGTCATAAGAAGTAAAAATCAGACACAATTACAGAGAAAATGTAAGTATTGAGAATTTTTCCGCGCGCTCAGTGTCAGTCAAAGGGAAGCCGACTCGCATGGCGCATTTCAGTCCAGCTAGACGCCACGAGCATAGAGGAAGCAGACGGCAACATAGGAGTTTTGTTATGCATCGCTCGCACGCCCGACAAATCACAAAAAAATTATTATTCATTTAAAATGTATCTTTCTTTTCACACTACAAATTTTATTATTTGTAACTTCACACAGTACTATAAAAAGAAATCTTTAATATTCTTAAAACCTCATATCCTAATTGTTTTCTTACTATACCAATTACACGTTATTAATAAATATATGAAGAATTCATTGAATGTGTGATTAATTTTACACGCCAAATGACACGTTGTAAGAGAGAACACCTTGAAGTGTCCGATACCACCTAACCTTCCCCATAACAACTGAATAAACTAATACAATGATAAAAGATAAAAATGTAAAAAGCGTTGTGGTCAAATAGCTGTTATGCTTATTGGGGAACACTTTATTTTTGGATAGCACATTGTGTTAGGCCACATTGTAAGTTTGAGAGTCCTTTGGCATGGCATTCCTCGCGACGACTTTCAGTGGACTGTGTATGTAAATGAAATAATAATTCATATTTAAAACCACTTGTTGACTACGACGACTATATGGCTCGATACTATGAAAATATTTGCAAATTTACTACTAGTAAATATTAATTATCGTAATTTTTACGATTGTGTATTTTATAATTAGACGCAATTAAACTGATTGTTATCAGCAATGTTTGAAGTACATACAGCTATAAAAACGAAAAGAGACATTTGTTGGTCTACATTAATCAATTTAATAAAGCCGTCTTAAATTATCGTCTGTAAGAGAGTTATATTTTCTTAATACTACTAGTGAAAGATTAAAGATTTCGTGGAATGCAATTATCTGTCCTTCATAAATAGAAAATGAGATACGTTAATGTGGAATACAAATGAAAATAGTTATCTGGCAGGTTATTAAGAAGAGCAAATACAGATTCATATTTCGGGTTTTAAAAAAAGGAGTTGTTTTACATACATATTCATAAAATTGGAAAATGGTATTTAATTATTTACTTCCCTTTTCATGAATTCTACAGTAATATTTAGAGCGCAATGTAACACAGCTAGCGAGCTCGTAACGTTTGTATTTTCTACAAAATCATTGCAAACGCGTTGAAAAAGAGAGAAAGGACGAGCCAGTTATTAATTTACACACAATTATACGCTACCTTAGTGAGCCATAAGAGTTGATTAAGAGCAGCTGGTAATTATTTTTCTATTAACCGCTAATAAAAAGGCAGTACACATATAATATAGTACACATATAATATAGTACACATCGATACGGCCTATGCCAAAATTACAAACTGTAATCAGGCCTGTATTCCTGTCTGTGCTCTTCCAGTTTTCTAACAGCCACGTCGCGGGAACTATAGTACGCCACATATGTTGATAAATAAGCTTATTTATTTATTTTGCTTACAAATATGCTTTTACATACTGTACACCGAACATTTTTTGTTGTGCGATAGCATGCTTGCTTTGCTCTCGGGAAGTCGTAGGTTCGATCCCAGCCGACTACACTGGAAAGGTGTGGGAAGGGGGGAGTGGTTTTTTGTAGCCATTCCATGCTAATTATGGTGGAATTACTTAGTTCTCAGCCGTTCGACTTGATCATTATCATCCTCGTTACATGAAATGAATTGTTGCTATTCTATTTTCATAGCAAATGATTTTAAAATATATTTGTGTAAGAAATAGCNTCGTTACATGAAATGAATTGTTGCTATTCTATTTTCATAGCAAATGATTTTAAAATATATTTGTGTAAGAAATAGCAATAAATAAATATTAAAAGAAATTTGTTTTGGAAGAGTTTCTGGCCTGCTATTAAGTGAGAACTTATGAAATAAACCGTCGAAAAAGATGTCGGCCTCTTAAGCTCGTATAGTTTGACAGCTATTTACTTATATATATGCTTGCAAGTAAAGTTGACAGCGATTTAGCAAAACTATTTTCGTTTCGTAACGTCGTATTAAAAAATGTAGTGTTCATATTTGTGAACAATAAAATTATTTATTTTGCCTTTCGTTTGTTCTTATAGATATATATTTGAGAGGGCATAAACATGCAATTTTCTATTCTAAAAATTGCAGAATTTCACATGATCAGTTCACGAACTAAGCGATTGGCTCATTGACACTTACTTTCATATATGGTGGAAAAATTAAAAACGCAGAGAAAAGAAAATCGTAAGCAGGCTTTTCAGAAGTGCTCAATTAACCGCGACGAAAATTCAGATCGTATGCAACAGTGTTCAAAAATTCTAATTTAAAAAAAATATATATATATATATNTTTTTTTTTTTTTTTTTCCCCCAAAAATCCCCGTTTCGGCCCGGAAATTTTCCTTTTCCCCTCTGACTCCCCGAAATTCACTAAAAGGTGGAACAACACACTTAATCTCCCCCCTCCCCTCCCCTTCAGTATTGCCTAATCATCATAATAATGCCAAGTGGTGCTCAGTGGTAAAAACGTTGGAAACCCTGGCTTTTGCTATTAAAGTAACATAGTGAAGGATGTACAGGCTACGTAGGATCCACCTGTAAGTGTGCAGCACCGATTATAAATAAGACGTAAAGCAACACTGATAATAAGGAAAGGAGTGTAACAAATATTTTAACTTTACAAAATAAATATTGCTAGTAAAACAAAGAGTTTAAAGCTAAGAGTGCGTTTTGCATAATGTCTCAAACCACTTCCGCGAAAACGCGATCACAAGACCAACTCGACCAAATTTAAATTTATTACATCTAATACCACAAATACAGTAGTGAGATTAAATTACTTACTTACCTAACTGTGTGTCCAGCGGGTGTAGAAAACGTTAAAAAAATATATTGAAAATGTACTTGAGCATAGAATGAGGAGCGGCATTCCTATTAACGTAAAATATTCCTTCTTCCTTTTACCCAAAGAGCACCCATCTGGACACCGGCGTCGTTACTTTACACACGATTAGCATTAGCAAGAGTTTTACGTGAACAGCAGCAAGAAAAATTTACTTCGNTTAAAGGATTAAAAAAAATGACTGAAAGATAAAAGTAAATAGGGCCTCAAAAGTGCTCATCTTATCGTGAACAGTCTATACATATGTATATATATGTATGTACACACACAAACATATATATATATATATATATGAAGCTATATACACCCAGCGCCGGTGATGACACAATAACCGCACCTCTCTAAAGAATCGCACTGTTCAAAATGTCCTTACTTACTCACTCAGCAATTGTTACGGAAATGTACAGTTAATATGCAGAAAAGCGATCCTTAACTATGTAAAACGGAAATGCGCTCAGTAGGTACAAAATACGGAACTTCTCCGTACTGCCTATAGCTTCGAGTTTCGGGAACGAACAATGCCGAGGCTACGCAAATCATTCTTCGTTAATAAAATGAGATAATTATCGTTCCAGAGGCAGTTAAACTTGTTTCTTCAAACATCGAAAAGTAGAAAGAGCCTGCTGTTATTATAAGCAATATCTCAAACACAAACGTCATTATAAACTGAAAAAGTTGCGTACGTTCTTAACGAGATAGGTATGCTATAAGAGTTTTGTAACCTGAACTCTGACAAAAGTGTTATAGGCGAGGACTGGCATATTGTTTATTTGGGTTCAAACCTCGCTGCAGTACAAAATATTTTTACTTTTTCGAATACTTCTTTTATACGCAGTGAAAAACCCACATAACGAATAAATAACAATATTTTTTTCTGAATTACTCCTTATAAACAGGAATGTCAGAACACCGACTACCAAATTTACGGATATATTTATGGAGAAGTTCCGTGAAATCATGGAAAGTTCTTTAAATTTACGAAAGTCGGATATTGAAGATATCTGGATATTTTTTACTAGTACTTTTTCGAAGTGCAATGATGCCTATTCGGCTCCAGCCTTAGGCCACAATGTTTGACTCTTTCTGTTATTTAGTTGCCAGCCCGTCCCGCTGGTTACTTAATAAGGCTGCAAAGGAACTTCCACAGTCTGCCCTAAATTCAATGTATAACTAAACGTAACAAAAACCTACACAGAAAATTTTTGCAGGACAGTTCTTATAATCGATTTTCCCGATAGCAGAAACCAATCTTTGATACTACCATAGAAATATTCTGTAATTAAATAAAACTCCAATTTTTTTACCAAGAAAACTTTTATATAGCTCAATTTTTCTCCCCAGTTTAAGCATCTCTCTTCTTGGTAGTAAGATCATAATGGTCTATTGTAGACGTTAACTTTATTATTGCAAATATACAAACAAAAAAATCATGATACACATTTTTGTTTGTATTACTATCTAATTTCAACAGCGTTTAGATATCCTACCGATCTCTCTGGTTATTTCCGCTATGGTAAGGGCTTTGTATGGAAAATAATAATTGTTTTACATATGAGCCAACCACAGTTGACCTTTAAGACACTACATATGACGTAATTTCAAGCGAATCAAATAGTGATATTCTTTAGTTTTTTTCACTAGACGTAAGTAAATATATTTTTTTATCTTGATTATACCTCAGATTTTTTAAAAGTCATTTTTGACATACATCTTAACATTAATTGAGAAATATCTCTCTCAAATTCCTTAATTTAATTTCTCGGAAATATTTTTGATATATTTTGTTTTTGTAACATGTAAAAAAGTTACATCATGATTCTGCCGCAATTATGGGAAAACTACTTAACTAAAAAGTTACTTAATTTGAATGGCAATGAGTTTAATGTCAATATGTTGAACAATATATTACATACATAAATCAAAGAATACTTCTGCTATTTTTTTAGAAAGGGCAAGGGGGGGGGGAGAACTCCTTTCTAAACACATATATTTGTTTTCTACAAAAGTACATATTGCTACAATGTACGTGGGCTCGGTCCGTAGCAGTTTTGGTTGTTCATATTGGCGACTTTTGTAGACAGGCATGCAAATATTTTCTTGAACAACTGATATCCATGTGGCAGATTAAGCTGTCCTCCATTTAGAATTGCTAGCACATCGAAATTATTGTTCATTAGACTGATACAGTTTTCTTCATAACATTTATTTCACATTACATGCACCTCAAATATTAACACAATAGAATTTTACACTGGTATATTTTTNTTTCTTCATAACATTTATTTCACATTACATGCACCTCAAATATTAACACAATAGAATTTTACACTGGTATATTTTCCCGAGTTTCCAAGGGTGAATTACTTAATACAAACATAGGTATTGGTGCAGCAAAGAGTTAAATAAACGTTAGAAACCACACATTTTAGATGTNTTTTCTTCATAACATTTATTTCACATTACATGCACCTCAAATATTAACACAATAGAATTTTACACTGGTATATTTTTCCGAGTTTCCAAAGGTGAATTACTTAATACAAACATAGGTATTGGTGCAGCAAAGAGTTAAATAAACGTTAGAAACCACACATTTTAGATGTTTAATTGATTTTCATCGTTATTGTATATCCAGCCATAATATAACGCAAATCTGGATGGAAGATGCTATCATTCAAAACAATAAAGCCCTCTTGATCTTGGAAATGGAAAATATTATCTGTGTAACTAGTGCCCTTTATTTCAAAATAAAAATAGTTACAAAGACTTAATGAAACCGTCGGGGTGAAATAAGTAAACTGTAGATTATGCCCACGTTTGTTTTAGCTCTTAAAGGAAGGTGAGTGTTGATATGAATGTGCATACCATAAGACCGTTTGGAAATAATCATGCACTATGTTTGAACACAATAGAGCTATTGTGACCTTGGTAGGTATTGTGTGCGTATCAAGTTTGGTGAAATTCGGTGGAAGAATTCAAAGGTTATTTGGAACACACATATTCAGATGTAAACCTTTCTTTCAAAGGAAAGTAAGCTAAAAATTCTACGCTCCCAACTCGTGGCAGTTCGTAACAACTAAGGATCAAACCGAAATCCTTCTTCACAAAGTGGTGTTATATTATATCGTTACTGGTGTAACTTCAACTTTGTAATTTGTATGAGTTCTCACCAACAAACCGCGCACTGTTTTGGTTGTGGACAACATCGCAGCTAAGATCGAACTGTATATCAAGACTCAAGCAAATATTGCCCTCTCGGGCAATTAATAAATGCTATCGTTCTGATTGTTCCGCTATACAAATAAATGTCCTCGAATATCGTAAAGCCCTATAATGTTTCAAACAAAAATATAATTATGTTAACTTAAGTTAACTGTTAAAAATTAAATTTTAATAAGCTGGCTTTAAACATTAGAAAGGATTAAAACTTGCGTGATTATCAAAAAGAGTAGTTGCTGCGCAACATATGACTCTATAAATATAATAAACTTTAACATCGATGTAAAGTCGCTGCAAATTACCTTAAATATAATTGTGTTTAAATATTTTGGACCTGTTATCTGAAATTTTACATACGGTTATATAAATTGACAGAAGAATCAAAGTCAGAGGTTGTTACACGTTATATTTTAAGAGCCTGCACCCGTAGTTATTCTTTTTCTGTATAAACAATTAACTCATATGTTCCAAGAGACAATATAATTTTGGAATTATCAGTCGATTACACAAGCAATTCAGAAAATTTCTAGAAGAGCGTAACGTTTGCTTGAAGATATTCCATTTCTCATTTAGCTCGCGCTCGTTTGGAGGTCCGGAAATAAGAAGAACACAAGTGTGTATGTTGTGTTTTGTCTCATACGGTGTATCGAACAGGCACGCGGTTTTTAAAAATAACAGTTTTTCATTTGTTTGTTTTTTTATTTAAAGTTTTATTTTAACAGGTTTTTTCTTACTTAAGTAGAAATACCACCGGTACTTTGAACTATAACTCACAGTGATAATATTTGCGTGCATGTAATACACGAAATAATCGCATTTCTTTCTTCTATATTTTATTATGGTATCTACTGTCAAGCAGTTAGCTAATTTTGATTAAGAGCTATTCTTATGATAAAATTCTAGTTACATGTGAAGCAAATGAAGCTGCAATGTTAATCATAAATTTAATTTGNTATCTACTGTCAAGCAGTTAGCTAATTTTGATTAAGAGCTATTCTTATGATAAAATTCTAGTTACATGTGAAGCAATTGAAGCTGCAATGTTAATCATAAATTTAATTGGTTTTCATGCCATTCCTTTTGTAATAACGACAGCGGTTAAGTCCAAGGAAAGGTTGTTGCCTTAACTTCACCTCTGGAAATTAAGAATGCGTTAATGCCAAAAACAATAATTGAAGTCCACAGGTTTATGGAAGCCAACAGAAAAAAACTAACAAAGGGCAATCCTGGATAACTGATTTTTCCAAATTTGTGAGCAAATATTTTGTCAAATCGATGCATTTGTTTTGCACAATATCTTCCGCTGCAATGACATGTACAGATATACAGCACAAGAAATAGCTCGACAAAAATACATCACTTTGGTAAAATATTTGTTCAAAAAGTTCGAAAACACAATTACGTAGGATTCCCTTTCTTGATTTATTTTATGTTGGCTTCCATCAACTTGTGGGCTCCGATTAACGTTTATAACGTCGACTTATATCCCACCCACTTTTAAAACGTTAATAAATAAATGTATTATCCTGCTAAGAAATTACCAAGGTAAAAATAAAAAAAAACTCTCCTAAAGTAGAGTTTAGGTAAGCGTTGGTGTCCCGTAATTCACTTCCAGCCTATTCGGTCGTCTTTCGCCACCTCCCAAGACAGCCGTACGAAAACGTAATTTCGCCTCTCAACGGCTATAAGCTTTACCTAACGTGTTATACCGCGACACGCATTCCCACGGGGGCCGAACCCGCAACCACTCGACGTGGAGCCACGGAGGTAAAAACATTTCCTCGGAGGACGGAGTGGGGGATGTTACAAGAAGGGAGCTGGGGACACGTTTAAAATGCATGCGATATAGACGTGAGCTCGGAGCGAGAGTATCTCCTTCACGCCGATAACATTGAGGACGAGAGCGATAAATACGTCGCTAACATTCTCGCCAATGCCGCTGCAGGTTCCTCTTGCGAAATGAAAACTCGAGGGAAATGAATATGAAACAAGAGGAGCAGAAAATGAAAGGCCGTCCGCAGATCAACGGAGAACAGCTACCTTTTTCAGCCCTGGGAAAACCCGTTGTTCTTAACGAGATCCTACCCTTGCGTCCTCTTACGACGTATACGAGGTATATGGCTAATTTCCTTCTGCGTTGAAAATGTTTTTTCCCCCTTTCCGCAAAATAAAAACTTTGGAATTATTAAACCACTTGGAGGAAGGAGCCCTGAAGCCATTAGTTCTCTACATTTTTCTACTAATGCCTTACGTGAAATTAAAGGAAAACAAGAATATTTAAACGGAAGTTAAAATAATAAGCGTGTTTACCATTTAATTCACAAGCAACATTCAATGACGAAATTTTTCACCTTGCGCTCATTGAAATTGAAAAGCAAATGCAGACATTGTCAGGAAAAAGTATAAAAAGCATGGGCCTACCAAAACTAGATAGCATAGCAGATTCAACCGTTAAAAATGACTACATCAGGGAAACTTCATATAATAGATTAGAATTGCAAACCACCGCAACGCTTATTAGTATTTCTCTGTTATGGATATATATATGCTACCGCGGAATTTTTTTTAGATCTTTTTATTGTACCCAATTCTTTACTACATTATATTGTTCCATCTTTAATGGTTTAGACAGCGTGTTGCAAGAAGGCGCGCTGGCGGCCAACTTTTTTCCGACTTGATTCACTATTATCGTCAATGCTTATTCCTTATGTTACTTTACGTAACAAAATAAACACTAAAATCTAGCCAGAGAATATAGCTATGAATTAAAAAAAACACGTAAATTGGATACGTGGTTCTCGAGTGATAAGAGCACTAACATACAGACAGAGACGTTGAGTTTTATTATATGTATAGAAGATCAACACTACATAAAATTCAACTTTATTTTTTAAAAAAAAACCTAAACAATAATTGTGCAGTCGATGCGAGTGGAGCCGTGGGCACAGCGAGTTTAGAATAAACTAGTTTCAGAGGTGGTGGACAGAAGGGACATTTGTAACACACGGTGCTGGCATAGGGTGCAGATGTTGCACCAAAGTACTAAAACTTATAAATGATAATATTATGAGTTTAATTCGGTAGGCCTAAGTGGAAAATAATTTTTCCCTTTCAAGATGCAAATTTTCCATTGTAGAAGAGTTAGTCTTGCGCCCTGCCCTGTATGTTGCACTGCACGACCGAGCATGTTATATACAGTTTACTATATGCAACTTCCTTGTGCACGACGCGGCAAAAATATGAATAACTTCAAATCCAAAACTACTGGTCGTGCGGCAGTTATCGTCGTGCTGACGTCAGAGGCGTCTTGTATTTAATCGGTCGTTCGGTTTTAATTGTCGTGTTAGTCTGGCGTGTGCTGCTAGTCTGAGCTATGTGATCGGGCAGAACTGCGCGTAAACATTTGCTATTCAAATATACCGCGCGCCATTTGTACACCGTCTAAATTTCCGCACTTTACAAAGAACTATTTTGGAAATTAATAGTTGAGATTATTTTTGTAACGTTGCAAGTGTATTAAATCAAATTTTACGAAACGCTGCTATGTGTGAAATGAATGTTTGATTTTAACAAACATGTTGTGTATTCTTTAAGATCATCTAAATATGAAGCTACATAAACAATTTAATTTTTCCCAAAACAATGTGCTGTAAAGATGAAATGTTTCAGTACTAGAGTTATATGAAAATCTTTGGTAAAGGCTGTTCACGATCAAGGGAGGTCTTTGGAAATCCTTTGAAAAATGTCACTGGACCTGACTGCATATATGTTAACTGGCACACTGGCTGGAATGAAGGGAAGTAGTTTCATGTTAGAACGTTAAATTATGAGTGTTTGGTAAACATTTGTAAATGCTGAAATTATTTATTTCGCTTTCTGTTTTTTATGCATATAAGTGTAAGAATTAGGACATTTGTAAAATATTGACTTTACTAATGATTTCACAGTTTTACTTGACAGCGTATGTATAAAGTGATGAGGAACATGGCGATATTAATTTCACATATGGCGGAAAGATACACAACGTGCGCGCAATTAGATCTTAAGCAGGGCTTTCAAAAGTGCTCAGTTTACCGTTTCCAGAGAATTGTTTGTAAAACGTACAATAAATGTACACTGTGTAAGAGGACGCAATGAGCGCGCACGGCTTCATCTGAAGCGTGCTGTCGAGACAGTCATAGACAGAATCATTACAGTCCGGCATGAAAGTGTCGCATTTCTTGCCATGCGAAGTCACTGGCGGGAGAAAGGAAGTAATCAAGGATATGACCTGCGCTACGGGGTCTTCGCAACAAAACACGCCAACTCGCGCGGAAACAACGGAGTGATTACGCCGAGAGGGTTTTTATGCCTCCGAAAAGGTGCTTGTCGCACAGAAAGAAACAGCCCTTGCAGAGATCAGCAAGTTATTATGTTTTTGATATTTCCATTTCAATGTAAGTGTAAACGTCAATCAACTAAGTGACGTCAAGGGTACGAGCTCCGTGCTGAAGTAGGCGTAGCGGCCAAAACGCTCGCCTCCCATCAAGGTGAACCGGGTTCGATTCCCTGATTTTCGCACATGTGAATCAAGTCGGATGATGGCGTTGGTCGGTGGCTTTTCTCGTGGATATCCCTTTTCCCTCACCCTTGCAATCCGGTGCCGCTCCATATCCCCCTCGCTTCTCCCCATCGTTTCTCAAGACCTAGTTGTTATGAGTTGCTCAATCTTCTCTACTCCACTATGCTGAAGTAAACTCATCTTACTTGATACATCGCCGAGCCAGTTTTCTTTCTTGTCCACAGACAAACTTTCCAAGTTTATTTTATCATGGACACAACATCTAATGAGTCCGCTTGTATTTAAAATTACGCTATCGTACAGTACGTAGGACTATTTTATATTTGTTGCTTTTTAACGTCCCCACTTATATGAAGAAAGGAAAAATAAACTGCATTATATTTGCAAATAAAAAGAAAGCACGCATATTTTACTCATAGCTTAGCCGGTATTTTAAACCAGAACCTCTTGGTCCAAAAAAGGTTTTATTGACCTCGTCCAGGGTAGACAAGTCGAGCACAATTCGATATAACACGCGATAAAATGTAATAGGTTGTTCGAGATTAACTGAGTACTTTTGAAAGCCGGGCTTGGGATCTTCTTCCACTGCTCATTTTGTATCCTTCTGCCATTTGTTGAAATAACATTTCCATGGGCCTGATCACTTTATTTATGCATCATCCAAATGAAACTGTGGCATTGTTAGGGATGCAAATGTGTTTCTATAGTCCATTCACGGTTACTTCCAACTTTTCTAGACTCTTGCTAAAGTTTTACTTCCAGAATATTCCTCCGCCTCATGCCAACAAAGCTTAACTAAGTATAGAAAATTACTTCACAGGGAAAACGCACCGCATTTGTGGGCACTTTCTTTAATAATATTTTCCATTAGAACTATTTCTTACTAGACATTACCAACACAACAGTTTTCTTCCTGTTTTTGTTCACATTAACTACAAATTAAATGTTATAATTTATTGCATGCTATTTCACTATCGTAACATTTGCATCACTTTTAATGTAAGATAGTGCAGTGTTCGCCACAGTAGAATGAAAGTCGCCAACCTAATATTTTTGTGCACAATGTAGCGAACACAAATTTATTCTGGAACTTTGCTTAAAGAAATCTAGCACTTTGTCTCCATATCCACAAGGTAAATGTTTTGGTTATCCCAACTTTGATAAAAAATATGGCCTTTACGAGTAATTCCTGCAGCATTATTAGCCAGTAAAACCCGATCAATAAGAAATGCGGCATTTCCCAGATCATCGGAGAAGTCTTGATTAGTCATCGCTTTCTGGTGAGAAAAATTTGCTCACGGCGTTTTCCAATGCCAGCGAGGTACTAAAAGTGCTTAATTGTTTAACCCATTTTTAAAAATATTTTTAAATGTATTTTTCTATATGAATGTAACATAGCGAATGATAGTATGTAACGGCCTATTTAAAATATGACATTATAAACAACCGAGTAAACGATACTCAGCGCTATCTTGCATTTTAAAAGGAAATGTATCCGCGTTAACTTTTAGGTCCTCATAGGCTAACAGTGCAATGATCCAATTTATAGCTGTTCCCTACGGAACCTAAGAACTTTCGGAGAAAATTCGGGANACGGCCTATTTAAAATATGACATTATAAACAACCGAGTAAACGATACTCAGCGCTATCTTGCATTTTAAAAGGAAGTGTATCCGCGTTAACTTTTAGGTCCCCATAGGCTAACAGTGCAATGATCCAATTTATAGCTGTTCCCTACGGAACCTAAGAACTTTCGGAGAAAATTCGGGANCATAGGCTAACAGTGCAATGATCCAATTTATAGCTGTTCCCTACGGAACCTAAGAACTTTCGGAGAAAATTCGGGAATGCGGAGCCCAGAAAGTGATCGGACACTGCACCTGCATCTACCCGTCCGTTATCCAGTCCTTCCAGGCGTTTATTAGTGTGGAACAAATTTAAAATTTACTGGCAAGAACGTCAATCTTTTGAAGATCGTATGAGACGAGAGAGGGGACGGCAAGCCGAGAGTACTTGCCTAATTGCAGCGTTGATAAGTATGAAAACCATTTATATATAATTTATTACATTTTTATTTACAAGTATGCTTACCCAATTAAGAAGTTAGTTGTAGGAACTCCTAAGAGTGACGTAAAACATTATGTTGTAAAAATGTTTAGAATACTCCTTGAAATGTCATACGGAACTCCGACCACTAGACCACGGCGGCCCAGAATACCTGTCTCCCACAAAGGCGAACCGGGTTCGATTCCCGGCGGAGTCACCCNCAGGTAGGAATCGTGCCAGAAGATGCCGCTGGTTGGCGGGGGTCTCCAGTTCCCCCCACCCTTGCATTCCAGCGCTGCTCTACAATCGCATCGCGTCACCCTCAGCGGCTCTCAAGTGCCCGATGTTGAGAGCCGCCCAAATATATCCGTTCCACTTTATCTACAGGCAGCATTCGGAGGCCGTGCTACTAATGCGTCACACTCGTGCAGCGAAGAGGCTGTACGGCTGTTTTACTCTAATTTGGCGGGAAATGCGCCTGGCCTTAGGACAGAAATACAAAAAATTAAAAATAATAAAAAACCTAGAACGTCGTGAACAAACACGGCAGCCAAATCTTCAGAAAACGTAGTATCCAAAATCGAAAGTCCAATAAACTCGCCAAACGGTCAAAAGGCACACGCACAAAATGACGTCGCAACCCCGACGCCGAGGTCCAAAAATCCGAACCGTCACCGACGGCGGTTGTAGAAGAACTACAAGGCTGTACGATCACTGTAACGGAGCTGCTTACCAAGACTGCAGCCACGGGGTTTCAATGACGAATAAATGTTCAAGAAATTCCTTCTGAATGAGTCAATTTTGAAAATAATTTTTTTCAAAAAAAAATTAAACGCAACTTTCTCAGAGAGAACTGCGAAGTTAAGACATTCATTAAATATATAGTTATTCATCATTTTCGTTAAATGTAAATTTTAATTTAAAAAATATTAAACTTTACAACTGGCAAGATTTCTTAACGTGCCGGTTTGACCTAAGGTGGACGCCTGGGTAGGTCGCCGAACGGTGTGCAGAGCTCCAGCAGAAAACGTTTATTAAAAAACCGCCCGACATGTCTGAGCGAGGTGTGCTTACGAATAGCATTTAAGGAACACATACGTTTTAAGTTCCTCCATTTCTCTNGTGCTTACGAATAGCATTTAAGGAACACATACGTTTTAAGTTCCTCCATTTCTCTCCAAAGTTTGTTTTTCTGATAGTGAAAAAGGCTCAAACGGGTGTTTTCACGGTCATTTTTAGGCATGAACATTCCGGTACAAANTAGGTCGCCGAACGGTGTGCAGAGCTCCAGCAGAAAACGTTTATTAAAAAACCGCCCGACATGTCTGAGCGAGGTCTGCTTACGAATAGCATTTAAGGAACACATACGTTTTAAGTTCCTCCATTTCTCTCCAAAGCTTGTTTTTCTGATAGTGAAAAAGGCTCAAACGGGTGTTTTCACGGTCATTTTTAGGCATGAACATTCCGGTACAAAACATTAAAAAGAGGAATATGGTCGTGCGTCAAAGCTTTATTATTATTATTACGTTATAAAATGGTAGAGTCTTCGCTGAAAGTTTCATAGAGGCGCGTTATCGACGGTAAGACTGCGCGCCAGTTCAGTGCTTTGCGCGTAGAGGCGATGAGAGAGTTGATGATCATGTCTCGGTCGCCCCTACCGCTCCCAGGCCTCAGACGTGCAAAATTCCCAACCAGACTGTCACCTTAAGGAGTGTCACGCAGAATATGTTTTGTTTGAAACCGTTATATTTACAATTGATTCTTTCAGAGGGAATTTCTTTAACACTGATTCCCCATTCAAACTCTGTGGTGCAAGTTTGGTAGGAAGCGTACTTAAACTCCGGCGTGAGTCAAACATTTCTGATCACCGGATCGGTATTCACGTTATTGAACGCTAAAAGAGTATTCTCTTGAAAACGAAAATCAAATCACATTCCGGGCCGCAAATATCTCAGAAGTTTACTTTCCGTTTTCCAAAGAATACACTCAACAAAAGCTTTCAAATTTTGATTGCAGGATAAAAAAAAATTATTTATACTTCTATGTAACAGGAAGTCCATTCATGGTTACTTCCAACATCCCTGAAGCCCTACTAAAATTTTGCTTCCAGGATATTCCTCCGCCTCGTGCAAACAACGTTTAACTAAGTCTAGAAAATTACAACAAAGCGACAGTGCACCGCATTCGTGCGCACTCAATTTAATAACGTTTTCAATGGGACCTATTTTCACNGCAAGTTTGGTAGGAAGCGTACTTAAACTCCGGCGTGAGTCAAACATTTCTGATCACCGGATCGGTATTCACGTTCTTGAAAACGAAAATCAAATCACATTCCGGGCCGCAAATATCTCAGAAGTTTACTTTCCGTTTTCCAAAGAATACACTCAACAAAAGCTTTCAAATTTTGATTGCAGGATAAAAAAAAAAAATTATTTATACTTCTATGTAACAGGAAGTCCATTCATGGTTACTTCCAACATCCCTGAAGCCCTACTAAAATTTTGCTTCCAGGATATTCCTTCGCCTCGTGCAAACAACGTTTAACTAAGTCTAGACAATTACAACAAAGCGACAGTGCACCGCATTCGTGCGCACTCAATTTAATAACGTTTTCAATGGGACCTATTTTCACTAGGCATTGCCAACGCCTATTTGCACTCTGATTATATTAATTTCAATTATAAATGAAATTTTATAATTTGTATATAAAATATAAGTAAAAGTTCAATTTAATCAAAAAAAAGATAATTTTATGTTAACAGGCGTGGTGCATGACATATTTAGTAGACAAATAAACACGTCATACGTAAGGTAATTTTTCAAAGGTTTAGTTTAAAAAATATGAAAAAACCGCGAAAGTACTATAAGCGTGGTTAGGAAAGTGCCCATCTCCAAGGAATATTTCACAATAATCCCGACCTAACTCCCGTACAATTATATTTCTAGTTGCTTCAATACCGCGCGCCTTACTACATAAAACGTTTACGGCTATTCAAGCGTGACTTCACCGTGGCATCGAAGCATACACTATACGTGAAACATACTGTGTTTATAAGTGTTCTGCGCATGTCCTCGGCTTTGGCGCAAACACTGCCGTTACAAGTGTTAAAATCACTTGTTTCAACAACGTTTGTTTACATTTTGTTTCACAACAACAACAAAAAAAGCTGTTTTACGAAAAGTAAATAAACGTTTGGCATAACTTATCAACATCGCATTTGGGTTAAAACTCAAGACAAAAGTTGTGTGCTAGTATATCGAGGCATTTATTTAAGTAAACAGTGTGCTAACCTTAGATGAAACTACGTGGTTTCTCAGTTCTGTGGGAAGAAAGCAATTCAGTATTGGGAGACTGTGATTAGTTGCTGCGTAGCTGGGATGTACCCTCTACCCCACATTCACTCTATTCATTAAACGCCCAGCAAATATAACGGAGAACGTCATAGCAGCAAGAATTTCCTCTTCTATGAGAGTGGTTACAGAAAAGGATGCTACACAGCACCTAACACCTATAATCGTGGGTACTGTCGCCTGAAGGCTTCTTTTGCATGACCGTGCGCCGTAAAACCATTAATGCCATGCATAATTACCACATTTAGACAGTCGTGGCATTAATTACTGCGAATGCGTTTCTGGCCAACTATCGCTGCTGTACATGCGCAATTTCACCTATCATTTTTAAGCGAGAAATCCCAACCTAACAGGCCCCTCAATCTAACCACGAGTAGTGGATGAATATCTGACTAGATGGAGAGTTTTGGACATTCGTCATTGCAATGCAGGTGCCTGTCATGGAAATGGAAAAACAAGACTGAACCCGAAAAAATACATAAAAAAGACAGGTAACCTATGGACGAGAAAATAAATATGTATACAACACTGCATCGCAATGGAAAATATCCAAAAATCTCCATATAGTCACCCCCCCCCCTCCCCACAATTGCACAATTAATTCAATGGATGAATATGTGTTTTTTTATAATTTAAACTAACCAAAAATACAACTCGCCTCCCACTAAGGCGAATCGGGTTCAATCCCCAGCCGGTTCACTTCGGATTTTCGCGGGTGGAAATCGTGCCGGACGATGCCGCTGGTTGGCGGGTTTTCTCGGGGATCTCCCGTTTCCCCCATTCCCTCATTCCGGCGCTGCTTCATACTCACCTCACATCACCCTCATCGGCTATCAAGACCTCAATGTTAAGAGCCACCCAAATCTCTTCACTCACTCTCTCCACGGCCATGTTGGATTTTTGATTTTGCTAGCTTGTGAATGTCTTTAAAAAATATAATTCCCAATGTACATCTATAGGCCTACCTGGCAAGCGTAACACAGCAATACAGACATAACGACTCAACTATGAACTTTTGTCATAGTATCGATTTCGCCAAATTTTGGCAGAATTAATATTGTGACGTTATTATGAGTTTGTAGTTCCCTTGTATTCTCTCTACCACCGCGCAAGGTCAATAGCAAGTTTGGTATAAGTAGGACCACCTGTTTTTCGTGAAAAGTTTTACGCGGAGACTAGACATCAATATCCTGTTGTGCATTCTTGTAGTCTTCATTTGACTATTGGCCGCTTGTCTTTGTGTGAAGAAGTCTGTTGATGAGCGAGCCAATCAGNCATTCTTGTAGTCTTCATTTGACTATTGGCCGCTTGTCTTTGTGTGAAGAAGTCTGTTGATGAGCGAGCCAATCAGAAATAAGTTTCTCCTATACTGACCGTCCGTGATTCGCGGGCAGACAGATAAGACGAGTAATAATTCAAATGAACCAATCACATAAGTGGTTCTGAAATAAAGTGCGTTGGAACACAATTTGTCATGAAAACTTTTCACGAGAAACAGGTGCTCCTAGGAATAGGGATACGCCCGGAATTCTCTTTAATAACAAACAAGCATATAGCAATCGACGGTTACCTTTAAGTATGTCACAACAGTTGTGAGGTGATTCCTTATGAAGAACGAGGTACAGAGATATGTGCGGCTTATGGCCTAAAACGATTGTTAGCCGATATCAATGATCGACCACTCGCTGGATTCCGCTTAAAATTCACATCAAAATGAGATTTTACCGGATCCGGTTAAGTAAGAAATTGCTAAGGATTTAAACGGAACTATCAAAAATTACATACCTAAATCAGAAACTGCTCACACCACGCTCACCAGACACAGTTCAATCGAAAGGGCACTCCCGAAACTTGTGGATTATGGTATTTTAATTGCACATTCTAACAAAATGAAGACAAGAGAAAGTAAAATTAGATTATGTGTGTCTGGCGGGAAACCCCAAAGAATTTCAAACTCTCAAATTTGGCGATTCATTTAATCGATTTTAGTGATCGATAACTATTTAGATTCCTCTTAAAATTCTCTAAAACCTTACTTCATNGGCGATTCATTTAATCGATTTTAGTGATCGATAACTATTTAGATTCCTCTTAAAATTCTCTAAAACCTTACTTCATAGTATCCATTTTAAACAATGAATCCGATGAAGTAAGAAATGAACTTCAAACTCTCATATAGCGCAAACCATTTACCNAGTATCCATTTTAAACAATGAATCCGATGAAGTAAGAAATGAACTTCAAACTCTCATATAGCGCAAACCATTTACCCGATTTTAATAATCGACAACGCGTTGAATTACTCTTAAAATTCTCTACAAACTTTGTATTAAATTGATTCAATTAAGTGAGAAAATGGAAGATTTTAACTCAAATGTATTAAAAATGTTGCAAAACTAAAGTTTTTGGCATACACATTATACAAAGAAGACACTGGAAACTCCTTTCTCGCACACCAAGGAAACTTGTGAACATTCTAAAATACACAAACGTTTGTCAAAAATGCAATACCAAGAAGTATACATGTGACTGAAATAAACTTTATACCACAGATTAGGTACATGACAATACACAATTGATCAGGATTACAAAACTGTACATGATCTCTGTCCTTGAGGATTCAGTATGGTGTGAAGCCCCCCACATGCTGCAAGTGATGGCATGGAATCTAAGAGGACCTGGATATGTTCCCGGGGAATCTCCCTCCACGTGGTTTGTGTGCAAGTCCACAANATGGCATGGAATCTAAGAGGACCTGGATATGTTCCCGGGGAATCTCCCTCCACGTGGTTTGTGTGCAAGTCCACAATGCATGAACAGTGGTTGCTGGAGGTCCGTGACGAACAAGTCACCAACCAACCACATCCCAGACATGTTCTATGGGCAACATTTCAGGCGAACGTGCAGACAAGGGAAGCGTGGTACCCGTCGTTCATTGAAGAAGGCCTGCACATTCCTCGCCACATGTGGCCGGGCCTTGCCCTGCTGAAATATGGCATGTGGAGTCGTCTGAAGGAGGGGCAGTACCTTGGGCTTTGAAACCTCCCTGATGTAGTGGTTGCTGTTCTGATGGCCCTCAACAAGTAGGAGTTGAGATAGCATGNTGCAGACAAGGGAAGCGTGGTACCCGTCGTTCATTGAAGAAGGCCTGCACATTCCTCGCCACATGTGGCCGGGCCTTGCCCTGCTGAAATATGGCATGTGGAGTCGTCTGAAGGAGGGGCAGTACCTTGGGCTTTGAAACCTCCCTGATGTAGTGGTTGCTGTTCTGATGGCCCTCAACAAGTAGGAGTTGAGATAGCATGTTGTATCCAATGGCGCCTCACACCATCACATTTGACGTTTGTCCGCTATGCCGCTCCACAATGCAGGCTGCCAGATTGCTGTCACCACGGTAGCGTGTAACACGTATGCGGCCTTTACTGTAGGACAGGTTGAAGCGGGACTCGTCTGAAAACATTACATTTTGCCACTCAGCACGCCAGCGACGGCTTTCACGTGCCCATTGCAGTCGGAGGCGTTTGTGGTTTCTGGACCATGGAAGCCGACGCATTGGCATGCGTGACACCACTGCAGTCTGCAGCAGACGGCGTCTAACCGTCGACGCAGACAGGTCCACGCCCATTGCGGTGCTCCAGTGTCGAGCATCACTGTGGACGATGCTGTACGGTCCATTACGGTCATGCGGACGAGACGGCGGTCATTCCGTGCTGTGGTCACATTGCGTGGTCCAGTACCCGCTCGTCACTGCATACGACCATCTTGTGCCACACACGCATCACTGTCGTAGCAGCATGCCCTGTACGAGCGGAAATGTCACGGTATGACAAACTCGTTTCCCGGAGACTGATCATTCTGCCCCATTCGAACTCACTCACATGCTGATATGGCGCCACTTGACGTCGACGAGGAATACTGGCGCTTGCTTTCACTTCGTTGACGGCTCCACTGATTGGGCTTGGCGTAACATGGACCTTTCCGGTTACAAAAGAGAGGGTGCAGCTAGGCCTACATATACGCTATCTCTCTGCATTCGTAATCACTTATTGCTGGCGCACTGTTCTACACATTCTCCGAGTTGGATTCATTCGGACAATTCTTTCTGGGTGTTGTAATTTCCACAAACGATAGTGTTCTTTCCAGATTATTGTAGAGAAATCGAAAATTGTCACAAATGTACAAAGGGGTCCACCCGCGGAATAACAATTTGTAGGCCCGAACAATTTTTTCACAAAGCTTGGTCAGTGTTGGTATCAAACTGTTCCGAAAGAAATTTCTTAAAACTCCCTACTTTCTTTAATTTGTCATTGTTTTTTACTGTTGAGACAACACAAAATAAAATTATTTACACAGAAACTGTTAACATCACACTCGCCAGACACTTTTCAATCGAAAGAGCATCCCCGAACTATATGAATATGCCATCTTAATTGCACATTCTGACAATATGGAGACAAGAGAAAGGGAAAATTAAAATATGAATTTACGGCAGGAAACCTTAATTAACTTAAAACCCTGACATCACGCCAACCATTTATCAGATTTAATTTATATACAACTCGTTGGATTCCTCTTAGAATTCTCTACAAACTGAGATTTTAACTAAATATGTCTCGTAGGTTTGGTTCTGTGTTTGGGATTTTATATTAGGTTAACCCGACAGTAAAGAACACTGCAGAATTATTAACAGTAAGAGGTTTTAAGAAATTCCGTTCCGAGTAGTTTGATACCAATATTGACCTAGTTTTGTAAAACATTTTTACAAATAATATACCTAACTCAGAAACTACTAACACCACACTCGCCAGACACATTTCATTCGAATGAGTATCCCCGAAAAATATTCAAAGCAGATTATTAACCACTACGCTTTATTGTACANCCCGAAAAATATTCAAAGCAGATTATTAACCACTACGCTTTATTGTACAAAAAGTTCGCTTAGTGGTAACACTTCAACACCCTCCATTTTTGAGAAAACAGCCACTACATTAGGGTAGCCGTCCGGNAAAGTTCGCTTAGTGGTAACACTTCAACACCCTCCATTTTTGAGAAAACAGCCACTACATTAGGGTAGCCGTCCGGTGCTTTGGAGGTAGGCAAACTGAATGGCTGCAAAACGTAGTAAATTTAAATAATGACACATGCAATATACAACAAGTAAAACGTATTGATGAAATCAAAACGACACCCAGGCACGCAATCTACTCAGTTTACCTGCCACCAAGGGCCGACCTCCCATGGCGCAGTCGGTTGGTGCGTCGCCGGTCTAGGGCGCGAAAGGTTCTGGGTTCGAATCCTAGGTAAGGCATGGGTGTCAGATCAAGTTCGGTTATAAGTTAGTTTATAAGCCGTCCCCTGATAAGCCTTCAGGCATAACCCCCCCGGGGGAGGGGGGTTTAAATGCCCTTCCCAATCCTATTTCAAAACCAATGACTTGGAGGCATTGGATGGCTACATTAATGTAGGGGCTATTTTCTCGGAAATGGAAAGGGCTAAAGTGTTACAACACGGCAACATTCTTTTGTGCATATGGGTACAGTGATTAAAAATTTGTGTTGAAAACTCACTGCTCAGGGATACAACATTTAATGCTATTTGAAAACTGCAACACCTATGCATTTTGTTGCTGCTGGGGATGTTATTTTCCCTTGCAGTTTCAGAGGTGTTTATCTTGTTTCAGTGCTACACTCTACAAATTCATTTTCTTTCATCCCTAGTCGNTCCCTTGCAGTTTCAGAGGTGTTTATCTTGTTTCAGTGCTACACTCTACAAATTCATTTTCTTTCATCCCTAGTCATTTATAATATTTTTAATTAAAGGGTTTTTATTTTTCCCTTTTTTTAGTACATGGCTTCCTTAATAATCACTCTACACCATAACCCGTACGTATCTATTCTACCTAATTTTTGTATTGGAAACACTTTCCAGACATTGTAAAATACTCACAGAAACACGCTGTATATTCAGTGTTAAAGCCTAACTTCTACATTTTTTTGCAAGGGGGTTAGGGTGCGAGGAGCTTAAGCTTAGAATACGTTCAATGATGATCGTACCTGCTGACTTTTAGTACGGTTAGTTCAATTCAGGTCAGGAACAAAACGAGATTTATTATGGGAGATTTTGGCATAGGGAAATCTCAGCCGCAAAAGATAACTTTTAATCAGAAATTTAAGCTATGCTAATTATAAAAGAGAGAAATTTTACTTAGTTTGTAAGTTATTGTAGATTTTATTTGTGATTATTGCTATTATCGTTTTTTTTAACTTAGAAAATCTGGCTCACAAGCAACACTAACACTTACTTAGTGGTGACAATTTTCCCTTTGCCAAACTTTTAGCATTGGTCTTCCCAAGCTGTAGTAGAATAAACCTTACTAATAGTAGGAGGAGACGCGCTCGAACGGTGGGTCCTAGGACACGAGGTTGGCGCTGGCGTGATGTGGTAAGGGGAGCGGGCGGACTGATACAGTAGGTTCACGCGCATCCGCAGTGCGTGCTGGGCGCGGGGGAGGCGAGGACAGGCTTTGTCCGCGGCTAATTGTCAGGATGTCTCGGGCGAGGGCGGAAGTGCAGATGCGCGGCGCCCGGCGACCCGGCGCTTTGTTCCATCAGCCCGAGGTCGCCGGCCACCCCTCGGGGGATCCCTCGCATGCATATATATGCGGAAAGCAAACAGTGTGAAGCCTCGCCCGTGAGTCCCAGGAGACTACCCCCTTCCACCCTTGTCCACCGTCGCCCCGGATCCGTAACGAACACGTTCCGAAATTTTGCCAGCTCGTGGAGCACTCGATCGCCAGATGTCGGCACTGGGCGAGAGTAAAAAACCAAGAAACTTACAGTATCTGGCTGGCACTGCGCATGTATGTTGTCATGTGTTCGGTTATTGCGTATTTACTAGGCGGGTCTAGATGGATTCTATATTTAAAAAAGGTACTATTGCAATGCACATAGAAACTATTTAGCGCCCGTGCTTCGTTCAGTTTCCACAGTGAAATAGTTAAACACAAAAGTAGCTTACTACTCCCCCTGTTGCATTGATGTATGTGAACGAGGGAAACAAATATACTTAATTTATCAATTAACTAGTACAATAAGGAATATGTTGTGGAACTATGTCGCTCAATTCTTCTCTAGCTCGAGACGCTGCAGTCTCATGTCTAGCATCGCCCCTCTGAAGAACTGCAAATTGCTTCACCCGCCTGCTTGCCCGTCATTACCGATATACAGTATAGTTTTCACGGTTGAGCACTTTTGAATTCAACCTTTGGGAAATGTCACTGTCCCTACCTGTATAACTTTCAGACACAATAGCTGCTGTGCGCCCAGTAACGTTGGTACCGACGGAGGGAAAGTCGTATTCACGTTGTAAATACTGAAATAATTTATTTTACATTTTGTTTGAATATATATAAATGCAATATTTAGGAACTACGTAATATGTTCACTTCTTTTAATAATTGCACACTTTCACTTGACCGACGAATGAATAAAGATAATGGGTGCATGCCAATGTTAATTTTACACATGGCGGAAGAATACACACCGTGCATACAAGTGGATCTTAGGCAGGGCTGTCAAAAGTGCCCAGTTTACAGTGAACAGCCTATAAAAACTTTACGTGGTAACGTAAAACAATCCAGCCGAAGACGCCTACCTTGGATTGTTCCAACGGTGTCGGCAGTCACGTATCAACTGGCTGATCTCTGCTGTCCTGCCCCACCGGACATGGCCGAGAGACCCGGCGAGTCGCAGCGTCACGACGTCCGATTCCTACCAGTCGCTAAAGAAGAACTGAGTTCCGTCCCACTGTCCCACTGTCTACGAACTCGGAACAATTACATATCAAATAAAATTTAAATGTATTTCTCGTGGTGGCAGAGTTCGCCTATGTATGCATTTCTTAATGCCTCCTGGCCTACCACCATGTTGCGTGGCAAGACACGGAGAAGACGCCGAACATGAATACAAACTACTGTCTTCAGTCCTCTGCAACTGCGCAAATTTTAATACCATCTGGAGTGAACTAATTAAACAAGCTAAAAACTCCACCCTGTGTTGTTGAGATATTTCACCACGGTATAAAATGGATCAAGCAGAATTTTTGTTTATAAACTCTTCGGCGTGAATCTACTCCCGTAAGGTGGGAAGGATGATGACAAATTAACAGGAACATTTCCCGGGTTCAGTGCGTTGTAAGCTAGACACCAAAGTCGTATGCATACTGGAGCATCAGCTCTTTGTTCATTGGCGGCTCCCTAGAGAGTGACCAGGTTTTCCCCAGTATAAATCGCAATGGATTCTGTGCTTTCTGTTTTGAAGATTTGTTATTGGCTCAGAGTCCTCGAGCGCGTGTCTTATAAAATGTGATTTACTAGCAAACACGATTTAAAAGTGCACGTGTTTTGGGACTAACTTTTCCTATACTTTTCGCGACAATTGGTCGCAAAAGTGTAAAAATGTTTATTTTAAAAAATGATTTACAAGCATTAGCAAACTACCAATAAATAATCTTATATGTATTGCGAAAGTTAAACGGAGAACGGGTTTACTTTGCTGATATGTAGGGGTAGTGAAATTTCGCGAAAAGAATTCAAGACAAGNCGGAGAACGGGTTTACTTTGCTGATATGTAGGGGTAGTGAAATTTCGCGAAAAGAATTCAAGACAAGGTGCATTTCAAAACATTGTAGGGTCGTTTACCTATCTTGTTTTGCTGAATCACGTTTTGAAACGTGCTAACTTTCTGCACACTAANAAAACATTGTAGGGTCGTTTACCTATCTTGTTTTGCTGAATCACGTTTTGAAACGTGCTAACTTTCTGCACACTAATCACTTAGGAACCGTACCGAGGTTACCGAACTCTAAGTGGCCGGGTCAAATATTAAAACGCCTTCTCGAGCGGAAAGCAACCAATAGCAACAGACAAACTGCTGCTCGTTTTTTTTTTCTTTTTTTTTTTTGCGAAAAATCACTTGCTCTACTATATGTGAAGTTTCCAGCATCTTAGCTATTGGCGGTTGTGAAACTGTTGCCGATCAGGGACTTTGTGCTTGCGTCCTAAGGGCGTGAGTGGTGGCTTTCCATGGTAACAAAGTTCTCACCAACAGATGAAACACGGCTACATTCAAGGTTCCGATAATTGCATCGAACCAGTTTCCTTCTGAGAAGCATCCAGGCAACCCATTTACAAAATAAATAAGATATCTACTAGATGGCACCCAGTAATAAACACCTTAAAAACATTTCTATAAGCGGTTCACGGTTAATCGAACATTTTTAAAATCAACCTTTGAAATATGTCACTTTCCCTACCTGCATATACATATTTTAACGGGCACACTGGCTGGCATGCACCGAATAAAGTTGGTAACAATGCAGAGAAGGTAGTTCCATACATATTGTTAGGTGAAAATTATTTTGTGAATACTGAAATGATTTCTTTTGTTTTCTGTTGTTTTATTCATATTGGTGTGAGAAATAGCAAATTTGTAAAATTTTTACTTTTCCAATAATTTTATAGCTTTGCTTGACTGATGCATGAACAAAGTGATCAGGCCTACGGCAAAGTTAATTTTACATATGTTGCAAAAATTCGCAATCTTCGTGTAAATAGATCTTAAGCAGGGCCTTCAAAAGTGTTCAGTTTACCGTGAATAGTCTATAGTAAACTCACTAATCTGGAATGGTAGTTTTTAACTTATACACTGTATGTAAATAATACCCCATATAAATCTGGAAATACACGAATGTTAATCATCTCAACTACAAATAGTTGGCGACTATCCTAGACATTTTACTCTTTCTTGAGCAAACGTGGCTCCGCTACGGATATATGACAAGACATTTTACCATTCGCGATTTCTTACAACGTATATACAGATATGGTAAATTTGCGAATGATTTTTTAGTGCGTACCTAAGGCGATGCCGCGTATGTTAATGAGCGTTCTTCAGTTTGTGTGTTGGGANCGAACTGTGTGAATATTCGCGGCGTGAAGCCAGTGGACTGCGGTCATGCCTCAACTATGAAATGGGAGGGAGGTGGAGGGGCTTGGGGTGAGCCGAGACAACACTGAGGAATGCTATCAACCCGTGGAGCAGAACGGTGGCGTGAAGAGTCCAGTGAGAGACTGCATGATTTATTGCTATACGTTGTTCACGGTAAAATGAGCACTTTAGAAAGCTCTGCTTAAGATCTACTTGTGTGCTGCGTTGTGTATTCTTTCGCCTTATTTAAATTTGGCACTGCCATGGGCCTCATCACTTTATTCGTGCGCCGGTTAAGCGAAACTGTGGAATTATTAGAAAAGTAAATATTTTACAATTCTCCTAATTTTTACACTTTGGTGCATTAATAGAACATAAAGCAAAAGACCGTATTCGACTTTTAATTCGTTTTAACCAAACCTATGGAATGTGACTGACATTTTGTGTTAATGATAGTTAATTTTTGTTATTTAAATTATGTGAGTACGTAAGAAACATAATTAACTCTTTAATTTAACCAAAAATAAAACCTGCTTGACCATACCTCGATAATCCCGAGCGTGTAACATTATATTCAAAAGAAAACTTGAATGTGTCACGAGTGACTTTGATATTTAACCAGCTGTTGGCAGCTTCCGGCTTTAACCAGTACACCTATATCCGACAGTAACATTTAGAACACCACAAGTTAATGAACACAAAGAAGTCGGAAATTTAAATAAAATGGGAACATAAAAATAATTTTGGAAAATTATTGTGAAAGAGTGGTTACAAAAATAGGAAGAAATACTGACGTGTTCTTAGAAAATACGAAATCTTCCAACTTTTAATCTTTTAAGTGATAGTGATTCCTTTACACGTGCATGTCTGTATAGATTATAACATATGCTTGAATTTATCGAAATGGAACAGTCAAACTTTAAAACATTAAACATAATTTTTATGTGTTTTCAAAGAAAATTTCAGTTGACTTGAAATGCATGCGAATAATGAAAGGAAACATGTTAGCTGTATGTCTACCTGCTGCACAGAATATTTATGCATAATACTTCACTTTTATGTAGTGCATTTAAATTGTGTTAAAATAGGTAAAATAACATGTACCCTGTACTAATAATTATATAATGAATGGTGTCACATTACTATTACTGTGAAACAGAAAATAAACTGTAACAATTGTGTGTTTTTTTTTCTCCGCGCCAAGTAAATCCACACAGATATTGCAAATGTAATTTTAACAGTTTATATATTTTCTCACTAATACAAAAGTAAAATCACACATTAGTTGTAGTTGTAACTATGCAAGGTCTATACATATTTCACTGCTTCGCGAAGTAATTTTACAATCAATATAAGCTCTTTTAAAACTTCGTTATGTAAATTAATATTTTATTTACATGTAATTATACAATTTTCTCATTTACTCTTACACGTTCTGTAGCTTTTTTAATTATTATTTAAATATTTTACCTGCATTTTTTTGCCCTAAAAAATTACAGTTTGAAAAAAAATGTCGAAATGTTTACCCAAGACAAAATACGACAGTAAGTTACGAGTTCCTGCTGCTGGAAACTTGAAGTCACTGCTGAGAAACATCAGTTCAAAAATAACTTGAAAACGTACCGGTTGACACACGACAACCTCCCCGTCTTTCTCAAATACAACTTTTGTATTATATCATTACTTTGTCGTTTTGTCCTATTACAATTAANAATTTTCTCATTTACTCTTACACGTTCTGTAGCTTTTTTAATTATTATTTAAATATTTTACCTGCATTTTTTTGCTCTAAAAAATTACAGTTTGAAAAAAAATGTCGAAATGTTTACCCAAGACAAAATACGACAGTAAGTTACGAGTTCCTGCTGCTGGAAACTTGAAGTCACTGCTGAGAAACATCAGTTCAAAAATAACTTGAAAACGTACCGGTTGACACATGACAACCTCCCCGTCTTTCTCAAATACAACTTTTGTATTATATCATTACTTTGTCGTTTTGTCCTATTACAATTAANGACAACCTCCCCGTCTTTCTCAAATACAACTTTTGTATTATATCATTACTTTGTCGTTTTGTCCTATTACAATTAACCCTGAGACCTAAAAGCAGCAATGTGGCGATACTTTTGTTTTAGACGCCAGCTGTTAAATGAACAGTAATGCATGATAAACTGCATACCCCTGAAAACTTCTCCGCCATGTGTAATTTCACACTTCAAATGCCAATAGTAATAAGGCAAGCCTGAGAGGACGTGCAACACAATGCATGGCTCTGAGATAGCTGAGCCTTTTTGGATAATTGCAACCCTCCCCTTTTTCTGTCTCATTTTCTCTATCCCGTGTTTTTCAGGCACTTGTTCCATGTCAGATGCATATACACTTAAATTCCAATCTTTTTGTCACAAAAATATGTTGGAGAAATGCAGAAAAGGTGAGATTATTTTGAAATAACGATGTCTCCAAATTGTTTTAGAAAATATTCTGCTTTTATGATCATAGTGAGATGTAATTAANTTATTTTGAAATAACGATGTCTCCAAATTGTTTTAGAAAATATTCTGCTTTTATGATCATAGTGAGATGTAATTAAATTAATTATTTAAATTATTGCCTTTCTGAAAAACATGTTTTGCCTTTTTTTAAAGACGCGTTCACCATTATTTTCNAATTAATTATTTAAATTATTGCCTTTCTGAAAAACATGTTTTGCCTTTTTTTAAAGACGCGTTCACCATTATTTTCCATTCCCACCCGCAGTGCAATATCTGGAAGTTACTAGAGAGCTGCGTTTCCAAATGTTGAGTGAAAACAGTGCTAAAAATAAATCAAGACATTTCATATACGTAGAGACGTCCACAAATAATTTGTTATATGCATATCTTTAAACGGAACCTGGCTGGCAACCAACTGCACTGTTACAAACTTTGTATATTTTCTCGACAAGCGTTTGCCTCAGAGATTTACACCATGGCAACGTTTTTTTACCACATTAATGTACGCATCGTTATGGCGTCATTAAAAGTGATAAACACCCAAGGGTTACATATATTTGTTGGATAATAGCACTGCACTCCCTATATTCTCAATGAATGAGAGTAATATTCCCCAATAACCGTTCGCAGATTTCACACCTCGATTCAATACAACAGTATTCACGAAATTATTTCATTTCAAGTACATTTTATTATTTTTAATTAAAACCATTTGAAATATCGATTTTCACACCTACCTCCCTTGCAAATTACTGTAAGGCATAGATCGTATAATGTTTTCCATCTCATTTTGCGTAGACGATCACCTTACAGCGTTTGTACCTGTCGTTAAGGATAATACTGTATGGTAATTTTATAGACAATTTTCGTAGGAGGTAATCTATGAACTGAATAAATTTAATTGGCAAAAACGTCACCATTATAAAAATAAGTTAAATTGCACTCTATTTGTTTTCAGTACACGTGAAGTTTCTCAAAGCAATTACGTCAATTCTACTTCGAAATTAGATTATAGTTATTTTCATTGCAGATATGTAAATATCACAAGTAAAAATTGTGGTCATAAAGTGAGTTCTCCGTTATCATCAACTCAGAAGTTATTAAGTACTTTGTATCTTGAAACAACAAAGCCTTGTTGGTGGGGTTACGAATGGCCTGGTTATGAACTTTTCAACGTAAATTCAATTTTGTACAAGCGCGCAATAAAGTAAGTATGTGCATGTGGGTGTCACAGCTGCTTCGCCACACCACCGGGGGAAAACCACATTTCAGTGCTGCCACAGATAGAGCAAATTTTTTTCCAGCCAACGAAAAATCTTTTATACCAACTTTATAAATGTACAGTGGCTTACGCAAGAATGTTTATTTTTAGCAACTATATGTTACAGAAATAATTTTAATGCTCTGATTTTATAATGTTAAAAAATTCCAGACGTGCTCACGTTGTAATGATTGACGCAAAGTGGCCCATTTAGTGATACTAAAATGAACAAAGTAAAACTGCCACTAGGAGCCGTGGTGAACTACTCGCCTCCCAACTAGGCGAACTGGATTGGATTTTCGGTGGGGTTGCTCTCGGGTTTTCGCATGTGGGAATCGTGCCGGAAGATGCCGGGTTTTCTCGAGGCTCTCCCGTTTCCCTCACCCTTGCATTCCTGCTGTTCCATATTCACCTGACTTCACCCTGATCGCCTCTCAAGATCTCGATGTTGAGAGCCTCCCAGATCTCTCCACATCGCTCAACTACAACTGCCACCATAAGTGGTCAACAGCTGTCCATTTTAAAATACTACTATATTTCTTTCATGTAGTTTTTTTCAAACAATTAAGATAAGGAGTTATTTTTACTAAAATTGTAGAATATATGGATTAATTGAATTCGTTACCGTAAGTAACATAATGTGTCANTAAGGAGTTATTTTTACTAAAATTGTAGAATATATGGATTAATTGAATTCGTTACCGTAAGTAACATAATGTGTCATTGTGTTACTATTTTAGAAAAACAGTTGTGTAACTACTATGGACTTGAAGTTTTGTCTTAAATATTTAACTGCCAAGATATTTACAAAAAATTTTCACCAGCAAAAAAAAAAAAATAATAATAATAATCGTAGAACCAGAAATTACAATTAATTTGAAATAATTTTTTTTAATCTTCACAACAGTGCCGAAAAGGAAAGCCAGTTGAATAGTTGCGCCTCATGATAGAAGATATATGCATATCGGATTTAAGCGTAAAAACAGGAAGTGGTCCAAATTTCCAACCTATGCAGGAAAATAATTGTACATATTATAGGGCATTAGTTGTAGCTAACTTTTCAGCTAAAGCTAATTTCTATTGCCACAGTGCACAACTACAACGTGGTTCCAGATTTGTTATTTGTGTAGTATTTTGGCGGCATCTTTAAACAAGCTTCTTTTATTAGGAAGTTAGTTGCTATTAGTTAATGGAAACTACATCACACAACTGAGAAAATAAATGTTGTAACAATATTGTGGACACTAGTATCGGTATCAAAGGGGAGAACTTTGTGCTAATATTGGTATTCTTTCATTATTTTGAACCAGAGGGATACTTTACATAGGCCTAACATAATTACGCAAAAGTTTAGAATGGGAATGAAAAATGTGTAAAAGTGGTCACGGATATACGAAGAAAAATACAAATGTATGTTAACTGGCTTAATTTATATATTTTAAGTTTGCATATTTGTATTTTGTTTTTTAAGTTGAAGTCGGCAAACGCTGATTTTTTAATTCTTAAAATAATTTTGGTTCCATGTTTCAAAAAAATTATTTCTGAAAATATTTTTGGCTTTTGAGTTTTTAGTCTTATT
The DNA here is from genome assembly GCA_002778355.1 of Clitarchus hookeri. Taxonomy (NCBI): domain Eukaryota; kingdom Metazoa; phylum Arthropoda; class Insecta; order Phasmatodea; family Phasmatidae; genus Clitarchus; species Clitarchus hookeri. The sequence continues at coordinate 1,275,937 of NQII01000157.1, forward strand.
TATTTTATAGATAATACTGGAAAACAGTGAAATTAAATAATGGTTAAAGGTAAGCAGATTATAGTGGAAATACTGGAAGCGCACCTTTGAATTGCGTGAAATATACGAGCCAAGTCTGGTTGAAATCGGTTTACACATTCAACATTATTTTATGGGAGATACGTACAGTAACACACACGTAATCCAACAGACATGCGTACGTAGACACAGCCATCACTTTCAAATACCTCTTCCATGGAATGGACTAGTCCAATTACTAAAAAGAAAATTATAAATACGTCATATTTGTCACCATCCTCTGATATATTTATTCGGACACATTCNGTCCAATTACTAAAAAGAAAATTATAAATACGTCATATTTGTCACCATCCTCTGATATATTTATTCGGACACATTCTAGAACGGCTACCAGAAGGACGACTTTGAACCCAACTCAGTGTATGTTATTGCCGCCAGTGATAGGAATTTCAGACACCACAAAACAGCAGGTGTGACGCTACTTTTGCAACAAAGAAGTCGCCTGTTTAAGTACGCTGACGTATTTCACCGACCAATTCTACGTCTCACGTGGCCTCGTGTTCTCATGTCATATGTTTTAATGGATGTGTAAATCAGGTCTGCCTGAAAGGATGTGCAGGTATTTTAAAATGTCCAAAGTCTGGCAAAATCAAATATTTCCGCTATGAAAGTGTAACGACCGAGATTAATAACGGAACACGTAACGAATGCGTAACCTGAAAGACAGTTCAGCATATGATCGAGAAGCAGCCACCAATATTTAAAATTAAAATGAAGGGTTTATACTAAATTTCGCCAGATGACAATTGTGCACATGCACTTCAATAGTACTGGAAAGTTTTGTTGCTTCGTGTCTTGATGAAACGACTGCATACGTTAAAAATAGTTAAAATGCCAAACATCGTAAAGAACAAGGTTTCCAACTAATCAGAACAAACTCACGTTTTACTTTCTAGCTTTTATTGCTGGATTTAGTATCAGAATAAACACGGCCGTGTATNTAATCAGAACAAACTCACGTTTTACTTTCTAGCTTTTATTGCTGGATTTAGTATCAGAATAAACACGGCCGTGTATCTAATAATGTACACCATCTTTGATCTGAAAACTGATTAACTTCCAAAATGTTTAAAAACTATAACGAAAAATTTTGTTGACTAAATATTTAAGCTTACTTTTTTCCCTTATTTTAAAAGCCAAACTTTTAATTTAAATAAANTTGTTGACTAAATATTTAAGCTTACTTTTTTCCCTTATTTTAAAAGCCAAACTTTTAATTTAAATAAAAACATTTCGCTTTTCTGGCCTTCTATAATCCGGTAATCGATGTGCAGTACTCAATATTTTGTGGGGCCACGGTGGCTGAGCGGTTAGCCTGCTCGCCTCCCACCAAGGCAAATCNGCAGTACTCAATATTTTGTGGGGCCACGGTGGCTGAGCGGTTAGCCTGCTCGCCTCCCACCAAGGCAAATCAGATCCAATCCCCGGCCGGGTCATTCCTGGATTTTTGCAAGTGAGAATCGTGCTGGTCGATGCCGCTGGTCAGCGGGTTTTCTCGGGGATCTCCCGCTTCCTACGCCCTTGCGTTCCGGGTCTGCTCCATTCTCACCTAATTTCACCCTNCGGGTTTTCTCGGGGATCTCCCGCTTCCTACGCCCTTGCGTTCCGGGTCTGCTCCATTCTCACCTAATTTCACCCCCGTCGGCTCTCAAGACCTCGTTGTTAAGAGCAGCCCAAATCTCTCAACTAAACTAAAATATTTTGTCATTAAATTAGTTAGTAATATATAATATGTTGCTCATTTTCCTACCGAATGTGAGTGCGCCACATTGCGCATAACATTGGTCGAACTCATAGTCATGTATATTTGTGAAAATAAAAGACATGCAATTTGTGTGGTAGCGCTGTATTCCCACAACGGCGAACCTGTTGGATTCTCAAACACCGTTTTACAAAAGAATAAACATCGTAAACGTGGGGCTGCTTAAGGCTCGACTTCATCTATTATGCAGAAATTCGTCGTTTACGTGTCATAATTTCAGTTTCACATGTGTTATTGGAATAGTTTCATTATAGAATATTTAAAATTAACCAGTTGTTTATAACTTTTGTATCTAATTTTCACTGGGTGTTATTTCCTGCTTGCAAAAAGGCAGGAACTTATTTATATAGTATAAGCATGTTTCCTGACATTTTACAACAAGCAGATAGCACACAATTAAAATTACGCACAAAAATATTTAAAAAAACTCTATTTTCTATAATTGTATGTTGTTAGTAATTACAATAAATCCGGAATTATAACGCGAAAACGAAGAATTTTTTCAAAGGGGTGCAGCCGAGCCTTAGCAGCTATTTTTTCTGATTGTGACACTTGTCAACGACCACATTTGTGCATCAACAACCAAATTTATCAATTTCCTATAAAATATCGAATTTTATTTCTGCTCTGAATAAAGATTTACATTTATTTATTCCATAAAATTATAATAGACTTAAACGCTTACAATGCTACTCTTACAACGACTAGGGAAGCCAGTGCCGTTTAAATGGCATTCCAATAATGTTTGTGCTCAAAGTGCTTTATTGTCATTTTCGTGTATGTGTGTGTGTATATGTATATATATATATATACATATACATACATACATAATAGCCTCTTTATAATACACTGCTTAAGGACATTCATAAACAGTTACTAAAGTTAAAAACTTTTAGTAAATTTTTTTGAATATTTCAGGTTGTAAATGGTGAAAGAAAAAAACAGTTATTGTGCATTGCACGGAAACCAAACGTTAAGATGGAAACATCAAACAACATTTTATGGGATTCCCATATCTGCAAGATGTAGATTTTGTGGCTCGTGAAGATGGTTAGCATGGTGGAATAAAACCTCAACATTTACCGAACTTAATAAAATACTACATAAGATTCATGGGTAACTTTCAAAGCTGTCAACCATATTAATCAAGGATGAATATTGCATTTAAGTGACAATTTTCATGTATGTCAAATCAACAGTTCATTTAAGTGAGCTTTAAATAATAACTACTGTTTATGAACTCTCTCATTTTGACGTATTTCAATAAATAGAGGGTTGGTTTGCATCCTTCACTAAGCGTCGACTTGCTCCTGCAACACATGCACGCCCTTTTGTCCTGTTAAGACAAATCGCAAACAGTATAATATTTTAAAAATATTTACACTTTTAAAATATTTTTATGAAGACGCAGCTTTGCTAATTTGATACGGATCTGTGGAATAATTTCAAGAAAACTCATCGCCGGGTTATGTACAGAGCTTTTATTTGGTAAATTTTTTTGGCAACAACCCATATTCCTCGGCACAGTAAAATTACGAATTAATAAATGAGATACGTATCGCATTCAGTTCCATAACTAATTTCATTTGTAATGGTCTAATGAAGACATACTTTTTTTTAATACATACGTGTTCTTAACTTTTGTCACAAATCAAAACGTATCATTTATTTGCAGGATATTCGGTGCGCTCGAAGCATTATTTCGCACAAGTTGAATTACCAAAATAAATTGCTTCATTCGAATGGCCGACATTTATCGATTGCGACAGTGGTACAATGAAGGAGCCGATTCTCCGNCAAAATAAATTGCTTCATTCGAATGGCCGACATTTATCGATTGCGACAGTGGTACAATGAAGGAGCCGATTCTCCGTCCACAGACAAGCTTCATCAGCGCTCCTGTGATCCTGGCCGCTAATGAGCCGCCGCCTTGTGCCTGGAGACAAATCAAATAAACCTGGTGGAACAGACACACTAACTTCGTTGCCGGTTTCTTGTTCTGTTCGGGGCACGTCGCGTTTCTCCGGAGACAGTAACCTCGCCCACGACTGCGGCTCGCCACCAAACACGAGTTTACAAACTGTAAAAGGATGTGGCGCTTTCTGTTAAACCAAGGCCAGTGCACGCGCACCATGGAAATATGTGAGCTGTACAAGATCGCATCGTCCCCTCCCTTCCCCCCTGGCCATGATCATTACACCTTCGGGTATAATCCACTCACGGTTACTTCCAACTTTTATGAAACCCTGCTAAAGTTCTACTTCCAGGATATTTCTCCTCCTCAAACAAACAAAGTTTAACGAAGTTTAGAAAATTACACGAAAAGGACAACTCACCACGTTATTGCGCACTCAGTGTAATAGTATTTTTCATGAGAACTATTTTTTTTTTTTNCACGAAAAGGACAACTCACCACGTTATTGCGCACTCAGTGTAATAGTATTTTTCATGAGAACTATTTTTTTTTTTGCTATAAATTACCAATACACCTATTTTCTCTCTGTTTTTATTAATGTGATTATAAATGAAATAATATAACCTATGGATGAAATATAAGTAAAATTTTAATAAAATAAAAAATAAGGTACTTTTATGTTAACCCAAGTAAAACACGCTTGTGATACAAGGCATATGTAGGGCACAATANAAATAAAAAATAAGGTACTTTTATGTTAACCCAAGTAAAACACGCTTGTGATACAAGGCATATGTAGGGCACAATAAAACACGTAATACACGAGAGTTTTCAAGGATTTGATTAAAAAAGTGTGGGGAAACGGCGAATAGACTGTAGGGGTGAAAGCGATCGGCTGCAGGTGGCCAGTGTAACAGCGACCAGGAATTCACGGCACACTTGCAGTGACTGCCGAGTTGGTGCTCGACATTTCTGCACAAGCGATGTACGCGCTCTCGCGCAGGCGGCTAGACGCTCGCAGACTCTCCCTACTCGATAGTTCACCGGCCTCCAACAACAGCTACACTGGCGCTCGGGTCCTGCCCCTACCCGGCTCTACGTACAATTTGACCGAGTAGCACATACTCGATAAGGATGAGGAGATGGGGGAGGAGAGTAACGAAACTCGTCTGCTGGTAGGCATGCTCTTACACCTACTACTCAAGTCATAACCTTGCAATAAGATGCGAAATAAAATTAATTTTTTGATTATTGTACGCAATGGTTTATCAAAACTTAAATA
>NQII01000158.1:0-152547 GCA_002778355.1 Clitarchus hookeri
GGGCTGGCTGGGAGCAGGGTGTAACGACAGCTGCTTCCTTCGTGGAAGAGGATAAGTGGCCAAGACTCACGACACGTCAGGCTCAACTGAATTCCATTCACGAACTGTATTTTTTTTGTATTCATACAAGAAATTCTTTGGAAACTGTATGACAGAGATATTTTTGAAACTTTACACATTAATAAGAGCAAATTTCACAACACCTTAGCGTGAAGTGCGAAGAAAAAAACGTTGAATTTTAACAAAGAGGTGCTGTATACTTTGAGTTTTTTTTTATAAACACTGAGCTATATAAACCATTTTTTAATGTTTTCTCAGAGAGCATGTTGTAAATTTACAACAGTTTATTTTCAGTGTTACATGAAAAAAATCTTGACTTCTCGTTTCCAAATAATTGTTTGTTATCAAGTGCAGCATTTTTTTTCTGTGATGTCCTGAAAATGCCACATTGATGGCAAAGAAACATTAAAAGTAACAACACGAATGTGCAAAATTACAATAAATGATTTTAACCTGTTTGAAAATACATATCGATGGATTTTTCGCGAGCGAATGCTAGAAGCAATTTCGTGATTTTTCTCTGAAATGTGTTAATTTTTAAATTAAATGACAAATATAATTATTTAGATTTATATGTTTTCCAGTTAAAAATTATCCAGGAACACACATAAATCCAGAATAATAATACAAAAAATGTGATTAATGAAGCTTACAGATAAAGTATCATGGATGTAGTGTATCAGAAATTCTCTACTGACAGTAGTTAGTATTAAGTTACTCTGCCGCTTCAATGTGGGAAAAAGAAAAGAAGGAAGTTATTATCGCGGTGTCCTATATAACGGACCAGAAATGCAAATACTTATAATGGCCCATGAGAACCTTACCTTATTCGTTTCTTCATATGCTTAATATAGAAACCCCGCCAATTCGCATTATTATATGGCACCGAGTTAGACTCTACAGTCATAATCTAGCTTGAGCAGAAGTAAAGTAATAGTGATTTTTGCAATTTCTGTATATAATTATGGTAGGTAAATGCGAGAGTTACTGGCCACTAATAATTTATGTGAGTGTTCAAATCCTGATAAAAACAGAAAATATTTATTATTTTTAAAATATCGTTTTGTGTCAGAGTGCAACAATCACATAACCAAATCACAATAAAATGAAATTGTAAATTTATGGGAAGATCCACAAATTTACATAATGTTCCACGACATTCACGGATGGCCTATAAGTTATAAAATGAAGTGTCCGTAATGTTAAGAATATTTTTGGATAATTGTTAGTGCTACTTTTTCGTATTTGGTACTGGCTTCAGGTATAAAATAAACTGGACGCGAGGAAGAAGGTTGTGAAAACTTATAGTGTAAAATAAGTTTCAAAGCCAAGTAACATGATTGGAGATTACAAAAAATCCGCCAGGGTGGTAAAAAGGATTATTAGGGAAATAGATATGGGGCGATGTCAAAAATAAAAATTGGTAAACTGAAGGAAACAAATAATTTACAAAAGCAGGCATCATAAAGAGTCTTTATAATCGTGTGAAAAAATGTCTTGTTAAAGTAAGGAATCCCGTTAAGATAAAATGAGATAATTTACAGCTCCCATCATGGTGACGTAAAAGCAAATCCAGGGAGACGTAACGAGGACATACATAATGCGAAATGTAGCTCTTCAGGAGAATATTAGGAAAGCGAAGTACGGAAAGAGTAAGAAATAAGAAGATTAACGTCAAAGTGGGAGGAGAAAAGCTAAAGAAGTAGGTAAAAAAAATCCAGTTCTGGCGACGTGACCATGTAAAGAAAATGCATTAAGAAAAAGCTAGTTATCGAAAATGTTGCCAGTGATGTTATTGAGTGGCGTGTACTCACAAGAAGAACTAAAAGAGAGATTGGTATAAGACGTAAGAGAGTGGTTGATAAGAAATAAAATGAAATAATTAAATTATAGCCTTTAAAATTATGGATTTATGTAGAGTATAATAATTACATTACAATTTCAGATAAACATTCTAATTTCTTAGAAATGTATTCCATTATACGAAGTCTCAAATAGTTCCTTCTTCATTGACCAAAAATTAATTGGTTTATTCGGTAATTATTTGATCGTACAAAGTAATTGTCTACTTTTGGCTAGATTCCATTGTTTTTATACGGTGCAAAATAGAACACAAGTGCGACACTTGTGTTCTCGGACCCTGTGTGTCGAGGCCTGAAGACGGGAACCGATAGCAGTTCCTGAAACGTTGCGTTCTGTCGAATTTGGAAAAACTTCTGTTTTTTATGCGAGTATCTTCGTTGTGTTGGTTTGCCAGCGTTGTCTTATTTGCGTAAGTAGATAACAAGCCTGTGTCGTCTTCGGTGTGTTGTCTGTTGGTCGTATATCGTTTTTGTATGCATATATAGTATATTAGTTTTCCGCGTTTATGTTGCTTCCTTTTAGACTGATGACACTTACCTTTCGTCTCGCATGTCCCTCTTCACTAAATAAATCCTTCAAACTTTCTTAGGTACACACATTTGTAGCTGTCTATAATAGGCTTTGAATAAAAACCTCGTATCTTACATTTTTGGCGAAAATTGTTTATTGATACTGTTGGTTGCAAAACTGTGCTCCAGGTGAATAAAAAGATTGTACTTCTTCATTTAGAGCACTATAAAACTTTTCCAACGAACAGAATCAAATAGTGATTTTAACAAAAATGTGAGCTAGTACATTACATTTTAAGCCATCGCTATTATTGTTCAGCTCTTTATTGTATTTGGGTTTTTGTCGGGGCTTTTAGAAAAATTACGATAAAGTTTTTTATATTTTTAACTTATATTGTTTGGTACTTTTTTTAAATTTTGTGCGAAGTATCCGTATTTGCTGGGACGCACGGTGTTAATGTATTAAAAGTTAAGTTTCAAAACTGCTGCNTGATACTGTTGGTTGCAAAACTGTGCTCCAGGTGAATAAAAAGATTGTACTTCTTCATTTAGAGCACTATAAAACGTTTCCAACGAACAGAATCAAATAGTGATTTTAACAAAAATGTGAACTAGTACATTACATTTTAAGCCATCGCTATTATTGTTCAGCTCTTTATTGTATTTGGGTTTTTGTCGGGGCTTTTAGAAAAATTACGATCAAGTTTTTTATATTTTTAACTTATATTGTTTGGTACTTTTTTTTAATTTTGTGCGAAGTATCCGTATTTGCTGGGACGCACGGTGTTAATGTATTAAAAGTTAAGTTTCAAAACTGCTGCNAATTTTGTGCGAAGTATCCGTATTTGCTGGGACGCACGGTGTTAATGTATTAAAAGTTAAGTTTCAAAACTGCTGCCTAGAGACCGCTACAAAAAATTGCAACACTTAAACTGCTGAGCGCGTGATATGTACAGGGAGAGGGGAGTTGCGCTGATTCCCTCAGCGACAAGCTAGACTCGAGAACTCGTAGGTTTTCGTGAACTTCCGCAGCTGGCCCAAAATTTCCTTGAAGACTTTGAGACAATAATACATATGAATCCAAACGCAGTTGCTGTCCATAACAAGCAGTCGATGAGTGGTGGATTTCTGCCTGAGAGCGTAAAACATTGTTGAGTCTATCCCTGACTTAAGCGAACACAAAAATCTTTGCGGTTCCTAGAAATGTGGGTTCTCAACTTAATAACTTAATATACGCGAACTTATACGCCATATTTTGCACGTGCCATGAAAATGTATATATTTACAAATAGATGTAGATATACACATTCGTAAGTATGTATGTTTGCGAATACACACAAATTTACACACGCTATTACTTTATGCGAGAAATTACGTGTTACAGTAATAATAGCATACAATTTTGTTTCTAAGCAAGACACATGTTTTTTCAGTCACATTTTGTACGCGTTTCAATAATTTCCAGTAATGTCCAAATCAATCTCACATATTCTCATCATTAAAATTCTTTATTAGATTGACTACAAAAATACCTCAATAGTTGTGATTGCTACGTTTACTTGAATCCACTTTCCACTATGAGAACTAAGAAGAGATCTTTAAAGGCTTGCCGTAAGCATATATTTCGAAAAAAAATTAAATTTTGAATTTTTGAAACGCTATGGCGGCGTTTAAATCATTAAGCTAGAACATTTGTAGTATTGTGGCAGCGTATTTGAACAAAAATGACGAAACGATAAACGAATAATGGTTTTTGTTTGTGTATAATTTGCCTCAATTAGTTATTTAGCTATATAACAAAGATTGTTTGCCGGAAGTTATAGCATAAAACTATAAGTATAACTTAGATTTTTAAAAATTAATAATTTTAGAATGGCGGGGAAGCTGTATACAAAACTCACTTGATCTGCATGTATCCTGTCTAACTTTACAAACGAGATATTGACATACAACTAGAAATTCAAAAACAAATCCTCATTTAAAATTTACGCGTGTTTATATGTAGCTATTGACGTATCCCAGTCTGCTCTCCACTCTGTAGGTGTTCTATAGGATGATGGAGTGCTAGATCGCTGGGTCAACCTTATTGCGTAGTGGACTGACACATACTCAGGGGTGAAATGAGGCGGCAAAAACACTTTGACTTTGGATTTGGTTAGCTAAACAGTTATTTATTTCATTGTTACGTCACTCATATATAGGAATGGTACACTGTACTCGTGGGTTCCGCTCCCTTCCCCCTTCCCTTACCCGTCGGAGGCCTACAGGTCGGAGTTTTAGTTTCTAAACGTCGGGGGAAAGTGGTCGGATTTGGAGGCGCGGTTACTTAGCTGAGCTGCTGCTGTGTGCTGGTTCTTCTCAACTTCTCGTCTCGCGAAGTCGCCCCTCGAGTCCTCTGGATTCACTCCGGCGTCCGTCCCGCGATGTCTCGTGCGACCCCCCGCGTCTCTGGAGTCCTCCGGATTGACTCCCTCGTCCGTCGAGTCCCCCGGATTGGCTGACTTCTCCACTACCCTGCTAGACTATATCTCGAGGAATTTCCTACGTCAATGGCGACCCGATTTACGTCAAACTTCGGCGTGCGTCGATCAGGTGAAGTAAGCCTTGCGCGCTGACGAGCGCCTCTCTCTGTCACCTAGCACGTGCGTCATTGGAAGGAACTGTCGGATGACGTCGGTATGAGTGTTTGACGCATGTTCTGGCAGATTTTGAAGTCGTCGCTCTGTTCTTTCTCTAGACGCGTCATGCGTCATGCATCACTATATATAACAGATTAAATGCAAGCATATAAATTAAAATAAGCATAAATAAGATTAACATTTTTCACCTGAGAAGGGTTATTGTATATAAAACTCACATAAATCAGAGAAAATATCACATTTTCCCTTATTTCTTTGGAAGATAATAACTCTATTAATAAAAATATTTTCCAGCCCACGAGATAAACATCAACAAGAAATCACTTAACAAAGTCACTAATAATTTCGATAATCTGAGACGTAAGAGCAGGATTTTATGGTCTTGAGGATACGTGTAAATATTTTATCCGAAATAAAAGTCGGAACTAATCAAAAGAATCTCAATTATTTTATTTTACAGATAGCAGCAAATAATAACCCGTCGGAGTTCCGGCATAGAAGAGCACACATTGTGTTGGTATTTATTTCTTACCTTGCTTATCATCGGCGCTGATTTAATTAATATTTCATCATGCTAAAACCAAAAAGAGTATTCGGCTACTTAAGTTCATCGGTGTATTCTTGTAAGGCTATCAGACTCTGTGTACTGTTCATTCGTTAAAAATAAGAAGTTTAATAACAGAAAAACCTTAAGTTTACTAATATCCGAAATTATCTTGGAACCCATGACCTTTCAGTAGCCAATACGTAGGCTGACCACTAAACAACTATTGTTCTGTAGTAATTTAATATGGAGGAATTACAAATGGAATGTTAGAACTTATAATTATTTGATACTGACTAATAATTTTGGCCTAAAAATAATTTTAATTCAACTTGGTATTACAAAATATCGTGGTGGAACTTAGTCATTTGCCATGTTTTTTATAAGAGAACAAAATTAATTATATAGAAATTTATGATTAATCGCAATCATATCTGTGTGCTCCTGATAGATGTATCCTAGTTTAAACATTTCGAGAGAAAAAAAGTGATTAAAGGTCAACAAGTTACACGGGTGGTTTTTTCCCACTCTCCGCTAAAATTGTGTACAGTTTTAGGTAGAAATATGCTCGTCACTTGAAGAGGGCGTCTTCATTTCTGCACCCACGCCAGTTGCAATAACTCTCGATGCTTGTACTATGCCCCATCTTCCACCGGCGGATGTTATCTGAAAATAGCTATTACTAGAGACCTGCAAAATTGCAGTTATTATTTGAGATAATTTTAAACTTAAAGCTGTCTTCCTTTGCAATGCGTTTGTCACTGTAACATTCTATTTTTGACAAGCTGCGTATAACTCCACGCTAATTAATGAACACTTCACAATCGTGTGCCCCAATCACGTGCAGGTCACTCAGAAAGGGAGATGTTGCCGAATAAGATTCAAACAGCTGTGAACTATTTGCGGATTCGCAGGTCATTTGGTCCGCTCTCCATGGCGAAGACATTCCTGGGAGGAATCCTGTGTGAGGTTTGAAGAGTGCCCTATTAAAGAGTTGTACCGCAACCCTCAACACCGAAATGTACTGAGGGAAGTTTGACTTGCTCGAAGAGTATAGAGGCAACAAACAGTTTCTGGCATCTTCCTGGACAAGCTGGGAAGTTCTGCCCTAATTAACAGTCACTTTCCGTGCTTTTTATTTCTAGGTCAGTATCCTCCCAAGCAGTGACCAGAAAACAATGAGAATAGGAGTTCTACTGGGGGAAAGAACATGTAATTTATCGATGCATCTTTGGGGAAGTATTTAAGGCTCTCGACTTCTGAGAATAATATTAAGTTTCTTATGTACTCGATTAGGATGCTTAATAAATCTGATTATCAATCCTTGGGAAAGTATCCCAGGCATTACGACAAGGAGTACGTATGTAACGGTTTATCTTCCAATTTGTTTCGCCTCCAGGAGACGTGAAAGAAGTACTAAATATGTGATGCACGACAAACTATGAGCAATGTATTTTCTGCATTACAATTGGAATACTGGACTTAATATGTTAAGTGTTTTAGGCTCGAAAGGTAGCAGAAAATAACAGAGAATCCTCCCAGATCGTGGTCACATAACTGATTGTAAAAATCATATATATATCTAAATTAAATAAAAATGAACACTTCGCATGTATGCAAACGAAGTAAAAGACTATTGTTTTAAAAAGCAAATTGTAATACTGAAATACAATAAAATGTTTTAGTATTCAATGTAAGAAAATTCGGAGATGAAAAAGCATATTTTAATCACAATAATGGTGTAACATAAAGGTGATATCCAAAAGAGTGGAAAATTTTTTTATTTGTCCATAAAAGTATTAAGAGTGGACTAATATTTTGAAGAAATTTATTTAAAAAATACGGGTTTTGAGAAAAATCTCTAAGTTTATTACTTAGCACTACATCACTAAAGAGCTGTAAGCATGTCTTATGGTGCAATTTTCTAATTATTACCTGGTATCAAGCAAGACATCGCAACCTTTTAATTAATAGATTTTCTGCCTAAGTTAATTGCTTGTTGCCATGGTAAGACATTATTTTCCTTTTAAATGAATGACACACGATTTGGCCAAACTATTATGAACCGTGAATTCATTGGGGCAGAGTTACCCTAGACGTGATAAATAAAGAATGGTCCAATTACAAAATTGAGGTAAGCCTACATATCCTACGTACCTGTCATAACATAACAAATCGAGATTTGAAGGTGCTGCAATTCTTTACTGTGTAGTTATATACTCTGTGGTAATACACTTGAGTGTCACGTGTAATGTTAAAAAGGTGTTAGTGTTAAATTTACCTTTATTTTTTGAGAACATATAATACGGCGGCAGGGAAGACACACTCAATGGTTAGAGTGGAATATTTATTTTAGATTCAGAGCCTAGGAAGATTCATTCGAATCTGCCATCCTCAAGTTGACGAGACTTTTACCCGTTAGGTCACACATTAATTCCCGAGTTGAAGTGTTGAGACCACATAATTTTTAGTATGTACTGTACTTGTGTTCAGCATTTTCTTTCAGTTAATGAACAACGTGCTGCTTGTTCGATGATATTGGCATTTGCCATTTATATCACAGAGGTGAAGAAAAGTTCACAAGTAAGATTAGCCCCAATCCAGACTGGGCACTGGTGCCCTGTTGTGTACAGTTCCGGTCATAAAATTAATTCATTTGCAACGTGCCATTAATTGTGGACAAGGTCACTGAACGACTTAACACGTTCAGTCCCAGTGTCCATGATCTAAGACATGTTGCACATGAAGGATATTTATGGTTGGCACTGTACACAACAATGAATCAGTGTCCAGTGTTTTGAGCATCTTGATTATGATGAATCTTATTTTTTGTTATTTATGCACTTCTCGTCTGTGAACGGTTAATTTTGACATTGTCGAATAACCAGAATATAATCATATAATTAAACAATTGCAACACTTCGGGTCTGAAATTAATTGGGGACTGAATGGGTTAAGGATCCTGCCTATCTGGTGCTTGAACTGCGTTGCAAACTGTTTGAAATACTCGATTCGTCACGAAACAATTAAAAATGCGTCCAATGTGCTAACCTTAAAGTTGGCCACCATATTGGATTCCGCCATTTTGGATGACGGCACAGCTGCCATATTGTTTACGGCCGCCATATTGGTTCCACTGTTTTGTTACTGGCCATAATATTAATTCTGTCCGGCCTCTTATTTCCATTTGTCATTTTGTTTACAGCCACAAATTTGTTTCGCCCATAACCATGTTTCCACTTGTCCTTCGTTCAACTTTCGCCTAAGGGACGCTGGTGTCTCTCTCGATCAGCTGCCATGTTAGTTCTAGAGTTTGCCGCTGGTGCCGCTGCTTTTTCGTATTTAATTTTCGCAGAGCTCAAAATACTGTATGGAGAAATGCGGTATCGAACTGCCAAACCTTGAGTCGTCATGCAGACGTCTTCGACAATTCGGCTATTGGGATATGTGCTCAGACCAGGATTTAAAAGAAGTACGCTGAAGAGCCAAAAAACTGGTATAGGCGTGCGTGTGCAAATAACAGAGGTATGGAACAAATCAGAGTAACGCGATGCGGTCGGCAGCTAGATCGGTTACTGCTGTTACAATGGCCGGTTTTCAAGATTTAAGTGAGTTTGAATGTGGTGATATAGTCGGCGCACGAGAGATGGGACATAGCATCTCAGAGGTAGCGATAACATTTGGATGTTCGCGTACGACCATTTCACGAGTGTACCGTGAATATCAGGAATCCGATAAAGCATCAAATATTCGACATCGCTGCGGCCGGAAAAAGATCGTGAAAGAACGGGACAAACGATGACACGAGAATCATTAAACGTGACAGACGTGCAACCTTTTCTCAAATTGGCGCAGATTGGATTTGTGGACTGCCCTGCAGGATTCATGGTTTAAATTGCCTCCTGCATACTTTCAGGCATTAGTCGAGTCCATGCCACGTCGTCTTGTGGCACTTCTGCGTGCTCGGGGGGCCCTACATGATATTAGGCAGGTGTACCAGTTTTTTTGGCTCTTCAGTGAATGTATTTAAAAATTTGTAATTTTGTTATCATGATTATTTCAGAATAAGAATTCGTAATAATAATATTTTAGTAACTTTTGTTAAATAATATTTTCTTATTAAAAATAATGAAAAAAATTACTTTAAAATAAACTATATTTTTATTCGTTTTTTTTTTTAATTATTATATTATTTTTTTATTAATACAACCTAGGACAAAAAAACTATGGTTAGAAGAAACAACAAGAATAAAGAAATCAGCCGAAATTAAGTGAACTATTGAATTGTAAATTAAAGGGAAGAAAAAAAATATATATATATAATTATGGTGGGTAAGAACAATACCGGCTTTAGTGGTAACAATGGGCCAAGGTGTCGCAACTAAAAATTATTTCGACCCCACAGTCCCAGTAAAGGATAAGGGTTGGAACCCGCAGCCCCAAATCCCCATGCAGGAGTACACAAGTGAAATTGTCTAAGTGAAATACTAGTTGCAACAATCTATAATCAAAATTGCTGGTGGTTGCACAATCTCTCTCATGGTGACACCTGTAGCAGTTCGTCAGGACACATACGTGCGTGCGTGCTACTGCAAATAGTAATCTTTTTCACCAAAAGTGAGCAATTGTTTTTAGCTGAGGGTAGACGGTGAGGAGTGAAATCGCTTAAATTTTACACATCCATCCATATCCCCAGGAAAAAATCAAATGAGACTTGTATAGCTGGAGGATGTGGGAGAGGTGAAATCGCTTCTGATTTGACACCTGCAATGTGAGGAACTGACCTAGCATCCTGGCCTTGTTCTCCCAACACCCAGGGAAAGACACATTATTTTGAATANAGACAAAAAGTAACACACCTGAAAATATATGGTATTCATCTTGCATGTGCTCTAGTTTGCTGTCGGTAGTAGCATCATGAATCAAACTTTTACATAAATAAAACGCCATATACTTTTATTTTATAGAAATACTTTTGCGCTTTATTTGATTCTCTTTTTATTTTCTTCTCTTTATCTTTTCTTCTCTTCTTCTATTGTTATCTTCTTAATTTCTACCCAAAATGACCATATGATACTGCATGAAATGTTTTTTTAATTCTCATATCCATATGGCACAGCTAGTTTTCCACCGTCCAATATTCGTCTTTTGTCGTCCTGCCATGTGAACGTGACTTTATTCATGCACTGGGTNCAGCTAGTTTTCCACCGTCCAATATTCGTCTTTTGTCGTCCTGCCATGTGAACGTGACTTTATTCATGCACTGGGTTTAAACTTCATGGTGGTGAGATGTTATGTTGTTGATAGACACACGAAAACCTTGGTGCTACTTTAAATGTAATCTTGTTATCTTCCAATGTTATTTTATTTTTTGGGAATGTCTTCNACACGAAAACCTTGGTGCTACTTTAAATGTAATCTTGTTATCTTCCAATGTTATTTTATTTTTTGGGAATGTCTTCTGGATTCCCTTTGCCTTCTTGATAAATTTTCTTCCACACACGTAACTACACATTTAAGCACGCAGTCCCACCAACTCACTCATAAGTAAAAGCGTGATGATGCGGAGGTTTCCTATCGACCGTACAGACAGGACCGCAAGCGGACTGAATAGACAACTCCAGGAATTGACAGGACCAGCGACTGTGCCCTGAGGTAACCTATAAAAGGGCAATTGTGTGTCAAAAACATATACGCGAACAAAATACATAACTTTTAATTATCTTGATGATGCCAGTACTTACTTTCAAAAGAATTTGCAACTCGTTGCAAAATAACAGTCGGTGCTGGATTGCTCCTCTGTTCGTTGACAGACCAATCGCGAACCTTTGTTGAAGGGGACTTGACGCACTGGCTGTCAATCACTGCGCACAATAAAATAAATGTTGTTAATAACTTTGCATTTCNGTTGAAGGGGACTTGACGCACTGGCTGTCAATCACTGCGCACAATAAAATAAATGTTGTTAATAACTTTGCATTTCAACATGTACACAAGACAAAAACTAATAGAGCCATTAGTTAAATTAAAATAGCAATCTTCAATAACAAAAACTATTGATCTCGTTGACAAAATTAGTTCACCAGATAATGAAAGTTTACTTCAAAACATAACACACCTTCGCGAGTAAAAACATGAAGCAAAATTGAAGGCTACTGTGATTCCTCAAACTCTCT
Organism: Clitarchus hookeri; assembly: GCA_002778355.1. Taxonomy (NCBI): domain Eukaryota; kingdom Metazoa; phylum Arthropoda; class Insecta; order Phasmatodea; family Phasmatidae; genus Clitarchus; species Clitarchus hookeri. The sequence continues at coordinate 11,792 of NQII01000158.1, forward strand.
CACTAAACGCAAAATGGTGACGAAACAGAATGGTACTCGGATATGCAGACTGGAAGACCTGATATCGGAGTGACAGATTTCAACACTCTCCATCCTTTAAAAATCGCAGCCAAGTGACGTAGAGCCGCGAATTGATACCAGGGAAATAGTACCTCTAGTTAACATAAAATTTTAACCAGCCAACTTNAAGGGAAATAGTACCTCTAGTTAACATAAAATTTTAACCAGCCAACTTCCCCCTCCTTCCCATCATACTTATTTTGTCAGGAATTGTGTAAAATATAAGGTAATAATTATGGCCAGGTATTTTAATTGGTTGACTTCCCTTCCCCTCTCACCCTACTTATTTTCTCATAAACTGTGTAAGGATAGTAGCAGTAGGAAAATACCAGGTGAATTTGGAACAACCAAATCGGTTGACTTCACAGGCAGGGGCACCTCTTCCCCCTCCTTCCCAGCAACACATAACCCTAACCATTATTAAGTAAATAAAAATGTTTAATAAAATGTTTAAATTTATTAAATAAATTTAANATCGGAGTGACAGATTTCAACACTCTCCATCCTTTAAAAATCGCAGCCAAGTGACGTAGAGCCGCGAATTGATACCAGGGAAATAGTACCTCTAGTTAACATAAAATTTTAACCAGCCAACTTCCCCCTCCTTCCCATCATACTTATTTTGTCAGGAATTGTGTAAAATATAAGGTAATGATTATGGCCAGGTATTTTAATTGGTTGACTTCCCTTCCCCTCTCACCATACTTATTTTCTCATAAACTGTGAAAGGATAGTAGCAGTAGGAAAATACCAGGTGAATTTGGAACAACCAAATCGGTTGACGTCACAGGCAGGGGCACCTCTTCCCCCTCCTTCCCTGCAACACATAACCCTAACCATTATTAAGTAAATAAAAATGTTTAATAAAATGTTTAAATTTATTAAATAAATTTAANGCAACACATAACCCTAACCATTATTAAGTAAATAAAAATGTTTAATAAAATGTTTAAATTTATTAAATAAATTTAATATTGGCATGCTACCGTGGATTATTAGTAATTATCTCAGGTTTTATACAAAAATAATCGCAAAGAGAGTCGCAGTTGTTCGTAATTTCAGTTTTAGAAAGAATGTATTGTTCTCGAGACATGCGCCAGCCAAGTACATCCACCCACGTGCGTGCTCGACTGGACGAGAGCAGGCATCGCCTTCACAGCGCAACGAGGGGCCGTGCGTGCACTATATCTGCCGGCGGCATGAAGTTTCGCCGTCGCAGAAATGCGCAGCGTGAGACCAAAACGTGCAGTTCTGTCGCGGTGTCGCACCGCGCAATGCGAGGCAGGAAATATGGGATAAGCGTCAGTCGCGCGTCTTCTCCAGAACCAAAAAATATTAAATTATTTCACCTGAAAAAATGAACTTAGCCCCTAGTCCAGATAAGCACTTAATGAGTAATCGTATTGGAGAAAGTACTCTGTCAAATTCCATTGCATTGCTAGTCTTGCACAAAAATATGTAAACGAGAAGAATAAAGACCTCCTCAAAAATTACACTTCATGCGCATAGAACTATGTATCAGTCCGCGTAGGAAAACACTGCCTGCATGTTCTAAGGAGTCAGTAACCGGACTTTATTCGCTTTAGGGAAAGTACCAGTTTTGAACTTATATATGTATATCAAATACGATAGTGCTCGTAACATCTGCCGTGATATATCAACATCTATACTTTTAAAATATATATNTATATGTATATCAAATACGATAGTGCTCGTAACATCTGCCGTGATATATCAACATCTATACTTTTAAAATATATAAGTGGCAGGAACATAAACAAATGTGGCGTCAAGCATAATAACTCAGCTCAGGTAGGCAGGCTCTTTACTATGTTACGTTTCTGAATAAAATACCGTTTACAAGCTAAGTTCGGGAGTTCGGATATGGGTGTGACATGTTTTGAAAAGTCAACTTCATCCGTGTTCCATATACAAATACAGTAAATCAACGTATAATAAATCANGGTGTGACATGTTTTGAAAAGTCAACTTCATCCGTGTTCCATATACAAATACAGTAAATCAACGTATAATAAATCATTTTCAAATAGTATGAAGTGCAATTCTTTTCATGGGTTTTTGAAAAATCACAACATGTATTTGTTTGTGTCGTGTATCATAAGGTATAATTGATTTATTAGTTAAATTGATCTGTTGCCGATATTGTATATATAAATAATGTAAATAGGCGTGTTATTAAGAAATATGAGAATGAATGTGGTTCGTTGTCCTTAATTTTATTTTCATGAAAGTAGAACGTTAGCAAGGCTTTGGAATTGACTTGAATGTCAGAACGTGCCCTTAATATCGACATACAAAGATTGGGAAAGATATATGCATGATGCAACACAAGATACGCGTTAAATAGTCAATTGCATCCACTGCTACACCTCCAAGCCATAAAATCCAGCCCGATACTGCTGCGTTGTGGTTGTTGTTCGAGCCGTAACAAACAAACAAATAGTCATACATTTTAATGTATTTAACAACCTACAAACCTCTTTTCAAGAATTAATTCGCGTAGATCTTAAGACGGCAGAAGTGCTTGAAAAATATTTCTACTGATTGACTCTGCACGAAATGTTTGCGTTACTACAGAACGTCTTTTATAGTCTGTGTGCAGAATACCGCGGAATAATTAAAGGTAACGCACGCAGGGCTTCGAAATGAACTTTAATGTTTAAGCAAGAAACTACTATCGTAACGTAATATTCGCGGACAAAGATGGGGAAAATATTTACGCATCATGAAACATATGTGTTTTAAGATAAGTGTTAAATAATATAATATTATGCGTTGTAAACATATAAAATTTAGCTCAAAAATTCCCGCGTTGTGAATTTCGTTCAAGTTTTGAAGTATCCATAATTATGTTAGATATAATCAAAAATATACGTTTCATCATTTCGCCTGAACAGATCTTAGCTTTGCATTGCGCGTAGACAATGAACCACATGTCGTACTGTCNATACGTTTCATCATTTCGCCTGAACAGATCTTAGCTTTGCATTGCGCGTAGACAATGAACCACATGTCGTACTGTCTCTTAGTGTATAAAATCAATTTTTTTTTAAAATACAAACTGTATTCTATTTCTGTGTGTTAGCGAACACAGAGTGTTTCTAGGCCTGAGAAAACAAATTATATTTTAATTACAGTTTCATTAATTTTTTCACATTAAAAAAATGCCTTTGGCAATGTGAACCAGTGAACGCAATTGTGAACATTACGCACGTTTAGGCAAATTTTGATCTGTAATCAACAATTTTATAACCTGCGGGTACATGATTCGCAAACAGTCTTACTTGTCTAAGTCAAAATTTATTGATATTAATGCAGCCGAATATATAGCCTACGCCCTACAGTGACAACGAAACATGTGTTGTACCGACTTGAGTACAGTAACACCTGAAACCGTAAATTTGAGTGATTTTCAAAGGGCTAGAAAACCATTTAAACTTAGAATTGATAATTTAAAAAAAAAATAGTAGAAAATAAAATATAGAAAATATGTATGGAGAGTCAGTGAAGATATTTGAACGGCTCTTAACGTCGAGGTATTGAGAGCTGACGAGGGCGAAGCGAGGTGAGTATGAAGCAGCGCTGGAAAACAAGGGCGTACGAAATGGGAGATCCCCGAGAAACCCCGCCAACCAGCATTATCGTCCAGCACGGAAATCCAGTAGCAATCCCAGATAATATTATTGTTTATGCAGTTAGAAAAAATATTCCCTCATTAGTAAGTTCATAAAAATATATATTTGTTGAAACCTTATTTTAATCACATACAAATTTCAGTAAAGACTTTTAATATTGAATATTAATGTTGGTTTATATGAAGTGAAAGAAGGTTTAAGGCAAGGAATCAAGTTCGTTGGATGAAAGATGTATTGTTCGATTTAATCATTAACTCTTGTTTTTAAGAACATAGAATTGCCAATGTTTTAATGAATTTTGGATTTTTCTTTCGTCTGCCATGGCAGCTAAGCTCCCCACATTCGCATCAAAAAATAGAGAAGAATTCTTAGCTTTGTGTTTGTTTTTTAATGTAAGGCTAGGAAAACAGTGTTCCAGGAATACCCACATCAGGATCGAAGTAGACGGGATCTTTGTGGGTTGTGCCAAATATTTAATTACATTAACGTAAGCATGGAATACGTGTATTTACAAAGCAAACAGAAAAGAATCGTTTTAGTTGTTACACCTATGTGTTTTACCCGGAAATAGGCTCACGGCTCCATCTTGAATGCATAATGGTTACTTGGTCTTGCAGACGAACACTTTTAATTTACACAAATTAAAGTAATGCGGTAATTCCATTAGAGGCACACCATTGTCCGATATCACAATAATGTGAAGAAAATGTGATGTTAACGTCCATTTTAAATACTAGGGCGGCGATATCACATGGAGGGGTATGAAAAAAAAAAACCAAAGCTCCGGATAAATGTATGGGTTAAGTTTAGATTCTTGCGGAAACAGCTGTAGACATGGTAACCAACTGAATTAAACAACATGGCAGTTACCTTAAGCCGTGGTCGCAGGAGCATTATAGTAACAAGTTCAAAAATTGTGTAAATTAAGCGCACTTAAAAATCTCTCAATAATCAGGGAAAAAATACACAAGACCATTGGAATACGTACAATACTTGTTAGCAAATCTAACAGGTAGACGAACTTCAGGGGAATGAAACAAATTATTAAGGAACGGAATTGTTATTATTTGTTATGCTTGCACACAAACCCTTCTATGCACGATTTCTATATTGTTTAGTATGGTTGTCATATGCCAGTTGTAGTCGTCAGGTTAGTGACACTGTTATTATTTAAAGTATAGCTATTGAAGGATGAAAGGAAGATCTGTATGTAAAAAGAAACTAAGCAAGGAACACCAAATGTGTTTTTATTAACAGTGGCTTGGCTAAACCATTTATGGTTCCGTTTTCGTGTCTTTGCTAAGCTTGTGCAGCTCTGGCTTCGGATGGCTGTTCTATTTAGCGATTTTATTCCTAATACGTCACCGAGCGAGGTGGCACAATGGCTAACTTTCGGACTTGCATTCGGGAGGACCTAAGTTCGAGTCCCGGTCCGGCCATCCTGATTTCTGTTCATGAAATCAATCCAGGCAGATGCTGGGATGATCCCCTCCATGGCAGATTCCTGCTTCTCTGAGCAACTTGCTCTGGCCTTCGCTTTGACGAGACGTTAAGGCCTACCTACATAATACGTCCTAACTGAAAACTGGTACGAAACGAATTACTGTTATCAAGATTTGTGTGCTCGTCATACGATGATGACCCCCGACAGTGGTACCCCCCTGGCGCACTTACAAGCACGTGCAAGTGGTGAGTAAGGTGGGGTAGAGTATGGCATGTATATGCAGGTATTACAAAAACTCTTACGGAAAGATGGTTCGCCAATGTATTTCAGCGAGGAGTGTGACAGGCATATGTACTATGTGTGTAGCTAGCTAGGTACATCTTCTCGAGAACGAAGTCAACACGAGGTTGAAAGATGTAATCCTTGTGCGAACATTCTGTATACTGGCGCTCGCTTTTACGACAACCTTACTTCACGCCTGCAAGTGTCCTACACCATCAGTGTGGGGCTTAAATCCTTACGGTTGTAGTAATACCTACTCGCTTCTCATCGACTGTGATGTCTTATGTGTGTACTGTTTTACAATATTTATACATTAAACGTAACCAATTGTTATTTATTATAATTTTTATACATTACGTTTGTAGGATTATCAAAAATGATTATGTACAAAATAATGTATGTATATATTATATTTCAATGTATTTTTGTAAGTAGGCAATATGTACAAACAAATATATTAAAAAAATATATAATAGGTTTATGTATCGATGGTGGCATCTGCAGGTTTTCCAGTTATAGGCGATTTATTCTCGCGCGAATATGTATGTAGGTTTTGTCAGAGTGCTCCCATATTTTTTACATTTAAATTAATATTTTTTAACATTTAAAATGTATATACAGAAGGCTGTGACCATAAGCCAAGTCCCTTAAAAGATCAGTACAATAAATGTCCCTCCAATTAGTTGCTTTGTTCACAATGTAAAATTAATTCAAGAGGGAAGTTCGTACACTGGATGAATGGTCGTGAAATGCTACGCAAACAGGAAGACTAGCTTTTGGGCATCGAATATGTTGGCAAGTGTGTTGACGGTTCAATTCCCGATCATATGGTGCTTTATCTACATCCATGGGCATGCTCACAAGAGTGGGGCATCGATTGTGATTTATACAGCGTCCGTTCTTATAACTCGAGAGTAAGTTGGGCAATAACTTGTAAAACAGCATCGGCCATGTGCCATACGACAAATGGCTGATATATGACACGACAATCAATGAACGTGATAAATTATTTGCATATAAAAATTATTATATTCATGCATAATAGGTAAGATGTTATTGAACCAGCAAATCAGTAACATCTTGGCAGGAGTCAGTCTGCAGCAGTCTGTCGGCAGCAGTCAGTCGGCAGCAGTCAGTCGGCAGGAGTTAGTCTGCAGGAGTTAGTCTGCAGGAGTCAGTCAGCAGGAGTCAGTCGGCAGAAGTCAGTCGACAGGAGTGAGTCAGCAAAAGTAAGTCTTCAACAATCATTCTGCAAGACTCATTTGGCAGGAGTAAATTGAATGAATTCATGTATTCTTTAAGATGATGCAAGCCACTGATGATATGAAATAGAGTATGTACTCTACAATTACATGCATACCATCAACGACTGCCCAAAAATTACATGGAAAACAATGCTGTTACTGTGCCAAGTCATTCAGTGAAAGTAGCAATGCACTGCGACATCAGAAGAGTGACTATTTAAAGAACCCATTTCATGTTTATCTAAGCTGCCTTAAATGATCCAGACAGTTCACTCGAAGTGATACCTTAAATAAACACACCAAGGCTGCTAGTTGTAGTGTTTTTTTGTCCACTGAGAAACATCATGTGACGACTTCGTTACCTCCTGTAAATACACAACATAAAATGTTCACAGACGACGAGAAAACTCGCATGATGAAGCTTGACGACAATGACCGCATGCAGATTATGCAAGGGTGTACAATGAAGGAACACATTAAGAACTGTAAGGGTTCGTCTACTAGAAGCCAGTAAGTGATGTCGCCAATACATTATTATACATCTATGGGCACTGTTTCCGCAGACGATTATGACAAGACAGTTAATGCTTTGTTCATTGTAACATTGTTTTTTGCAAGTACCATTCTGTCCTAATGTACAGGGAACGAAATAATCATATGTTGTCTGCTTTCCATGTTCCGTTTTAACATACCCTTTGATGCTGAATAAAGATTCATGTCTTCGAGCTTTGCAACTATTAACTTGAGCTCCAACTCTCTATTCAGGGTTTCCATGTCCTCCACCATGATTTTCTGCTTAGGCAGATGCACAGAAACTGGCTCTTCAGTCATTGTTCCAATGATCTGTTCCTCTTCGCTGTCGTCCTCATTTCTTTCGCTTCTGCCATTCAGCTGGTGTTCCATTTGCCAACTTTTGTTTCTATTCAGTGGCCGCCCCTGATAACTAGTTCAGTTTTTATATATTCCTGCAACCCTTTCGCTGATATAAATGACCGGTCGCCAGATGAATGGCCATCTACTGTCTGCATCACCTTCGTTACCCTCAACACCTATCACTGATACTGGAAGAATAATCTACACTGTGCAGTTCACCATCCACATTCAGGAGTTGATCTTCTATCCACATCTCGAACTCTTAGAGTTTTTTTCCCACGTCGTGAGCAAAAATCTCGAGGATTCTTGCAGTTCCGCTCCATTTCATCGCCATGTGACGGTCCATAGCTTCAATCCTATATTACATAAGCTGCCTATGTGCGGCTATCCTTAGGTCTTCTATCTTATCACATTCATACAATACATGCTAGACAGTCATCCACCTGAAACACTTGGCACAAGGGTGAGTCCACTAACTCAAACTGGTGGAGCTCCTGCTTGTAATTTCCATGATTAGTCATCATTTGGACGAGGAAATGGGTAATTATTATCCATTTCTTTTTTTAATGTTCCCTCACTTCAGGAACCAACCGATACAACTCTCTTCCATTGCTTGAGTTGTCCCATCTTGCTGGCCATTTCAGTAATTATAAATCTCTGTATTCTTTCTTTTGCATGGTAATTGTTCTTCTTCCCTGGAACTCCTCAAACAACTCGCCTCTTTCCCTTGCCAGTATGTCTATCGGAAGAACTCCGGCCAGCACTACAAGATACTCAGTTGGCATAGTTCTGTAAGCTTTAGTAACAGCTAAAAGCATGGCTCTTTGGGCTTTGTTAAGGTGTCTCCGAACCATTACCTGAGACGACCTGAGGTACCACACAGTCACAGCATACATAATTATGGCCTGGAATACTGCCTTGCAAGTCATCACTATGGTACCAAAGTGCAAACCCAAGTACACTGGTACAGCTGCTCTCATCCTAGAGAAAAGCACTACTATTTTAATGCATGCATATCTTATGTGGTTCATGAATCTCAGCCCACTGTCCAGCATGACTCCCAGATGTTTGTATTCAGATAAAAATCCCAGGGGTTTTACATGGAATCTCACTGTTGGCCATATCTTGCTCAGTCTCCTTTCAGCATCATACAAACAGTTTTCTCGGTGGAGAACTGCATCTTAATGGACACCGACAATTGCTGAATACTGCTCATGATGGTTTCTGCCTTCTCTTCCAATTGTTTCCTTGTATTTGTTAATACCAATATTAGGCCATCATCGGCATATCTGTGGATTCAGCAGCTTTCTGGAAGATAGTGCTCCAGAATACCATCAAATACTAAGTTCCATAGAAGTGGACCCAGCACTGACCCTTCCAGACATCCTTTTGTTCGGGTCTTCTCTGTTTCCATATCTTCTGTGAGATACACACAATTACGATACCTGACAAAGTCCTCTAACACTTTGTAGATATTAGCTGGACAATCTCTTCTCATTAGCTGCCACAGAATCTCTGGCCACCATGCATTGTAAAATGCTCCTGCTATGTCGAGGAATATCCCCATGGCATACATACAGTCTGTTGTTCTCACTTTTGAGACCATGTCTAGTACAGCTAACTCTGTGTTCTTGTCTCTATGGCAACCATACTGCTTGTTGCTGATACCACCTATACTGTCCAGATACTGCATCAGCTGCTTGTTAAGTAATTTCTCGTATACTTTACCCAACACAGGCAAGAGCATCAGAAGTATGTATCAATTTATATTTTGGGGATCCTTTCCAGAGCCTTTGTACAGGATCCTCAAAATGCCACTCTTCCATATTTTGCAGAAATTCCCTTCATTTAGCAGGTATGTGTTCAGCAAGATGGTCCTTAACCTAACATACAGTATCTTCAATATCACAGCAGTGATGTTACAGAAGCCAGGTATCTTTTTCATATTAAGTTCCTTTACTATTGAATCTAGTTCCTGGCCAGAGAATTCTGCAGCATCCATAGTGTTGGGTGGAGTTCTCATGCTCCTCCTCTTACGCCAGTGTTCCTCCATCTCACTTTCTGCCATGTCATATGGCAGTAGGACTGACATCATGCCCATCACAGTCTTAGAGATGTTGCCTCAATACCCACAGGCTGTTGCCACACTTCCCAATGATTATTTTTTATCATTTTACCTGCTACCACTCGTTACACCAGTCCCCAGGGGTCTTCATTTCCATGTTCTTCTATTATTTTCTGCCATGATTCTGCCTTCTTTCTCCTGACATAACTGAAATATTTCTTCCTCTTCTCCCTGTACACCTCCAACAGGTGCTGTGTCTCTTGAGGTCATCTATCTCTCTTAAGTTTCCATCTGAGTTGACGTACAATTCTCCTATTGTTTACTACCTCATCATCCCACCATCTGTTGGTGGGAGTTTGAGTCATGATGTTTTTTATCACCTGGTCGCAGGTAAGCTGCATTGCTGCTGTGATCCTCTCAACTCTCTCCTGAGGATCTTCAATGCTGCTTAGTACCTCAGCTTCTGCTTGAAGTAGAAGGTAGAACATTTTCCAGTTGGCACCCCTGTGGTTGTACTTGGGTATCAGCAACACTGACTTGTGCTCAAGTATTTCTGTTATGCCCACCACAAGCAGGATCAGTCGGTGGTCACTTGCACTGTCCTATATGAAATCCCATTCTGTTACTTGTGCAGAAACAAGTTAGTGGGTGAAAAAAAATGTCGACAGAGACAAGATGGCTGCTGGAAACAAGATGGTGGATGAAAAAGGATGACGAATGGAAACAAGATTGCGGCTGTTATATCATCCAATAAGGGGGGGGACTGTGATGTAGACTAATATGACATATCCAAAATTGTGGCCAATCCTCGGATCCTCAGCCCCAGCCATTGCCCTGGGAGCCCCTATTTCTATCTACTAACACACTCCTCAGATAAGGGCTGTTGGTTTCTTTCAAAATGTCACGCATGTTATAGACAATATTACAAAGTACTCCAAGCGGCTGTAAAGGGCTTTGTCAAAGCGGTGTAGCTCAAAATATACGCATCAGGTACATACAAAACTACTCAAGGGCCCTGCACTGAACCTTCCTAAAGACTTTCAACCAATAAAATAATAGCGTCACCTCTGAAAATACCATAGTACACGCAGTGCGACTAGAACACTGCACGCCAGTTCAGAGCCTTTCGCTTATCTGCGATGGAGCACTTTATACGCGTGGTAGTGTCGCCCTTATCGCTCTCGCACTTCTCGGCCTCAGACTTAAAAAAATGTTTTAAGTAGGCGGGAGTCTTAAGACGCTCTTCTACTTGGCGCACGAACTGGTTTTCTATATGTAGTAATACACGTTTTAAAAACATATTACTTCAAGTGTGCCCAATCTGTTTGCATATCAAAAGAAATAACACTTTAGACTAGGGCGAAATAAAAAATTTCAACATACAGCGCTTATTGCAAACACTATTTTGAAGTTCTTCTATGTACGCAAAAATGGAATTTTCAGACTGATATAGCTTAAGATATGCTAAGCAAATTCCTGCCTAAATAGTATAGGGCCGTGCACTGGACTTGGTTACTGACTTTCGAGCAATAAAAGTATACGGTCGCAGCTCAAAGTACCATAGGCACACGCAACACGCCGATAACACCACGCCCCAGTTCAGAACCTCTCGCGTAGCGTCGATGACGCACTTCATGAGCGTGGCTGTGTCGTCCTTATCGCTCCCGTGCCTCTCGGTTTCAAACGCGGGAAACAGCTCCACATTATAGAGTAGATAAACACACAGAGTCGAAATTGCGTGGCGGTAGCTTTGGTGATGATCTGGGAACGGGCCTTGTGTCTGATTGGCTACAGCATGCTCCAAAAGGTTCCCTATTGGCTGGGCTGTCGGCGGGCGAGTAGTTTACCAGGCGCTGATTAGCGAACTGCGTTGTGCCATGTTTGCTGGTTACTGCCTCCATTTTGGTAGCGTGTGCTGCTGGAGTTCGCTATATAAGAGGTAGTTTCGCCTCTGTATTATTAATTATTCAGTGTCCAGATAGATTGTCCCTTAAAGTCGCACGCAACAGACATAAGGACAGCTGCTTATTATAGTTCATTTTCGTGCATTTAGCTAATAGTTGGCGTAAGAGTGGAATCATATTTATTCGTGAACAAGATACACACATTGTGTTGTGGGGGGCACTAGCGTGAACCTGCCTTTAAACCAACAACTCGCTGAACGCACCGTAGGTAGAAACCGCTGTATTCAGCACAGTTGGCAAGCACCCGCGGTGAAAGAATGCCAATATGACTCTAACCGCGAGGACACATCGACACGGGCCTACGGGAACAAAACAAGCTCTCAGCAGTTTCGCCACGAAGCGGAAGGTAAACCAGGACAAGTTTATAATACAGAATCGATAAAAAAAAACATATAGCGCCCAGAAAATCTGTACATCTGCAGTCAGCCACCGAGACGAGATGATGCTGCCCTGGGCGCAAGGCTATTGTGCACGACCGCCGTTTCCGTAATGACGTCTAGTATACGGCAACAATTCATTAGTAGGTGACCGAGCAGATATGGACATTAATACTAAAGAAAGACATGGCACTAAAACGTTATATCCCTCAGCGCGTTACAGTAAATGTAATAATATTATAATGTTTTTAATCAACCAAAAATTTAAAATATAACAGTTTTATAATTTGCATCTTGCGTGTCGTAACATCCAATCTAATAAACGAAATGTATGGTTTGTGAATATAAATACAACATAACAAAACAATGGTGGAGGTGCCGGGAATTAGCAAATTGTCCTGTGTACTGCGGTGTCTGCATGCAGTCCGTTTAGAAAGTATGTCCGTTTAAAGGTAGGTTCACGCTAGTGCCCATCATAACAGTTGCCTCTCCTTTTCCTCTCGATTTCTGTAAATCACTTGAATCGCCTCGGCCTGCTCGTTAAGACCGAGCAAGTATGATATTGTACACCAGCAAATTAATTCTCCCTGAATTAACGTCTTCGTTCGCATTATTCATGCAACACCGACACTTCACGGGGTTTCGTGATGGCCAGGGTCGAATTCAGATTGCTCTAATTACTAGTTTGGAGGGTGGGGGGTTCACGCGCGTGCAGGGGAAGACCCGACGTGAGGCCGGCGGGGAAAAAAAGCGCAGGTGGGCCAACCTGATGAATCGTCCGCCAAGTCCGGCCAGCGGGCAGGTGCCGGCAGCGTATGTGTAAGGTTAATTCTTCTCGGGTTAGGAACGAAAGGAGTTTTCTTATGGGAGAGTTTGCCATAAAGAAAATTTCAGCCGCTAGGTGCGCAGTGTTCCCAATAGGTCCCCGATAATAAAGATTTTAAGCTACGTGGATAGTAAAAGAGAATTATTTTACTTAGTTATGTAATTAGTTATTTTATATTTGAATTATGATTACTGAAATGATATTGTTTTTTAAAGTACAAAATAGAGAAAATTCAGTACACATGCGACACTAGCGCTTACCTAGTGGCGGAAAATTTTCTTGTCAAACTAAAAGCATTGAGCATCGCAACCCTGAGTAGAATAAATCTCTGCGAGGGTATTATGGTTGTAGCTGTGCGATACAATAGGGTTGGCAACCTGTTCGCCTGCCCAGACGGGCGCGTTCTCGTTTTCACCGAGTGTACTCCTCGGAGTAAGCTCTATCCGTTCCAATGTGGCAGCTTTTGTATTACTCCGCCTCTCCGCATACTTGGACGTTACTGGTTGTGCGTCCAGCCACCACATGCATAGTAAGGACAGAAATTTGATGTTTTATTTTTATCTAAAATAATTTTTTTAATTTTAGGATTTCGGTGTTATTGTTTTATTATTGTTGATTCTCTATACAATTAACAAAAATACATATTTAAACACACATTCACATAAAAATTTTAATATGTAGATTTAAGAACAGCGTAATCAAGACAAATAATTTTAATTAAAATAACATAAAGACACATAAACAAGTTTTAGGTTTTAAAATATTTTCTGGTACAAACGTTGAAGTTTTTAGGCAGTGTGTGTTCCCTTTGGTCAGTGCATTACAAATATGACTTGGATATAATTTATTAGAAGAAATTCATGAAGTTTTAATTGGTTATTAGAGTATTTTTCTAATTTTGTGTTATTTCAGGTCTTAACTTTGCTGTTTTATGCTGTGTATTAAGACGTGTTTGTGTTTTATTATTTCAATATTACTACTGTTGACCATATAATCTTGTCTGAAGTCTTGAGTAGTCCTCTGTCAGAATCACGCATTCTTCAGTTTCTCACTACAAGGAACATGATTTATTTTAGTTGGGTATTTTTATAAAGCGAAATGTTTTACACTAAGCGTTAAATAATAGTCACTACTCTGGCCTGTAAAACTTGTCTTTCGACGCATACTGACACATCGGCCCGACTTGCTGCGTCCGCCGTTATGCAAAATATTGGCTACTTTGTGCTTTTTTGCCCTTAAACGAAACAAAAAACAGAAACATTCCAAAACTGCAGCCACATATATTCTTGCTTGCATCCTTAAAAATTACAAATTACTTTTGGAACTATTTTCTGCCGCAATCATAATGTGATCTGACTAGCCAGCTTTCACTTTGTCCCTGTCACTGATCATCTCTGCTGGGGCCACGGTGGCTAAGCGGTTAGCCTGCTCGCCTCCCACCATCACGAACCGGGTTCAATCCCCGGCCGGGTCACTCCCAGTTTTTTGCATGTAGGCATCGTGCCGGACGATGCCGCTCGTTGGTGGGTTTTCTCGGGGTTGTCCTGTTTCCCCGCCTTTCATTCCGTCGCTGCTCCATACTAACCTCAATCACTCTCATCGGGTCTCAAGAACTCGATGTTAAGAGCCGCCCAAATCTCTTCACTCACTCATTGATTCATCTCTGCTGTCGCCTTGGAATGTATGAACTATATGCCTGTACGACAACGCGCGGATGAATAAGGTACAATAGCCACGTAAACGGAACTAGCGGACGAACCGTGGCGGATTTTACCCATTCGATCACACTTTAATTTCTGAGTTCAAGTTTCGCCAACAAGCAGTTTTTTTTTTCATTTACTCTGTACTAGTGATCGGCACTTTCCTTGTAACCAGTGAACAACCTGCTGCTTGCTCTATGATACCGGCATTAACAATTCATGTCCAAAAATGTTTACAAATATTCCACAAATCTGATTTGCCACGAGGAAGACAGCGCACTGGTGCCTTGCCGTGTACAGCACCGGTCATAAACATCATCACGTGCAACGTTTCCACGATCGTGGACACAATAGGTTAAGCTATTCTACAACGCACGGATGCGTGGGAGCATTCTTTAAGTCTCTCGCCTACCTGCAGATATTTTCGGTACTTGAGACCGAGAAGCGCAAGGTCGACTCTACCAGGGCCCACAGAGGCCGCGGTGGTGTAGTGGTTATACTGTTCGCCTCCCACCTAGGTGAACCGGGCTCGATTCCCGGCGGGGTTGCTCCCGGATTTCAGCACGTGGGAATCGTACCGCACGATGCCGCTGGTCGGCGGGTTTTTTTCGGTGGATCTCCCGTTTCCCTTGTCCTTTCATTCCGGTACTGCTCCATTCTCATCCCAATCACCCTCATTCACAGGCTCGTGTGACCTCGATGTTAAGAGCCGCCTTACTAATATATTTTCGTTAATACTGGTTGTCCCTAGGCAAAAACATTACTGCGTCAATAAAGAAACTTTCACATCCAAGTTTTATTTTACATTCTGAGAAATGAGTAGTTAATTGAAGTAAGTACTGTAGTCCTTATCGTTAAGTCGTAACGCTTTATCGATTAGGAGGCTGAGCCGGTGATAACTTAGGTTTCAACGGCGAAATATTATTCTCACATCGTTCGGAGTCCTGCAGAACAGCAACGAAAACAGCTTCTGGCCGAGTTGAGTTGAGATATTTGGGCGGCTCTTAACCCCTTAAAGTACACGTTAATTTTTCGATTCCCGTGTTGCAAAATAACAAATTTTTTGTGTGAACACTAGTTACGAATTTCTTATAACAAATTACTCTTCGAAACCAGCGGAACGGGTTTCAGCAGATCCGCGGCGCTAGAAGCAGCCAGTCGTATAATAGTTTGTGTGTCAACAGCAACCAGTAACTAGGGATAGGAAAATTTCGCGAATTTCGGGACATGATATACATCAAACACACATACAGTACACTCACCTTTGCAATTGGATCATACTTTATTAGACACGTCCTTGGCACCAATAGGCCAATAGCAGACTTGCAAAGAAACAAGTAGCCAACCCCATACTGTTAGGTGTGGGGTAACTTTGGTTACTCTCTGAGGCAGCAGCCAATGAAAAGACACCTAAGGCTCCAGTGAACACAGGACTGTGGAGTCTAGCTTACAGGTTATTGAACCCGCGACATTTTCCTATCCCTACCAATAGCATTACCCAGGGAAGGGCGATGTCTGCATTGGTGCTATCTTCTGGACTTTCACAGCAATGACAATGATTTCACCTGATATGCAACGTGTCCATCGCGAACCGATATACTAGGGATAATGTGTTGTGGGGTTAACAACGAGTAATTGAGAGCCGATGCGGATGAAATGAGGTGAGAGTGGAGCAGCGCCGGATTGCAAGGGCGGCGGGAACCGGAGATCCCGAGAAAAACTGGCCGACCCGTGGCATCGTCCGGCACGATTCATACATGCGAAAATCTGGGAGTGACCCGAACGGGGATTGAACCCGGTTCACCTTGGTGGGAGGCGAGCAGGCTAACCGCTCAGACACCGTGGCCCCGAAATGATTATTGAGTGGTGTGGTGAACTTGAGCGTGTCAAATAAAGAATTGTACAATGACAATTCGTTGAGAGTATATGTCCTTTGTGTGTGACCTGTCTCAAAGAATAACGCGAAGTTTACAGGTCTCAAATAATATTTACAGACACAGAAAATTTCTCGAATTCATTCGGCAACATTTAGACTTTGAATTCTTTGTGTACTCGAGGCTCAGTTATCTGTTCATTGGCTGTCGCTCCGGTTTGACCCCATACCAGGTAATACAGGATTCGGTCCTCATTTTCTTTGCAGGTTCAGTGTTGGTCGACACTCGTCCTGCGGGCGTGTCTAACAATTTGTAGTCCAATAGAAGTAAAATCTCAAATGTACATGCGAATGGAATTTAACTTGTCCTGAAATGAATTCGCAAAAAATTCAGGGTCTGGAATAATAATAATAATATTTCACGGTGTAAAATGGCGTCTGCTCGCTATAAAAGGTAAGATCGGGTTAATCAAAGTGTGCACACACAACGACGTTAAAGAATGTCCGCGATAAGGTGAGAACTTTTTANCTCGAGGCTCAGTTATCTGTTCATTGGCTGTCGCTCCGGTTTGACCCCATACCAGGTAATACAGGATTCGGTCCTTATTTTCTTTGCAGGTTCAGTGTTGGTCGACAATTTGTAGTCCAATAGAAGTAAAATCTCAAATGTACATGCGAATGGAATTTAACTTGTCCTGAAATGAATTCGCAAAAAATTCAGGGTCTGGAATAATAATAATAATATTTCACGGTGTAAAATGGCGTCTGCTCGCTATAAGAGGTAAGATCGGGTTAATCAAAGTGTGCACACACAACGACGTTAAAGAATGTCCGCGATAAGGTGAGAACTTTTTANAGGTAAGATCGGGTTAATCAAAGTGTGCACACACAACGACGTTAAAGAATGTCCGCGATAAGGTGAGAACTTTTTAACTGAACCTCAGAAAAATATCACTATAGCTACCTGAATACATTTTAACTGGCGCACAGAGTGACATGCGCCAAGTAAAGTTGGTAACGATGGAGGGAAAGTAGTTGCGTGTCTTAACGTCGAAATAAAAAACGTTAGGTAACAATATGTGATAACATTAATGTTTTTCGCTTTCTGTTATTCTTTAATGCATTCAAGTGTAAAACTTAGCAAATTTGTTACATATTAATTTTTCTAATAACTTCACAGTTCCACTTGGTCGACGCATGAATAATGCGATGAGGCCCAATGTTTTGTTGATTTTTACAAAAGGCCTAAGAATACACGACGTGCAGACAATTAAATCTTAAGCAGGGCTTTCAAAAGGGCTTAGTTTACCGTGAACAGCCTTGAAATAAAAAATTTACCGTGGTGCGGAGCGAACCTGGATGACAACATATCCCGTCAAATTTTATTTGTCCTAAAAATGTTTCCGCCACAAAAAATTGCATGGGTTTAAAAAATGAAATGTATTTTCTTTTTTTCTCTAGCTTAAGTGGCAAGGGAGGCCGAAAAAACAATGGCAAGCCGGCTTGACAAAGACTCAACGATTACAGGTCAAATGGAAATTATTATCAATAAGAATCGCTGCACGCGGATATCACGGAGGAAAATATTGTGTAGGGATGACACCCTGCCAAATTTTTCTTGCCACAAAATAATATTTAGTGGCTACAAAAGTTTAGTCGGGGTCATTAAATAAATTTTGTTTTCATACCGAAAATAATTTCGCGGTTGGTCAAGAGTACGTAGAGTATTTTGAATTCTAGCTGATAAACCATAACTAGGATTCCACGGAATTTTGAATTTAATATCCTACTTGCACACCTGCAGATTTCCTTCCATTGGCCGTGTGCATTCGACAAAGACAGCGAGGTATTTGACTGGGCCAATGAGAATAAGGTTACTCCAGTACTGAACGCCTGTGATTCGAGGGCAGGCTCATAAGAAACGTAGCAGTTGAAAACAACCAATCGCGTAAGTGGGTCGGAGTCAAAAGTGTTTTGAAATACAACTTGACAACAATTCTTTTCGCAAAAATCGGGTACCCCTTACCATAATCTATAATTAGGCCCAACTTTTATTTTTTTTGCGAAAATATATATGCTCAAGCTTCATACGTGCACGTTTGCAAATTTTATTTGGTTATTGGTAGGGCCAGTGACTTTTCGCGTTAAAATCGGAGCACACGGTAGATTTCAATACTATATACACACCTCAGCTGTTGTTATAACTCCATTGGCCGCTGGTGCCGCGTCCGTCTTTGACCAAGCCACTCAGGACTAAGTAACTCCGACACTGAACCTTCATGATTCGTGCGCAAACGGTTAACACGGGTCAGAAAATTTTTCAGCCAATCAAAGAAGCTGTGCGATCCTACAGTGCTTTGGACTGTATCTTGTCTCGAAATCTTTTCGCGAAATATCACGGCCCCTAGTTATTGGCCGTGTGTCTTCGCGAGAAGACATATTATACTCGACTGGGCTAATGAAAATAAAGTTACCCCGACACTGAACGTCCATTATAGGATGGCTGTCATTTATATCGCGTCAGAGTTAAAATCATCCAACGGCGATATTGGTTCTGAAGTAGCGTGTTTTGGATTACATCAAGTCGTGGAATCTTTTCGCGAAAAACAGGTGGCCATATCTATAACGGTATAGGCTGTTTACGGTAAATTGAGCACTTTTAAAACTAACCTTTGAGAAAAGTCCCTCCCCGTAACTACAGGTACACTGCAGTACACACTTGCGTGCAAGCTTATAGTTAGGTTTGCAGCTAATTTAAAAAAAAAAAGTCCCAAAGCTAGGCGTGGAATTGAAAGTGTAATGTTTAAATTTATGGCCAGTAAAGTTAGAGTTCCTTGTGTTTTACATATCATAATTCGTACTTGCAAATAAATAACACGTTTACATTATTGAAAATTCTAAGGTTATATTTGTCTGGCGCATGGATGAAGTGATCAGGCCCATGGAAATGTTATGGCGGAAGAATACGTAATGAGCAGAGCAGTAGATCCCAAGTAAGACTTTCGAAAGCGATCAGTTCAGACCATTGCCCTCGCCAAACGGGATGCACTCTACAACGAACGTTCGTTAAAGTTTGCTGTGGTTGAATACAGTGGTGATGCGCTCGCGTGGCGCAGTCAAACTGACGCGTCCCTGGAGAAGCGTGCGAGGGTGTAATTCGGAACGGGCGGTTTCGCGCGTTGCCGCGACGCGGCGACGACCCGGTCTTCCGCGGGGTGAAGGGTTGAGCGCGCTCTGTGGAAAGAGGTTGTAATGGATTGACGAGCAGAAAGGGGGAGGGGGAGCAAATGGTATGGAAAAGGATGAAGTATGGTGATGTCGTGGTTTGTGGTGGGTGTGTTGGAGGGAGGGGGGATGAACGAGTCGTGTGTGGTCCCTCCAAAGTCGAACGGGGGAAAAAGATGGCGGCGAGAAGCACGTTTATTTGGCGCACGTTGGCGTGCGTGAGGGTGTGCGTGGACGGCTGCAAACACTCGCTCGGGCTACATTTTTTCCAATACCCCCTTCCCCCCTCCAGGACCGTACGAAAAAAAACCCCTTCGCCGGACCCTACGTAACGATCGCCAGAAGGGGGCGTCTAGTATGTGTGTGTATGCGTGTGTGTGTGTGCTGCCCGCGGTCAGAGGTTATCCGAGAGGAAATTGTTTGTGTTGTTGGTAAGAGGGAGGGGAGAGTTGGGAGGGGAAGGCTAGGGGGGGTCCGGCTAACCCCCCCTTGCCCCTTCCAACGTCTACTCCTTGTTTGAAAAAGGGTAGAGGGGGGTGGCGCCATCAGGGCGGCATGTCCCGCCGGCTCGACGCCTTCCTTTCCGCCCCACATCGCGAACAGTCGCCTAGTGTCGGATGAACACATTCTTTCCTTACGTTCACTTTAAATCATCACCCCTCCCCTCCCAAATCCCTCCGCCCATATGCCCTCCCTCTCGCTCTATCGTGCAGTCCTTTCTCCGCGTTTGTTCTTCGAACCTTCGCGTCAGCGGTTACCGCGGTACTCCCCACCCCACCCCCCTGCCTAGTCCATGAGGGGATGGAGAAAGTGAAGGGAACGGAGGGGGATAAACACGATAAAACAACAGAGTACATAAGAATACAGAGGCGAAACAAGTCGCTCACAGCGAGTACCACCAGTCGCCACGCGCCGTCAAAATGGCGTCACTGGCCAGCAAAATGTCGGGACGCCGTTCACCAATCGACGGGGAACTTCTCCGCAGCGTTACAGTGGCCTATTGGACGCGAGGCCCATTCCCAGAGCTTGACGCGGGAAATCAGAGAATGGGTTTGAAGTACACGTCGAAGTTACCACCGCCACCGTTTCGTATCTGTGAAGTAATCTGCTCTGTGGTAAAACACGGGGAAACTCCGGGGGAGTACCACGCGGCGGATGAATACAATCGCTTGTCCCGCAGCCTAAATCGCAATGGCACTACTTCTTGAAGCGGCGAGGATCGACTTAAAGTTGGAAACCTGGGCTGGTTGTGGTGACGTGAAACCATCAGGGCGACCTGGGTTTTATTCTAAGTATCTCGAAAAGCTGCTCCTGTTCACGATTATCGTAATGTTCCTGGTGTTTGGTATTCTATGTTAAAGGTGACTTGTCGATTCACGTGAGAAAACAATCGGGAGTATTCAAGAGTTGATGTATTGTCGAAAGTTGCTTTGCCGATCTGAAAGCTCAATTATTCAAACACGGTAAGTAAGGAGCTTCGTGGCTGTATTTACTGCAAAAGGCATGATTACCACCGTCCTTCAGAAATGTCCTACATTACATAGACTATATTTTATATTTGGTACATCCTCGAAATACGGTACATTTATAAATACATGTTCGGACAATTATTCAGTATATTATTTTATCTCCGCATTTAAGTATTCTCCCGCGCATGTTGTAAATGTAGAAATTGTGGAGAGGTTATGTTGTACGGTTGCGAGCTGCTAAGAATTATAATCTGTTTTTGGCACTTCGCCATTTTTATTTTGCATAATAAGAGAGAAAAAAAAGGTTTATATGCAATAATAACATCCAAATAATGGGCAGCCTCTGTTATTTTCCGAACAAATATATATGCATACAGAGCTGATTTGCATCAAGCACCTTATTTCACCAGTGGTAGCTGAAAATCGTTTGTTCTTGTCATAAAAAATTTCATACTTTCAGTTCTTTAGGATATGTTGTGTAATCCTAACACAATTTTCAGATTAAATGTGAGTAATTTTATATGTCTTTATTAATACTTAAACATTTTCCGTGCTGTCTGTTCTACCCGTCGTTCACGTTCATGCCGAAGAAGATTATTTAATTGAATTCCTAGATGAGATTGTTAGGTAACGAATTATTTCACTTTTTAACAGTTCTAAATATCTTTATACATGAAACAATACTTTCCGTTAAATCTGATAATGGTTTAACTGCTAACATGTGGGTGAAACCCATTACAAATTAATTATGCTGATATTTTTCTCAGTCAAGAATCACGTGCAGAGATAATAGGTTATACACACAGACCTGAAAAATTCGCACATTTATTTCGGGACAAGTTAGAATTCGAAACCTGGTACGTTTGTATTGCTTATGCTATTAACGCATCTGTTAGTTTGTACCTCCTGGACAACTCTGAGTCAATAATAAACACACTACATAATGCACACCAAAACACCATCTTCCGCTAATACAACAAGCAACCGATAAACAGTGATATTCGCATGATTTTACATACGAAAATTGAGGGTAGCCTACAAGTGTCTAACTATACAGTCACGTAGAGGAATTTTACTCTAAACATCCCTCGTTAAACATTGTTAAACGGAACAGTTTTGGTTATATAGAAGACAGTTCCCAAATTATAAATATCCTACATGAATGTACGTTTCTGAAATAACTAACCACTTAAAAGGCCTAGTTTGTTCGAATAGACTAGATGTGATTTCACCATATACTATTGCAGACATGTATTGTGTTCATATTTGTCATATTGACTACCTGCACACACGGGAAGTAGGGGAAAAATAGTTGTGGTAGAGAGGTCGTTAAACCCGAGCATAGCCAAGGGTGTGATGCGTCGTAACGATAGTGCACTTAAAAAAATTCATTTTTAAACAATTATCGGTAACTTCCGTTGGTCCCAATCGCTAGGAACACTGTCGGTCGGGATAGATGTCGAAACTTAACGACAGACTCGCAGAGAAATATAGAATAAAGGCACTGGATCGGATTATAGCGAATTTTTAAAAAAATCTGTCTTCATCCGACTACCGATTAAAATTGAAATTCATTAGCTCGTTTTCATTTTTCACGAACGCCTGAATGGCGTATCGCTATCGCTAGATCTTGTGATATTTAGCGAAAGTATATCGTGTGACGGCAGTCTCGAAAACCTCTATGGTTCGTAGCAGTCACTTACGTTCGGTGTCGCAGCAAATTGGGCCAGTCAAACAAGGAAATAGTACATCACTAACAGCACATGTGCAGCGGACAGTGAGGAATGAAAGGGTGCATACGTGTGCATAGGACCTTGAAACCTAACATGCCGTCCTACATTTCCACAATAAACCGCCATTCCAACTTATCGCTAGGGACGATGGCTTACCTCGAGGAAAGTCGAATGTTTCCTATAGGATTCAACATTTTCTTGTTGCCAACACTAGACAATTATCTTTCGTTATTGACTGTCAAGCTGTTCCCATTTTTATTTGGCCAATGAGGATTGTGATATTCTAAAGCATAACGTCTATAACTAATCTGTGAAGAACAGAACCGATTCCACTCGAATACATTACACTCTAAATCGGAATTAGTAAATAATTACATCTGACCAACTACCCTACTTTACAAATCCACAAAAAGCGCTCCTGTTATGGGGACTTACATAAAATATAATAAATAACTGATTTTCTACTGTTTGAACTAGTGATTTCTTTTCACTGAAGAGATTGGTAGTTTTATTTTTCTACTGATTACAGTTTCAACTGCAATCAGTAGATATTCACTGACTCCAATTTAGAGTATATGTTATCGAAGACATGTAGTCTCGAAAATTTTCACTAAAGACATACGAGACTATTTTCATTTCAGTGCCAGCTGATTGCCCAGTCGAGAAACTGTTTTCTTACAAAGACGAGCGGCCAAATAAACAAAAATTAGTCTGATCCTGATATATTCCCACCACCCAAATTTTGTGGCATTTGCTACAATATATCATTTATTTCCCTCCTACTCAGCATTTTATTTCAGTATCGTGCTTTTTAGTACCTAAACCTAAACATATAATCAATGTACACAGGTTTGTACAATGTAAAAAAAAATTTTAATAAGGGCCGGTTTCACAGTAGTGTCTGATTCTGTTGCCATTAAGGTCTGATTAAAAATTAAATGTTTATTAGCGAAAATATCTGTTTTTCCATGTATGGTTAGGAATAACAACGATTAGTATGCCTGTTACCAATGGTTACCTTAGACATAAGAATAGGTTTCTATTACTGGGCTAATCGGAACATTTACGACAAATATGGTGGTCATTCTTGGCTGGTTTAAGGTTATGTTTGTGTATTTAAATCGTTTCCATGGTCAGCAGAATATATCAGTCAGTTATTAAAAACACTATGACGATAAATTGTTTATTAATCAGCCGCAAATATTCAGAGAAAGTATATTGTTTATGAATTACATTTTTTTTTTGTCTTATTTCGTTTGAAGAAGTAACTTGTTACCAATCTGCTTGTAAATATAAAACATGTCTTCGAAGTTCATAGATATAAGTAACTTTTTTTAGTGCAAAGAAAATGTTTACAACTGCTTAAAAAATATTTAATGGAGTGGTATCTTACGTGTACCATTTTAGCGTTATTTCTTGGCATGTGTTTTCAGTAATCACACTATTAGGGCCTACGCAAACTGATGTATGTTTTTCCATGTACGACAAAGTCAAGTATCTAACTAATAGAATGTTTACCTTAGCTGTCCTAATCAAATGTCCCAACTTAAAATCAGATCAGCATTTTTTATGCCAAAAAGTCGGTAGTTACAAAAAAATGCTACGATTTAGGGTGATGCTGATTGTAAATAGCGTATGGCAACAGTAGGAACAAACATATCAGAAATATTTATTGTTTTGAATTGTGTTTGATGCCGAATACACAGTAGAACATGTATATCGATAGACATCCACATTCGATGTACACCTAATGCGTAATTACTAAGAAAACTGGTCAGAAAACTCTCACTAGCTGGAATCACATGTCATATAAACCAATTAAAATTCTACATAAATATACGTTAGTGCATCCGTCTTGTTTTTAATAACACATGAACACCTCAGAGCAAAGAAAATTAATGAAACAATATTTGAGGTAGCAAATATTTCCTTATCAAAACCGTTTACTATCGACACTTCCTTTTGTGTTTCTACAACATACTATTTTACCAAGCACAGCATAGAAAGCAGATGANACATAGAAAGCAGATGAAGAACTAACAGCAGCCAATCAAGAACAACGTCAATGCATGGTTGTGAAATTTATCTTAACGATACTGAAAAAAAAATATTGGGAGAATTGCCTGACAATTGTTAGTTAATATTTGCAAATTCGTTTAGGGAAAATATTTTTCTTTNGCATAGAAAGCAGATGAAGAACTAGCAGCAGCCAATCAAGAACCACGTCAATGCATGGTTGTGAAATTTATCTTAACGATACTGAAAAAAAATATTGGGAGAATTGCCTGACAATTGTTAGTTAATATTTGCAAATTCGTTTAGGGAAAATATTTTTCTTTACGTGTAAGATAGATCTACCGCACCCTGGATTATCATTCACTTTCATGTCAGAGTAAAATCCCATACACGGACGGGAAAATTACGTTACGACATGTGAGTCTCCTCAGCATTGTCGCAACAGCTCGATGGGAGGAAGGGAGGAAGAAACAAAACGAAGCGCCATGTTGCATGACTTGTAGGACTTGTATTTGTTAGAGAAGGCATAAGACTAAGAAATACAAATAATTTGTAAGTTAGAAAAAGTGTAAAATATAATTATCAAATAGCCACGTAGTAACGTTGTTGCCGTCATGTAATGGACAGCGCACCGGCCTCCCGAGGCAGAGGTCCGTGGTACGTGCCCTCCCTCCGGCGAGTGTGGAGGATTTCACAATTTTTCTATCGGTTAATATATGTCTGGGGATGTACGTAATAACTAAATTAAATCTACTTCTATGCCCACATTCCTTTAAATATAAATTTTATAATACGAAATAGTTAATACTCCCTTACTTCTATGGGATTTTTCTAACACTTTTGTCAGACACTTTTCCGTGCGATTAGGGAATAGTACTTTACTTGTTACGTAAATTTACTCTACATTTAACAGGCAGTTTTACATTACATATAATTTACTCTACATTTAACAGGCAGTTTTACATTACATATAATTTACTCTACATTTAACAGGCAGTTTTACATTACATATAATTTACTCTACATTTAACAGGCAGTTTTACATTACATATAATTTACTCTACATTTAACAGGCAGTTTTACATTACATATAATTTACTCTACATTTAACAGGCAGTTTTACATTACATATAATTTACTCTACATTTAACAGGCAGTTTTACATTACATATAAGTGGAAATTGCTTCCCTTGCGTTTAAGGGAATTAAACATCTAACATTTTTTTACAGTAAGGCATTCAAAAACCTGGACCTTACTTAACGGGAAAAGTCTGCTGAGAAATAGTATGAAACTTATCATTAATTGAACTTCAATTAAAATGTATAATGTAGTCTGACAACTAATATTTTGAACCGATATTGTGAAACCTGTCCTATAAGAAAATGTGTTTGGCGTAACCTAATTAATTGTTTGCACTGAGAAAAAGGTTTTGCTGAATCAAACAAACTTTGTTAAAGGCAGCCGAATTAATTGCTTGAATAGGAGCAATGAAATGTTTTGTTGTTGGAAGAAAAATTTTTTTTTTGTTATTATTTAGTTGCCCCAAACAAATATATTGATTGGTGAAACTAAAGATTTAGTTTGGATCAACGTACATTAAACCGTTTCGGTTAATATAAAAAACGGAAGCCAGACCTATATTCAAACCTTGAGCATTTTCACCGGAGCACTACGCCCTAGCAGTTCCAGATAAAATTGTAACTGAGATTATTGGAAAGTTATTTTTTTCGAGTTATAATTCTTTTGGCGTGTTGAGGGTAAAAGTTTAGTGTGCAACGGAAGTTGCATGCGCACAGTGTAACGAAATTGAGCAGTGAACGTTGTAGGGGTATGACATAACGCGCATGCGCGTATAGTTGCGCATGCACGACAGTGCACGTGGTAGGGGTATGACCCTACGCGCATGCGCGTTTTGTTGCCCGCGTACAGTGTAACGAAATTCGACATTGAACGTGGTAGGGGAATGACCCAACGTGCATGCGCGTATCCGTCTAGCTATATACAAACGCAAGGTACACAACCTACTAACATTGTTACTCCGTGTATCGATATGACTGTGAAACATTCCGAATTCGTAAATTCAGCGATCTCATCAGCGGGTGAATTTTGTGTAGTTGAATGTAAAATGGAAGATGGTAGAAACGTTGCTTTAATAGCAATTAAAATTTTTCCAGATCACAAAATAGATGATATTATTCATTTTTTTTAACGGATACTATTTCCGTATGCAACATTTGGAGGGGCATATATGGGTAGAGGTGAGGATAAGTTACCGATGATTTTAAGTGGAGACTTAAACGTCAATTTCAGCTTAGAAAATTCTGGTCCACTTATCATCTATTTGCTCGAGGATTTACATATATTCATAAATAATGACCCAACGGTTTCTACAACACGACACGGCACCACCATTGATGCTGTATTTACGCCGCTCAGCTACCGCGGCCCCTTGAGCGAAAAGAAGGCCCGAGATTCAATAGTGGCACACTTGCACTCATACCCTACGCTATAGCTTTATTTTTTTTTTCCTGTCGAAATGGTTTCATTTGTACTGTTTGTGCCATTATTAAGCATGTATAAATACACTAACAAGCATCGTTATCATTCTAAATGTAACATAAACTCTAAACACAATCCCGATATCTGTGAATTCGAGCCCAGGCAATCAAGTGAGCCAATTGCCCTACAACCAATTTAATAAATGCTGGTACTGGACCAAGCTGATATTGCTGCCACCACAAATTCTTTCGTGACATACATATCAGATTGTCCATCTAGATAAATTTGATTTCACTACAAACAATAAATTCTATTTAATCTACCGTCATATTTATAATTTTTACGGCAATAAAGCAAACGTGCTTGTAAATTGGCTGTGCGCACAGAACACGTGTGGACTACAGTCTAAATTCGAACAGGTGGAAAACAAGTTCTACTTGGAACCGGTTGAAAAGCACTGGTTGTTTCAGCGAAACGAATTTACTGATTGGATAAGTGACAGCAAACTGCGTCCGGTGAATGAAGTACTGTTTTGATTGAAATTACCGGAATCACTAGGAGAAATAAACATATTTCTGTTCGTCTTTATATTGTACAATTTAACCAAATTAAAAATATAGAAAATAATTTGCAATGCAAGGATTTGGGTCCACAGCATCATACTCCGAGATCATTACTTACCAACCACGCTACAAGCACATCGTTAACTATATATTGGAAAACATGTACGTATTATATTACTTTATCGAAAATGAGTTGCTTTAAATTGTATGTATTTGATTTTAGTTTTTAGTTTAATTTGTGAAGTAATGGTTATTGAAAAAAACGTACCACATATAATGCAATTCAAACCGACCGCTATGAAGATTACGTGAAAATGAAATGAAAGATGTAGAAACAAAATGAAAGTCTGAATGTTCATGTTGCATCGCAAACTGGTGTTATAAAAGACGAAACTCTTATCGTAATAATTATATTTTATGTTTTGTATTAATCTATCTGTGGTTTTTTCATTTAATACATATTTATTAACTGATCCGTCAGTCAAAAAACAAATAACTGAACAACAGCGAATAAAATAGTTGATGAATCAGTGAAAAATGTCTCTGAATCAATAAGTGAAGGAAAACTGGCATAACTTCACTAATTTGTAAGTTTAATTGACTGAAGTGACTGTCAATAAGTCAGGTGCTTTTAAATTACTTAAACAGTGAAATTGTAGGTGATTTGTATTGTGTACATTATGTCGGAACAATCAAATAATTCTTTGCTCAACAAATTATATCTAAATACTTAATTTGGTTCAAGGGAAGGAATGCAGATCTTTAGAGCAAGAACAGATTAACTGAGTGAAAAAAAATATCGCTCAAAGTAAGCAATTACTCTTGAAAAAAATGTGTTTGGTATCTGAAACGAAATCTTTCTCTCAGTCTACATTACGCACAAGAAAGATTTTCTTGGTCAGTGCTGTACACTGCGACGCCCAATGCCCAATGATCTTCTACGTGCGCAACGGGGCCGCGGTGGTGTAGTAGTTAGACTACTCGCCTTCCCACCCAGGTGAACTGGGGCGGAGTCGGTCCCGGATTTTCGCATGTGGGAATCATGCCGAATGATGTCGCTAGTCGGCGGGTTTTCTCGGGGATCTCCCGTTACAACCGCCCATCCATTCCGGTGCTGCCCCATTCTCACCTCGCTTCACCCTAATCGGCTCTGAAGACCTCGATGGTAAGAGCCGCTCAAATATACCGTCACTCATTCAGTCACTCACCCATTACTAGGGGCAGTGATATTTCGCGAAAAGATTTCGAGACATGATACAGTCCAAAGTACTGTAGGGTCGTCCAGCTTCTTTGGTTGGCAAAAAAATGTTCTAGCCCGTGTTAACCGTTTGCCCACGAATCACGAAGGTTCAGTGTTGGAGTTACTTAGTCGTGAGTGGCTTGGTCAAAGACGGACACGGAACCAGCAGCCAATGGAGGTATGAAAACAGCCGAGGTGTGTATATAGTATTGAAGTCTACTGTGAGCTCCGATTTTTACGCGAAAAGTCACTGGACCTACCCATTACCCAATTATTTGGGGCACCGGTTTTTCGCGGAAATATTTGAGGACAAGTTGTGTTCCAAAAAACTTTACTTCAGAATCACTTCTGTGACTAGACCATTAGAATTGTTACGCGCCCTATCTGTCTACCCGCGAATCACGGACGGTCAGTAAAGGAGAAACGTTATTATAATTGGTTCAACCACGTAACAGACTCTCTTCGCACAGAGACAAGTGGCCAATAGCCGAAAGAAGGCTACAAGTGTGCAGATAGGATATTGAAGTCTAACCTCCGCGTAAATATTTTCGCGAAAAACAGGTGGCCCTATATAGCTATATGGGGGAGTGGATGCGCACTTAATAAAATATTCTTGAATGCCCTTTCCTTTGCCCGCCATTTTCCAGCAGGCTTTATAAAATGTAGTTTTTTGTTTCTATGACTTGGGGTCTCAACCTGTAAACCCCTTTACCCTCCACCGAAAAATGCACTATCTTCCCAGCGATACTTATATAGAGTTATATCCTAGGCTCAAGTATTTCAGCAAAATTCAGGTATACGTATCCACACTCGTAATGAATATGGATGCCAGGTAACAAATATGAACCTATAGATAGGGACACTCGAGTTTCCCGAAAAAAATTTCACGACCAGTAGTATTCCATAAAACTTTATTTCAGAAGCGATTTCGTGATTCTATGGTTTCCGAGNAATTCAGGTATACGTATCCACACTCGTAATGAATATGGATGCCAGGTAACAAATATGAACCTATAGATAGGGACACTCGAGTTTCACGAAAAAAATTTCACGACCAGTAGTATTCCATAAAACTTTATTTCAGAAGCGATTTCGTGATTCTATGGTTTCCGAGTTACGCGTCTTCAGTGTCTGCGTGCGACCCACAGACGTACAGTATTGAAGCTACCGAAATTCTGATTTGCCAGTCAAGTAGGAAAATGTCTTCGCACAAAGACACGCCGCCAATAACTAAAAAAATACTGCTGGTACGCCCGTGTATTGAAATATATCGTGTGCGGAAATCTTTTCGCGAAATGCTGGTGTCCCTACCTACAGACGTCCGTGGATTTATCAAACTAATTTCACACCAGCGGAGACTACTCAATCCTTGACACTGTATATATATATATATATATATATTTGTATTTTTACAGTTTTTGGAATCTAGTTCCCAAGCTGATTTTTTTTTCCAAAACATGTCAATTAGAGGAAATTTTAGAGCACGTTACGATGGAACGTGTAATGGTGCACCGTTATATCGTTTTTGTATTAGTACGAAGAACTCTATGGAAACAAGTTGCCAAAGATATTTTCATGCTACTAGTGAAAAAAAAAATTCACAACAACCTAGCGTAGAACGTCTTAACTAAGGTTGTACTTTAACAAGCAAGTGTTGTAGATCTCAAATTTTTTTTAACCATTCAGATTCGTACATAAGTTTGTATGTTCCCTACAATGATGCGTTGTAAATGCATAGTATTTAGCGCGTACAGAAATGTTTTGCTGTGTGTGCGTGCGCACATAGAGCTGTGCGTAGTGTGGCGGTATGAAGCTTTCAAAACAAACTCACGTATGGGCATGAGTCGAGTCATAGCTCACAGGCAGCGGCACGTAGCAGTAGTTGAAGAAACGAATCGTTTTGTTTCTTTCGAGCGGTAAAATCACATAAATGAATTTTGGAGTAAATAACGGCCAGTTACATATCGCCAGCATCACAACCGTGGTACAACAGACAAGATTTTTTGTAGGGAATGGGGAGGGGGGAGGGAAATTGTATCATATTTTAATTCTGATAGTACATAAGTATATTGCATATGAGGTTAATTTAAATTCTCGAAACTCATGTAGTCTTGATTTGTTAAACTTTTATATTCAACTAATGCATTTTCCACAAGGGGCATAGGAAAAAGGACCTTTGACAGATACATTATGATGTTATAGGTAACTAGCAAATGCAAATGTGCGGCGCCTGATACAGTAGAGAGCAATACGAACACGTCCTTCTAATTAGCATCGCACAGAATAGCGAACCTTCCGCAGCATGCAGTAGCCAATAAGACACGAGTTTGGTTACCAGAGGTTAGCGCAGCCAATCAGAGCACGGGCACGTGCAAAGGGAGGGAAACCACACCTGCACCGTCGGTGCTTGTCGTTTTCTACTTACGGAAACTATCGTCCCACCAACTTCTCTATTTAAACATGTATAATTGGGTTTCATATGGTGGGTATTGAGCACAATACAACGACAAACTTCAGTTTGTTTTCGTTATATGGAAATATTTTATGCTCTAGAAATATATGCATATTTAGCACACGTAGACTGCTTTGCAGTACTTGATAGTTGGCATAATCTACGTTTAGATCTCATACTATGCTTTCAAATTTAACTACAGTGGATTAATTTTACGAGGTTGTCAAATTTCAATATTATCCGCCATTTTACAACTTAAAGTCAGTGTAAACTTGTGTTGGTTGGACATTAGGTTAATGTCGCAGTAACACCAAATATTTTGTTCTACCTGTAATTTTTTGCGTAATACAACATTTATCTGCGGCAGCATTGCTTAGAGACCTTATTTACACCAAGACTTGAACAGTACATTTGCATTATATTAATATAAGAGTTTGTAAACATTATTAACTTTGTCACAACATATGTACTTTTATAACATAAACGTTTAAAGAAATGCCACAATAGTATATTTTTGCAACAACATTAGTCTTTTTTCTGTGTATGGAACCAACAAATAAGTGTTTGGCTCAACGAATTATTTTTTACGGATTTATTTGGCTGAAAGTAACGAATGCAGATTAGTTGAGCGAACAAAATATTTTTTCTGTGTAAACAAATATTTTAAATAAAATCTTCATTTTGGAGTCTGATTTAAAATCTTTCTCTCAGTGTGCAATGAAAAAAGAAGCGCTTCCTTGCCGTGCTTGGCGAAAGGGGCTGTGTTTGAATCCCGAATCAATAATATACATGACGGTAAACCCCCCTCCCTCCTATCCAAACCACATCTCATTTTTTTTCCCTTCCGAATATACACTTGAATACGCAGAAATCCCGTCATTCGGTAGGTATATGCTATTCATGCTAAAGTGAGAAATTTTTAAAATCCTTCCATCTGGAATAATAGACAATTAATATATTTTATTTTATCCTTAGACGTTAACTTCCGAGTGCGGTGGAATATACACACTATGTGTTTTACTTTCAAGGCAATAATAATTTTAAAAAGGTAGTTAAAGAATAAAAATGGGCTGAAAGAAAAAAGTAACTATTCCCTCAAAAGTTCTCACTTTACCGTGAACAGCCTATAGGTAGGGCCTAACGTCTCGTCAACAGCGAGGTCACTAAAGACCCAGCAAGTTGCTCAGATATGCAAAAAAACGGACAGGAAGCGGCCATGGCCTGTATTAAGCAACCGTTCCAGCATTCACCGAAATCAGGATGGCAGGATAGGGATTCGAAGCTACGTCCTCCTGAATGCGAGTACAAAGTTTAACCACTGCGCTACCTCGGCCTGTCCCGTCATCTGGAAGTTTCTCCTTCATTATCGTACTTTTTCCCGAGTTCCCGATTGAGTGAAGAGATTTGGGCAGCTCTAAACAGCGAGGTCTTGAGAGCCGACGAGAGTGAAGCGAAGTGAGTATGGAGCAGCGACGGAATGAAAGGGCGGAGGGAACGGGATATCCCCGAGAAAACCCGCCCACCAGAGCCATCGTCCGGCACGAGTCCCAAATGCGAAAATCCGCGAGCGACGCGGCCGGGGATCGAAGCTGGTTCCCCTTGGTGGGAGGCGAGTGCACTAACCGCTGAGCCACTGCGGCCTCCCGACATGCCGACGTCGGCACCGGATGTAGCGGGGACGGACGTGCTCGGAAGGGATAGTTTCGCGCATGCGCCGACGCTACGGAAAACGCCGGAAGTGCCGGACGACCGCCTCGTGTGATAGCCGTCCCAGCGTCGGATCACTCGCGCAAGCCGCAAGGCGACGCACGTGAACACGCGGAATTTTCCACACTCACCACCGGCGACACGAACTGCATTCCTTTAACAACTGACAGCGCTGGGGTCGCTCACCAGCCGGAAGCCATTTCGGAACGCCGACAGCCAATCAGTGTCCTCGGTGGCGGAACGCTCTTCACATGTGTCGACATTAGAAAGAGCGACGTCTGCTCTGCCCGACGAGTTTGTCGTCGTGTCAGTAGCAACGGATGTGCTTTTCGATGGTGGGTTTATTAATTTGTAATAATGATAGCATGGAATTTCAATCCAGGGGCCGCGGTGAATGAGCTGTTAGCCTGCTCGCCTCCCACCAAGGTGAACCGTGTTCAATCCCCGGCCGGGTCACCCCCGGATTTTCGCATGTGGGACACGTGCTGGACGATGCCGCTGGCCGGGGGGTTTTCTCGGGGATCTCCTGTTTCCCCCACCCTTGCATTCCTGCGCTGCCCCATACTCATCTCAATTACCCTCATTTATTGGCTTTCAAGACCTCGCTGTTGCAAGCCGCTGAAATCTCTTCTCTCTCTCACGTCCAGTGCAGTGTGGATCAACAGAATTTTTGTAAGTGGGAATAGAAATACCAAGAAAACTTGTGCTAATTAGTTCTAGATGTAGGCGGCTTACTTTAAGCTTGTAATTAACGTCAGACATAAAATTGTTCAACTTTTGTTTTTTAATCATGCAGCTAATTTTCTTACGTTATTTTTTGATCATTAGAATAATGCAAATTTTTCCGTTAAAAAATAATATTTTGTTACGCATCTTACGTTGATATTTATAAGATTCAGCTCTTGAGAATTGAAATACTTTCATGTAAAATGTA
This sequence comes from Clitarchus hookeri, assembly GCA_002778355.1. Lineage (NCBI taxonomy): Eukaryota > Metazoa > Arthropoda > Insecta > Phasmatodea > Phasmatidae > Clitarchus > Clitarchus hookeri. The sequence goes on from NQII01000158.1 coordinate 45,995, forward strand.
CAGAATATTCGTTTTAAAATTTCTTGATAGACATAAGTATCTTTATTACTTACAATTTAATAAAGTACGACATATGCCAATATATGTCTCAAAATGATATCAGAAAAAATAAATATTACACAGTTCGTCACACACAATGAAAATGTCGAATTATGGTTCGAACCGCAAAATAAATACAAAAACTCGGAATAATGCAGGGAAATTAAAAAGATGGGAGAAATGTATTGATGTCACTACAATCACTACTGAAAGGAATACCAATTTTTCTCCAGATAGCATTAACAGATAATGAAATTGAAAACATTTTCTTCTATATTTAGCAATAACATTTTAACATGCGCCACAAATTTAATTTAAACGATATAACCACATTCACTCTAAATCGGAACTAGTTAATGATTGCTAGATAAAACTGCTCCATCTGGAACTTGTAGAGAATAGATAACTAATAATTTCAGTTAGAAGAAATGTAAAATTAAAAAAACAGAAAACCAATTAATTATAGCTCGTTACTGAATAAGCTCCGCGGATTAAAAGGTGTAGTACGATGTGAAATAAATATAGTTCAAATATTTTGTCACAAAACAGTAACCTATACAAAAAATATGTGGATGTGGTTAGGATCTAACCTCCCCCCAAAATATAAAATACACTCCGATAGCTATATTCAGCTCTCTCACCAACTCGTTTATTTCGCTTTAGGAAAAATTCCTCTTGCAGAATATGACAATTAAAACATATAGTGGCAAACGGCACTATAATTTCGTCATGTGAATATACTTCACGTTGTCGAAATATATACTTATCCTGAGTAAGAAAGTGCCTTTGTAAGGTTACATTTAGTTCATATTTTATGCTTTAAAAGTTAAATATACTGGTTTCATTTTGAAAGGTTATCGCTGTTTTCTATTATCCTTCATTTTACAACGCAGCGCAACTTTTTTAGAATAAAACAGTTTTTTTTTTGTATCACAGACTGATATTTATTAAACGTACTTTCTTAGCAGTGAAATACAGGAATGTATTGAATTTTTTGCGGAATTTACCGTTTATCTATATCTGATTAATCAATATGCAGAAAACAGCCGTTTTGTCAGTGGAAAACCTTGTAACTCATTGAAATGATTACGCTGTCGAATGTGTTGAACAATCGTTAATACACATCAGTGTTATGGACCATTTTTTTGAGGCCCTTCTGAACTTATTATTATTTTAGTCGCTTAACGAAAACTAAATGAACGGTCACCCCCCAATCGTATTTATTTATTTGCCCCCATAGATAGCAAAATTAGAAATTTAAGTCTCTTCGTTCAGTTGATCGCCAGTACCAAAGACTAGCGAGCACAGGGTCCATCACAACAATCAGTTTATTTACACAGTGTACCAAGGTTTTAAGGAAAAATTATATAATTATGCTTACAAATACATGCTTTGCTATTCAACTGGTGAATACCGATTTAAATATAGAAAGAGGATAGCAAAGAGCAAACGTGATTATTAAGTGTGATAAATGATGATGTATATGAGCATAAAAAAGAGATTTCTGCGGTAATTGTCAAATTAAAAAAATGCCGTAAGATACATCAGAACTAATTGATGCTCATAATAAAGTACAATGGGGTGGACTAGAAATAAACATAATTATTAAACTTGTATATACAAAATAATGTAATAATGAAGTTTTCAAGAGTACAGAAAGAGGAAAGCAATATTTGGGATATGAGTAAAGAGGGAATACGGATTGTTGCCAATTCTAATAAGACAAAATTGCCACAGGATGTCTGTTTGAAAGGATAGGAATCGGTTTTGCTGAAAGAAGCGTTACGTACAATGGTTTTGCTCATGAGATAACGTAATCATGAGTCAAATAAAAAATATTCTATGTTTGTGAGTGTGGGGAAATAATGGAAAACCTTTAATTTGTAACGATAGATGCAGCAGGAAGAATTTTTAAAATAGAATCATGAATATTATCCAGATAACTTTGACACCTAAAAGGTGAAATTGCATAAGGTATTTAGAGAGCAAAAATAATAAATTCAACGTCCAGGAAAGCTTTTAACAGGAAATTTGAATTCACTGAAACAAGAGAATGTAAGAAGCATCATCACATGGCTGCGTGTGGAGTNAAGCTTTTAACAGGAAATTTGAATTCACTGAAACAAGAGAATGTAAGAAGCATCATCACATGGCTGCGTGTGGAGTATTGCACTGTATGGAGACGAAAATGTAATTAATGAAAGAAGACGAGTAAAACAAGACTTCGCATTATGGATACGTAGAATAATTGGAAGGAAAAGTGTGGGATGCAGTAAGGAATTAAAAACTGCTACACGAAGTTGGCTTAAAGTGAAGCACAGTTCAAGATATGTTAGGAAAGAGGAGAAAGCGGATGGTTGATTGACTGTGGAGAGATGACGTCTAAAGGTAAAGTTCGCTGGATACTTTCAAATTTGATGAAAATCATGCATGGAGAGCCATCAGGCCAAAATTTGTCATTTTTTGCAGTGCACTTAAATTAATTTTTATTAAAGTATCGCAATTATTTTCAAAACAAGATCTGAACTGTCGTTTGCATTGTTGTAGCTATTTTCTTATTTCTTTTACGAAGCAGCAGTGACAATTTAAATTTGCTTAAGATAAAATTCATCTTGCAAATAAAATGTTGTAAGGGAGGCTTTTTAAATACGTATTTCAAATAATTTTTGTACGACGAAAATCACACATCCATCCGGTAACTTCTACATTTGTCACTCAACAATGATTGCCATACCAATTTTCGTAAACTTCAAAAGTTAAGAGTTTTACAGCATTCGGCATCGACAATTTTCGGTAGAAAAATATAACACACAAGTAATTCACTAATCACTAAAATTACATGGTAGAACAAATGCGCCGCAACGTAAATTATTACTGAAAGCCCGATCAATTCACGTTGTAATTTTGTCACAGACTGGGCGTCGTAGAAGTATATGTTAGCATAGTGAGTGTCTTTGGACCTCCACTCATCCGAAAGGACGTGCAGGACTCTGCATTAATAGCAAATATGTAGAACTCTGTTGGTAGTACCATTCCGTTTGACCGAGTTGAACAACAGATTGTGGCAGTTGCCAATGAGAAAATAAGATTTCGTTGAGTAGGCAAAATTGTGCCGTTTTATAACGTGAAATGATAGGTCACTGTGTTTATTACAAACTAAAATAATACTCAGCTGTCACTATGGTGTAGTATTTAGCTTTTTTATCCTTCGTCCGGAGGTCACGGAATCGAGTCCATTCACGGCCAATTAAAAGTGTCTGACAACACATTTAATTGAAATAAAAGGTTTGCTAGTGCCCGTCATTACTAAGAGACCAAGAAAATTCAAGGATTGATTTGGCAACAAGTTAGACAGTTTAGTGTCCTTTGTGGGTTTGAGCCCCAGTTAGTTGTCCATTGGTTGTTGCTCCAGTTTAAACACTAAACAGGTAGCACGGGTTTCAGTCCTTGTTTTCCCTACAGGTTCGTTATTGGTCGAAAATCGTACGGGGCGTGTCTAACAGACTGTGGTCCAATAGAAGCGAAACTTAATGGTACAGGCGGATAATGTTTAGCTTGTCCTTAAATTAACCTCACTTCAACCTCATCGGCTGTCAAGACCTCGATGTTAAGAGCCGCCCAAATCTCTTCACTCACTCACTCGTCCGAGTAGTTGAATTCCCGTAAGAGTCAGTGGTTTTCCACTGATTCGTATTTAAAGAGTGGAACAGGAAGTCTGACATTAGCTCGCTGCAGGCTTTCGTGCGACTATACGAAAGATAAGGACACTTGTGGGTCCCTTAACATATGTATGTCTATATAGGAGACCAAGCTGTCACGAGTTCCTGTCTAGCTCGAAAGCTTGCGCCGCGCGAGAGAAGGTGCGATGGCGTAGTGAGTGAGATCCAAAGCGATGCACGCCAATGAAAACAGCTCGCACTTCCATGTGACGCATGGTACGCTCGTCAACCGTCGACAGGGATATACTTCGGTTGTTGAAGCTGCGGAAGTGTAGTGGTTAGACTACACGCCTCCCACCAAGGCGAACTGGGTTCGCCTACGGTCGGGAATCGCTCCCGGAATTTTGCACGTGATAATCGTGCCGGACGATGCTGCTATTCGGGGGGTTTTCTTGGGCATCTCTCGTTTCCTCCGCCCTTGCATTCCGACGCCGCTCCATACTCGCATCGCTTTTCTCTCATCGGCTCTAAAGACATGGTTGTTAAGAGACGCCAAAATATCTCCACTCCACCGCACTTTTCCCAGTTCTTTACAGTAGTGCCGGCTTGAAGGCGGACGTGGCCTTGCGTACCCTCGTCAAAAAAAGAGACAACGTGTTGGAGTGGTCTTGAGAGCCGATGGGGATGAAGCGAGGTAAGTACGAAGTAGAGCCGGATTAAAAGGGTGGTGCAAACGGGAGATCCCCGAGAAAACCCGCCGACCAGCGGCATCGTCCAGCACGATTCCCACATGCGAATATCCGGGAACGGCCCCGCCTGGAAACGAACCCGGTTCGCCCTGGTGGGAGGCGAGTAGTCTAGCGACTACACCACCACGACGCCTAGAGACAGAACGACTCGTGAATTGCCAAGCCCGCCAAATGCAGGCATATGTCAGGATGTAGACAGGTCCAGTGTTGTGTGCATCAGTAAGGTTTCGAGTGGTACCGTGTGCATTTGAAGAGCACCAAGCAGAAACCAAATTCGTGACTATGGATATGAAAATTTCGCGTTTTGCGCGACCCGTTTGCTAGACTCCACGGTACTATGTATTTTCGAGCATCAGCTTTCTGTTGAAATGATGTTGCCTCATTGTGTAGCAAGTTTTTTCTTTTACCGGGTGACACGGAATTCGGTGCTTGTTTCCTTTCAGGAATGTTATTGGCTCAGAGTTGACGTGGGCGTGTCTTATTAACTGTGGTATGGTTACAAACATAACAGAAATAACTTTTCTAGTCCTTATTCATGGCTACTTTAAAATTGGGAGGAAAGAGGCAATCGCTCTTAGTGAAATTGCCAAATTTAATCAAAAGTTTTATATGCCGGGCAATTCTTAAGCCTGCCACAGGAATCTTCCTGAGATATATCAACACATCGTCCTTGGGGCCCACTAACTATACCTATGTTCGACCAATGGATTTGTAGTAAACACTCTCAGGAAACAAACCGCAAATCTGTAAAAATTTAAAATATACATTTACACACATATTGTATATATTAAAACTATGTGTATTCAGAAACCTCATTTTATCAGCGGTCGCTTTATCCGAGTTTGCTAAGGCATCGGCGTTATGGGTTGGAATCCCAGTGATGCGTTATATTTTAATATGTTCGAAACTGGCATGTACGTTTAGTTATTCAAATATTTAGTTGCACTAGCCAAATTGTGCACATTTTTATATACACAAAAAAATCTACAAAATAATTTATTTTCTACAGCAAAATATTTAATTGCCCCTTGGTTGCGCCAAAGGAACTTTGTTCTAGTCAATAAAATCTTTTTCTCGTTGTAATTGATTATTTGCATGACTGACAACTGAATATATGTTTTTATAAACCTTATTAGTAAGCAATTACCATAAAATTAGTTTATTAGTTTTCGTGTTGTTTTTATCCCTTAAAGGTAGCTAAATCGTTATATTGTGAAAAGTCTAAGTCACTCCACTAAGTTCAGGTTTAACTGGGTGTGAGAATTTCCAGTGAGTAGATAAATATAACGAGCGGTAATTTTTGTCCCTTCTCCGCTCAACCAGACGAGCAGTAAATCAGGTGACTGCGTTTGCCATTGGTTCTCCTATTACTATTGTTTATGTTATTATTAATTCAAGTACATTGTTAATTCAGTTAAATATATGCTACATTAACGGAAACACTCCATGGCCACCTGGTCCTGCTTATGGATTCATATCACAGCAAATATTAAAGACACTTTAAGAAAACTTATGCAGTGCAGACCAGTAGAAAATCAGGCCTCACATTCGGTTATTCTGGACTGACCTACAACCAGGAAAAAATGAGAGAAATGATTTCTCAGTGTGTGAAGTCTTTAATGACCACAAATGACCTGAAAATTTGTATCCGAACAATGATTTTGAAATTTTTTGAAGTGCCAAAATAATGTTTGAAGGGAATTTTACATATACAGCGTGTATATAAAACATACAGACAAATTTTGAAAGGGTATTCCTCAGGTGGAAATAGAAGGATTGAGATAGGCGTTCCATGGTTCAGTTCAAATAGCAAGAGCGGTAGATGCTTCCAAAGTTTGAGAAAAAAAATAATTATATATTATCATACTTAGGACACTACTAGCGGGACATAACAAAGTAATGGTTACCAATTATCTAAACCGTACTCATTAATAAAGTGTATGTCGTGTACTGTAGAAACATGTAACCCACCCCCATCATTTGAAAGGGGATGTTGCCGCCCTTATTTCTGCACAAAATGTATGTTACAGGTACAATTCCTTATGCTTTGCTAGAAATTATGAAATGCTCGCAAAATTACCAACATAAATGTCTTTTGCAAAAATTGTCTAACTGTCACCCTTTTCGAGTAAAATTGCATGTTTGATTTTACAGATAAGTGTTACTGCCTGCCAGGTAGGCAACCAGTAATGACAGTCTGCACCGCGCCGTAGTGGAATGAGTTTCCCGCAACTGTGTGTGTGTTCTTACATTAGTAAGTTTACAACAAAAGTTCGGTGGGATTTTCTCACTGTTAGCAGTAAAGAAATCAGGAAAGAAAGTGAAGTTCTTACACTGCTAGTATAACGTTACACCATGATAAGCAACCTTACAAGTGTTGAAAATGGTGTCCACCAACATCTTTGCAACAGTTAATTTAGCGTTTGAAAGACTGGCGTACCCTTTCGAAAACACCCAGTGTATTTTTACCCTTGTCACAGGTAGCCATAAAACCCTGGCTAACCGATCTTCCTCCTACTCAATGGGTGTGTCGTATTCCAGCGCCTTGATGAACCCCAACAGGAAAAAGTATAGCGGATTGAGGTCAGGAGAGCGTGGTGGCCACGCGACAGGCCCACCTCTTCCAATTCACCGTGCTGGATATTCCATGTTGAGGTGATCCCGTACATCTTTTGTGAAATGTGGCAGGGCACTGTCGTGTTAAAGCCACATACGTTGCCAAACTGCGAGCGGCACATCCTCTAGGAAATTTGTCAACTCAAATTGCGGGAAGTGGCAGTNACAGGAAAAAGTATAGCGGATTGAGGTCAGGAGAGCGTGGTGGCCACGCGACAGGCCCACCTCTTCCAATTCACCGTGCTGGATATTCCATGTTGAGGTGATCCCGTACATCTTTTGTGAAATGTGGCAGGGCACTGTCGTGTTGAAGCCACATACGTTGCCAAACTGCGAGCGGCACATCCTCTAGGAAATTTGTCAACTCAAATTGCGGGAAGTGGCAGTAAAAACATATGCCCGGTCAATTGTTGTGGCATCAAGTATGACCCAATGAGATGATCGCCCACAATTTCCACTCATAAGTTCACAGAAAATCTGTGATGATTGGCTGTGATGGTGGTTGCATAAGGATTTGGGTCGCCCCACGTGTGACTGTTCCTGCTGTTGAAATATCCGTATCTCGTGAATGTCGCTTCATCAGTGTAAACGACACAATGGAAGTAAAATGAGGAACTACTGTGCACTGTTGCAGAAACCGCTGCGAAAATTCACGTCGAGTGGCGAAATTTGCTGGTCCCAACGCCTGCACCTTTCGCACGTGGTAGGCACGCAGCAGCTGCTAGTTTTTAAAACGTCATACAGTTGACAGGGACACACCTAATCCGTGCGAAATGGCACCGTTGCTTGTCGACGGGTTTTCCTTAACAACATTTAGTACTTCTTCTACCGCATTTGGTGTAAGGACATTACTCGGCTGACCAGACCCACCTCGTGCCTTACACGTGCCTGTTTCACGCAGTCTCTGAGTGACAGTTGTGAAGGTCTGGCGATGAGGTTTTACCCGTGCGTGGTAAACCTCTCATGGTACAATTGTACAGCAGCTAGTACATTACCTTTAACTTCACCGTAAAGCGAAACCATGTCTGTCATTTTTGAGTTCGTATACTTCGCAACATCTACATGTGCTTGAAGGCATGCAACGTGCGGTGAAGTGTTGGTTAAAATCCACAGTCCTCCTCTCTGTTAGGGAGGGTAACTACAGTACTGATAATAAGAGTGGGGAAAAACCATGACCCACACCAATATTCTGTGCCTCTTAGACCCTCCATTAGACGAAACAAGTTGCGAATCGCTTCCACCATAAACCATCTGTACGTAATGTCAAAACACCACTTCGTCACAGCGCGCAAACCACAATTACGGTTGCCTATCTGGCAGTCAGTAACCTTCGCTGTGCAATCAATCAAACATGCTTTACTCGAAAAGGGCGAGAGTTAGGCAGTTTTTTGCAAAATACATTATGTTGCTAATTTTGCTAGCATTTCATAATCTCTAGTTAAAAATAGGGAATTGTTCCTGTAGCATACTTTTTCTTTGCAGAAATAAAGGTGGCAAAACTACTTTTCTACACGATGCGGGTGGGTTACACGCACACGGCATTTACTTTCGTAATGGTTACGGTTTAGATAATAAGCAACCATTACTTTGTCTCTGTCCCGCAAGCAGTTTCCTGAATATAACAATAAATTATGATTTTTTTTCTCAAACTTTGTGAGCGTCAACCACTCTTGCTTTTTGACCTGGACCACGGGTTTCCTATCTCAATCTTTCTATTTCCACGTCAGGAATAACCTATCCAAATTTTTTCCTTAGGTTTTAGATACACGTTGTACAGGTAAATATTATTAAAGTTTATTTTTTACGAACAGATAATTTGTGTTTTTCGATATATTTTCCACATGTATACATTGTCGATTTGTAAAATCTCGTAAAACTTTGCATGTTTTTGTAGTTTCTGATTGAGGGCAAACAAAGTTAACCACTGTATGTGGTATGCCCAACTTCAAATAGTGTACACTCAAAAAGCCATTTATATAGTTCAATTTTTTGCGTTACAATTTCTTACATCTCCGTTAAAATGTTTTCTAAGAAATTATCCTCAAATTTACCTCATCAGTAAACACGTACATTGAGAAACAGTGAGTTTTAATATTTTTTTAATAGTCTAAGTCAGCGTTCTACATTTGCTCAGGAAAGAATTAAATGCGTAGAGAAATTCTCAGAATCGTATAATAGCGACGCCAAACATTATTGCAACTACAGTATTTGCAGCCTGATATGTGGCACCATTTTCATACAATGTATAGGAAAAAACTTCCACCGAAGTTTAGAAATTTCACTGGATTTTTTTTTTTTTTTTTTCAGTGCGTGACATTTCTCAAATTAGCTATTCTGTACGTGTACCATAAGTGTGTACTCGAGTTTCGCGTCCGACCACTGAAGTAAACGTGTAAATGGAAACGACTGCGTAACCTCCAACCTGCAGGCAGGTCCAGTGTCCTTATATGTGCCCTGGTTGAAGCCGGATAAGGCGGTGCTGCAACACGAGTTAAGACACCATGTTTTTACGCCACCTTAGCGGTGCGATGTACTGGCACGCACGCCTCGTCTTGTCGCAAAGACGGTAGAGATAAATTCGCCCTCGTACTTCCCCGGCTGTATTTATCGTCGCACACCGTCTCCATGCGTTTACACACTGTCGTGATTAAGGCCGTAGGATAGAGGTATAGCATCGCGTGGGCCCTTCTCTAGTCCGGCTTTGCAGCAACTCGTCGTGGCATCGATTCGACAAGTGGACGGGATACCTGTGGAGAGATCTTGACCCATGCCATCCGTACAGATACCCACAGTTCCCTGATTTTTGTCGGTGTGGGATGTTGGGTGCTAATGGACCTCCCCACGTCATCTCGCAAATGCTCGATGGGGTTCACATCGGCCCAACGAGGTGGCCAAAGCAGTCGTCGAAAATCTCTATAATGCTCCTCGAAACAGTTCTGGGCAGTATTGGCCCAACGACACGGTGCATTGCCTTGATGGAATATCCCATGGTTGTGGGGGTACGTGGAAGTCCACGAAGGGCTGCAATGCAATGCCTTGACCAGCACACACTCACTCACGTGATATCAGAGCACAATTGATACAGGCCTGGGCACTTCCAAGACGTAACGGCAAGGTGGTGCCACCAACCATTGCCTTCACAGCTGTCGCATGACCAATGAACCTACCATTTAGCGGTATAATTTGGTAACATTCCAGGTGTCATAGAAGTGCATGTTAGTTTTACACATGTCATTGGCTTTCGCTTATCAGAAGCCACCTGAAAAAAACTGAACCAATAGTACACATTCAGCACTCGGTTGGCTTATTTCCGTGCGGGTGTGTATAACAGGATAAGAAACTCTTACTGCGGCAGCCAATGAACGAATGCCTTCTGCTCAAGTAAATAAAGTATCGTGCAGCCTAGCTTGGTGTCATTTTATAACGCGAAATAACAGATCAACTTACCCAAAACTTTAAGCATGTCAGTGTAGGCTGTCGAGAACACGAGTTATTGTCAACGATCCGTGATATCATTGCGTCGTTCGCGAGTGATGAGCAATATCTTCGCGAGTAGTTGCATGTTTCACTGGTGTATCCCGCATCGAACAAAATGCGGGCATAAGGGCGTAATTGCCGGTCCTAAAGAACGGGTTCTTCTCGAAACTAACGTTTCGTCGATGAGTGGAACAAAATTGCCGATTACAGGGGCTCGCAGCCGATGACAATAAATGAGACGCTCTGGAGGTTAAGTAATTAGGTTACGATGTGCTCACAGACGAACGGCGTTCCTACATGGTACTGACCTGCGACGGTATTTTGCTGGCGTGTGCTGCTGAAGTTCGTGGAATAAGTGGTAGTTCCACCTCTGTACTCTTAAGAACACTGTGTCGTGAGCGTATCACGTGCAACCAAGTAGAGTAAAAAGGGGCCACGGTGGTGTAGTGGTTAGAATACTCGCCTCCTACCAGGCGAAACGGGTTCGATTCCGGGTGGGGTCACTCCCGGATATTCGCAAGAAGGAATCGTGCCGGATAATGCTGCTGGTCGGCGGGTCTTCTCAGGGATCTCCCGTTTCCCCCGCCATTGTATTCCGGCGCTCCTCCATACTCACCTCGCTTCACCCTCATCGGCTCTCAAAACCTCGATGTTAAAAGCCGCCCAAATCTCTCCACTTACTACACAGTACTTCAGGACACAGAGGGGGAATAGATAATCATTCCACGAGCTCCAACTGCACACGCCAGCAAAATGGCGGCACTGGTCAGCAACATGCTGGAACGCTGTTCGCCAATCAGCGCCCGCTAACTTGTTAGCCATCCGACGGCCCAGCCAATAGACACAAGACCCGTTCCCAAAGCCTTGCGCCGCCATTCAGAGAGCGAGTACGCCCACATCAAAGGAACCTCCACGCCAATCTGTATCTGTATATTTATCTTCTCTATGCTTTCACCATGGCAGCAGCCGATGGATAAACAGCTGTAGCCTGATCATGTAAACAAATTAGTAGAATAGGCTAACGAAAAAGTGAATTTGCGAAATTCATTTACTTACAATTATTAGTAGGGCAAACAGTTTTTCGTGGAAAGATTCAACGACTTGTTGCATTCCTACTGCTACACGTTAAATATGAATAAGTGATAATTAAACTATTTAAATAAGTTGACAGCACCTGACTTATTCATCAACCACTTTAGTCAAATTTACTGATGAATTCGTGTAAAAATCCCAGTTTTCTTTCACTTATTTATTCAGAGACATTTTTCAAATATTCTTAGACCATTTCATTCGTGGTTTTTCAGTCATTTGTTTTTCGACTGATGGATAAGATAAACCAGGCGTTTCAAACGAAATATCAACACATCGAGCAATAAAAGTCATTACATATAATTTTTTTATGTGAGTTTCGTCTTTTATAATACCATTTTACGAGACGTCTTGAACACCCAGTCTTTCACTTCGTGTTAACGTCTTTGATTTCGTTATCACGTAATCATCGTTGCGCTCGGTTTAAATGTTGCACTGCATTAAATGAGGTCAATTGAGTACATTTATACGTGCCGCACTATTTGTTTTAACAATACTACTGTTGTTACCAATTAAACAAAAACGAAAATAAAGGGCAAACAATTTAAAGCTTGGTGTTTTTGATAGTGATTATAATACATATATATTTTCTCCTGAGCAGTCAATGTTGACTTGGTAGCTCTAGTGGTAAAGTAACGGATGATGTGTGATCAGTTCCAAGGCATCGTGGGATTTTTTACTTTTTTAAATTACGTTAAATTGCACAACATAGTCGATTATTATAGGAAATGTTTTTATGGTAATGATTTCGCTAAATTGAATAAAACACCAAAATTTAATTATCTGTACGCAGTTGTTTGTCATTTATTCAATCAGTGAAATTGTTTCACTGAAACAATCAGTGGTTTTCCACCGGTTCGGAGTAGAGCCGTTTTCACTTATCCGAGAAGTTTAATTTCACTGCGAAACATGTGTTTTCCACTGATTCGAATTTAGAGTGTAAACACGTTAGTTCAGAACCTATTTCGAAGTTCAATGATTTCGTCTGTCACGCGTCCTAGGTGTCTACCAGCCATTAGCCGACTTTCGTTGTCGGAGTAACTTCATTCTGATTGGCCCAGTCGAGTAGAAATCGTCTCCTCACACAGACACGTGGCTAATAGCCAGAGAAAATTTTCAATTGCGTGCGTGTGAAGCTGAAGTACAACCTGCGAATGAATATTTTCACGAAAACAAGCGGCCATATTTATTAGAAACAAAAAAATTTAACTCTACTCCTGGAATCTACGAAGTGACTATGCTTGCAAAACGGTAACTTAACAGTGACGATGTTGAATGTGGTGAACGAATGAAGAGATTTGGGGTGGTTCTTAACAGCGCGGGCATGAAAGCCGAGTTGAATGTGGTCGCAAGTGTGAAATCACACTAACTGCAGTTAATATTTTGTGTAGCAAAGACAACGGAGAGCTAGGTTTATTCGCAACAAATACTTCACAAAGAGCGAATTAATAAAGTCATTTTCCCACTCTCCACACACGCTGAGCACGGGACTAGCGAAATTCTCGTTAATATCTGGTGACAGACATGACTTAAAGCATTTGGCGTTAGTCTTTTTTTTTTTTTTGTCGTAGACTTGCAACTTTACAGGGGGTTGAGCCAAAACTTAGACTGGGTCTTTCTTGTGACACGAGCAAATAAACAAACATCTAATTCAGGCGAAATAAAATGGCAATGCAGGCTATATTTCAATATCCTAGTTGAAAACCTGCCGGTTTCCTTTCATTATTGGCCGCACGTCTTTCTCAGATGATAGCATGATAATTGACTGGGCCAATCAGGGTTCGCTTGCTCGGGTACTGAACGTCTGTTATTCGTAGGCTGGCACGAAATACGTGCAAAGGTTAAAACCATTCAACATCGTAGTGGATCTTAGTTAAAGTATTTATAAATACAATTAGACATAGGAAGCCTTTTCACAAAAATTGGGTGTCCGGAATAATGAGGACTGAAGTTTAGCTTGCTCCCAAAAGGTAACGCAAGTTTTAGAGGAGTCTTTCTATAAAACTATTTACGACAAATTACTTATTTATTCGAAATTATGAGAAAAAAATCGCAGTTAACATATTACTGTAGGTATTTAATAACTTTTATTTTATTGCATTCTACTCAAAATTTCGCAGATACCTACTGTAGACTAGGTTAAGTTAATTAAGAATGGTATCAGTTTATAATATTTTATTATGTGAATTATATAAATTATAGTAAAGAAAAGGACAATTTAATGGTTACGCGAAAAGGCCGGACACAATTTCTGCTTTCCAGCAACATTGCATATAGCAAATATAAGGATAGTCCTGCATAATCCACGTTAATTTATAGCAACATGCTAACACTTCATAGTCCCAAATGTACTACTGTCAATATTGATTGTTTATTAGCTTCTACAACAATGTGAAACCACCTATATTGGTTGCAAATGTTACGGCTACGCCAGCGTAGATTGTATCTATTGGCTCAGATAACTGAAGAGCGTATATCAAACTGTTGGTTAACGACGGCATCAATAGGAAACACAAAGATGTGTTTGGAGCTTAATTTGGCAGCAAAATATTGGCGCGAATTGTGAATGGCCATTCATACAAACTACAGGTATAACTGAAATGAACCTGAAGAAGTTATAAGATTATATGAATTATCGTACTTGGGAAAATCGCGTGAATTTTATAGCCAGGAAATCGGTATTATGGAGTCTTCGTTCTGCGCATGTGAAGGAACACACTGAAATAAAAGGTTTGTTATTGATTACAAAAATAATATGGTTGATGTTTCCACATCGATAAAAAGTAGTTTTTTTTTTTTTAATCAAACAAAGTGGGTTTGGCGCAACATAACTAATTTTTTTGTATAGGGTCAGTAGTATATANGGGGGTAGCGCGCAACCTGCTCCCTGCTCCCTTGCCAGGCGCCAGGTGGCGCAGAACCGCCATATATATACTACTAGGGTCAATGAAATATTTTGTTGTAACCAAAATATGTTTGATTGTTCTTATGTGAGTGCCCCAGACAAAGATTTGGTCGGTGCAACAATACATGTGTTTGGCTCTACGCACATTAAACAGTTCCGGTTAATATAAAAAGTAGTTAGATATATTCCCAAGATTCAAACTTAGATCGTTTATGTCCGATAACGACGCCCGAACACCCTTAGCTAAAGTGACTACGTATAATATTGGAATGTTTCTAAATACGTACAATTCAAATACCGGACAACGTGCACAAATACATTTTTCAAGTTTTACGACTTTGTTTGCCTACTCTAAATATTTGTTTAAGATACAGAAACAAAAAAGTATTGGTTTGACCTAAAACAAAATTTAGTTAAATAAAACGTTTGGTTTTGTGAACAAATTCAATTCATTTGGAGGAAACGATGCTTTATTGTAGCAACAAAATAGCGTTTATCGTGGCTACATCCTTGCTGAGTTCTGACTGGAATTCCCCTTCAGGGTACAGTTTTTAGTTTTCCCACTCTCCTCAGTTAAGGCCTGATCTGCACTGTCAAATTCAGCCCTCCGCAATTCTGGCTCCTCAGACCGCTCCACTCTACCGGAAACGCGGCTAGGAGGGGCAAGCTGTTTGGACCATTCTTAAAACTCATCCCTAGCTAGTCAATATTACCCTCCCGGGCTCCTTAACAAGAGTCCGGACTGGTGTTGCATAACTGGACGTCCTCTTCTACCATAAATTCACTTCTCCACGCTGCTGTGAGGTGGGTGTTNATCGAGGACACACCAGTGCACGCGGGGGATTCCGGAGCGGCCTCCTCACGCCAGGGCAGCGACCAAATATATTTGGTATACTGAAAAAATTATTTTTCTCGGTGCAAGGCGAAATTTTGTTTCTGGTAAAAAGAAAACAGATTGTATTTCACAGTAACACTTGGACTGACAAGTACTAAAGCCATTTAGTACTCACTAAAACGTAAGTTTCCTGAAGAAAAAAAAATTACTGGTTCGCACCAGATATTTAGGTGTCAGCAATACTATTCATGTAGTCCACAGTAAACGAGTTTGCTACGACTGAAAAACTACATCCGTTATGTTCTGCGCATGCGCGCTGACGTATTGGAAGTAACAATAATCTGATCTTGCAACGAAGACATATTTGTCCGCGCTCGTCTGCTTGCATCAGGATACAAATTTCTTCACGAAGGATATTCCTAAGAATTTGGTGATGTATTGCACGATGCCTTAAGTTTTACGTAAATTATTCCATAAAATAAACTTTCCGTGACGTAAAGGGTTCAGGCCTTCACGAATGTGCCAATTGTTAGAATTCTGTACGTGCATGCTTGAGTCGAAATCTGAAACGAATTTGGTTTTAAAATTTGTTAAACTACATGTGTATATCAAAGCCCGCAACCGGCAAAAATGTAATTATTAAGTTTAAGGGATTTTCTATAAAAATAAAAATAATGTGGCTTACTTTATTGTACTTTATGTTTAACAAAATTAAAATTTTAGTTATAAAGGTGTCATCCGCTTAGTTTTAAAAATTAAAATTTCTGTAATAGCCAGTTGAAAATAACTGATTACCCTCTTTTAAGACTAAACTGCTATCTGTTGACACGACCGTGAAACAATTTACATGACCGTCAAAACTAGTTATTGCGTTATGGAGCACATCGTACACCAACCGAAAACCTCCACCAGAAACCAAAACCACAGCATATCGTGCCATATTTCACGATACATTTTTATTTCATTATCTGAAAGAAATTTATGTGAGGACTACATAAATGCAAATATTTGTAGTTAAATGATCATGGTTTTCGAAATATGGCACCGAAAAATCAAAAATTTCGGAAATGGGAGCCCAAGTTTTATCTGCTCCTAAAAAACTTTGCCAAGTAAATCACATGTCGAATGATTTATGTCATGTAAACCACATTTTGTCAATTACCAAAGATATTTAAAAATGGGTACTCTAGTCCTAGTTTCCTGAATCTCTATTAAAACAGGTAATTAAGTTTTTGCATACACATTTTTATTCGTCCAAGATAAACAAATAAATATTAATATACGTTCACTTGGACGAACAAAAGTAGTTTAACAAATTAAATAGATTCAGAATGCCAGTACCGAGTACCGATTATTAAATATCCTTGATACTTAATTATACGATATAGATCACGTGACGTGTGTTTCAGTTGGCAAAGTTAATTAGGGCCATAGAAACTTGTTGACCTTGATGCAAATTGTTTCACGGTTGTATCAACAGATAGCTGTATATGATTTAAAAAAGTTTTATCAATTATTTCTAATTAGTAGACACCTGAAAAATTCGCGAGTTCAATGACCTGCACTCTACAATCTTACAAACAAATATGCCGATATCAACTGCACATTGGTTGTCTGCTGTCACAGTGGAAGGCGACAGTTGGGCCAGCGATCTCCAGGAGGTGTCATACAGTTTGTGGACCAGTCGCTAAAGTTATATAAACACACTTGTTTTGAATTCTAACTTGTCTCAAAATGAATACGCGAATTCTTCAGGTCTCTAGCTATTAGGCCTGTTGGAATTTAAATTTTCAAAACAAAGCGTACAAAACCTTTATTACTAACATTTTTACTTTTCTAAACATGAAGCACACAAAAGTAAGCGATATTAAAAAAAACAGATGTAGGGACGTTAAAAATTTGCGTTGATATTTGGTATGAGAATAAACATCACATTACTGTATGCACTAGAGCCGACGTCGTTTGTCCATTGACTGCTGTTTAAATATGAAGTCACTCCCTTTCTAAGTTACCTGTCCTTGATTAAGGCACCCAATTGTGTATTGCTCATTAATTCGCGTAGCTTTTCCCTTGTCGCTCCCTCGCTTCTGAACTTCGAACGCGCAGATAAGTTCCAGGTACACAGTAGCCTTAAGCGACAAGGTACGTGACCTTGAGTGGTAATGAAGTGTGTCCGCCATTTAGGTCTGGCCGAATAAGCTGAGAACAACATGAAAACGTCCTGCGCTCATGGCCAACAGGTGAGCCGGTAATTGGAGAACCAAGCACTACGCAATAACAGCTGGGGTTGTGGACACATCTGCCAGAGCGTAGAGAGACAACTGAAACGGTGAAGGTGGCCGCCTGATTGAAGGGATTTTGCACGCCCGAGGCCTAAAAGCGTGGAAGCGCTAGGGGCGACCGAAACGCGTGACTCTAATCTCTCATCGCCTCTACGGGCAAAGCACTGAACTGGCGTGCAGTCTTGCCGTCGATAACGCAAGACTTTCAGCTTAAGCCCTACAATTTTATGACGTAATAATAAAAGTAAAGGTTTTATGCACGTCCCTATTCCGTTTTTAATGTTCTGTACCGGTATGTTCATACCTAAAAATGACCGTGGAACGACCCGTTTGAGTCATTTTCACCATCACAAAAACATGGTTTACAGAGGAATAGAGGAACTGAAAAATCTATACAAAAGCGTGACGTTTGTTAAATGCTATTCGTAAGCAGAGCTCACACAAACATGTTGGACGGTTTTTTAATAAAACGATTTCTGCTGGAGCTCTGCACACCGTTCGGTGGCCTACCCAGGTGGCCTACCCAGGTGGCCTACCCAGGTGGCCGCCTTAAGAAGAGTGCGTACTGAAACATTTTCGGGNCCTACCCAGGTGGCCTACCCAGGTGGCCTACCCAGGTGGCCGCCTTAAGAAGAGTGCGTACTGAAACATTTTCGGTGAAATCGTTGTTTACGTTAACACGCGTATCTCAATAAATATATGTTGTGAAAATACGACTTTTTGCCCGAAAGNGGTGAAATCGTTGTTTACGTTAACACGCGTATCTCAATAAATATATGTTGTGAAAATACGACTTTTTGCCCGAAAGATAAAAACGAAAATTATGTATCCTCTTAATTATTTTTTTTACTTTTATCATATTAAGTATGTTAATGGAGAAACAAAATAGTGAAAATGGTCCAATGTGGCATTTTTAAAGCCCTCCTGTGCAGTTTCCTTGAGAGAGAAGAGAAACGTAAGACTGCACGGGCGTAACTCAATCTGTGGGCTTTCATCACGTGTAATAAAGTCCCAAAATTACACATCTAATTACCACAGTACAGCATGACGACGGAAAACTGCACGCCTTGCGCGTAGGAGCGATTAGGTGCAAGAGATGCGTGTTAGTAACGCCCGTATCGTTCCCTCGATTTTTGACCTTGAACACGCAGCAAAAGCTACATACTCCTCTCAAGGCCACCGCCTCCATTGCCATTAATTGCGTTGCAAAAAGTTTTATTCACGAAATCACCCAAAATGTTTCCATTACGCCGAAATACGAAAAGAAAACACACTTCAAACGAAGTACGAATAGCTTACTAAAAACATCACGATCACTAGAAATACATTTCCCGAGCCCTCCAACACAGCTATTTTTACACTGATGTATTTCAAAATATAGTGGTATGAAACATGCAGAACTATTTAAGGTTCTTGCACTTAAATTTTCGTCAGACTTTTTACCAATAGAAAGATAGACTCTAAATTCGAATCAGTGGAAACTACTGAATCGCAGTGAAATTCAGCTACTGAAGTCAGTGAAAATGGTTCTACTTTGAATCTATGGAAAACCACTGGTTGTTTCAGTGAAACAATTTCGCTGATTGAATACGTGACAGTCATCGACTTACAGTAAATGCAAGAAATAACTTATTTCCGATAGTAACTAATACATTGTGCAATTAAACGTAAATAGAAAAACTTGAAAATGATACTGTCTAGGACTTCAACCTGCATCATCCTGCAGCTGTACTGTTACTTTAACAGCTGAGCTACGACGTCAGTGTTGACTGAAAAGGGGATAATAAGTGTATTATATTTCTTTATCCAAAACATGTAGCTATAAATCTTATGTCCATTCATGATTTTAGTTTAATTAGTAACATAAGGATTGTTTAAAAACAAATAGTACATATGAATGCACACACTTCACATTTAAGGCTATTAAAACCTTCGAACCAAGCACTATGATTAGGAACGTGCAAAATTCGCGTTATTATTTGGCATCAGGCTGAACTACGCAGTACTTTATGCACTAGAGCCGGCGTCGTTTCTCCATTGGCAGCTGCAGAGATGTGAAGACACTCCCTCTCTGACAGAACTACACGTGATTGGGGCACACAATTATGAAGTGATCCTTTATTGGTGCAGAGTCACCCAGGGTGTCACATAAAGTATAGTCCAATGACAAACGTACTCCAAAGGTACGTGTGTTTCAAATGTATCATGCCCCCAAATAATAACGCGAAATTTGCATGTCTCTAGATATGATGATAGTTTTAAAACGATAGAAAGACGTAAAACTAAATGGGAGACTGTGTGTTTACAATTCTTCGTAAAAAGGTGTTATGAAAGACGAAACTGACATCCAAAAAATATATTTAATGGGTTTTATTATTTTGTCACTTTATTTCATTTGATACACGCTGANGACGAAACTGACATCCAAAAAATATATTTAATGGGTTTTATTATTTTGTCACTTTATTTCATTTGATACACGCTGATTAACTGATCCAACAATCAAAAAACAAATCACTGAAAAACAGTTAATGTAATGGTTGATGAGTAAGTGGAAAATGTCACTGAATCAAATTATTTAAGGAAAAACTGGCATTTTTTACTAATTCATGAGTTAAATTTACTGAAGTGACTATTGAATAAGTTCGGTGTTATTAACTGATTTACATAGTGAAATTCCCACTTATTNAGTTAAATTTACTGAAGTGACTATTGAATAAGTTCGGTGTTATTAACTGATTTACATAGTGAAATTCCCACTTATTCACATTTAGAGTGTAGGTTCAATGCTTAAAGTCGCATAGGTACACGCTGCACGACGAGAACACTGCACGCCAGCTCAGAGCCTCGCGCATAGGAGCGATGGGCCACTTGATGCATGTGGCTTTGTCGCACTTATCGCTCCCGCGCTTCTCGACCTCAAACACGCGAATCACCTCCAGGCAGGCGGCGTCCTTAAACCATTCAGGCCCAGTGTTCACATTGGTGTGCATCACGAACGTGCAGGTAGTTTTCGCCACTGTGTGAAACTCAGTGGCAAATTATCTTGCCTGTCGTTAAATGATTCACAAACAGTCTTCCTGGTCTAAGTCGTGATTGATAACTGATCCATATTACTGTAGCTTAACATATTGGTTGTGACAACGAAAAAAGTGTTGTGCCGACTTAAGTACGGCTTGCATCATAACATTTTTTGTTTGCAACTCCTGAAACCGTTAATTATAGTGGGTATGAAATGGTTAATTCTGTACGGTTCATCTATGAATGACCACGCTGTTAAAGGTAGGCCTAATGACTCGTCAACAACGAGGTAATTAAATACGGGACAAGTTGCTTAAAAAAGCAGGCATGGAGAGGGAAACGGCCATGGCCTTCAGTAAGGATGTCTTGAGTATTTCCTACAACGTAAGGTTTTTAAAATCAAAACTGCCGAGTCTATATTAGTTGTTTTAGGTAAAGCGAGCACTTTTTAGGGCCGTGCTGAAAAAAGTATGTTTCTTTCACCTTATTTGTATCATTTCGCCAATTGTTATTATAAAAATTGCCATACGCACTAAATATGAGTCAGTGAGAATTCCAATGCTTAAATCAGTTAACAGAGCCTGACTTATGGTTTATGTTTTACACTTAATCGGACCTTACTTTCCGAATAACCCCCGCATGTTTATTTCTGCTAATTNTGACTTATGGTTTATGTTTTACACTTAATCGGACCTTACTTTCCGAATAACCCCCGCATGTTTATTTCTGCTAATTGTTTAAATAAATTCAATAAAAACAATATTTTATTCACTGCACGCAGTTGGCCGTCACTTATTCAATCAGTAAACTCGTTTCACTGAAACAACCAGTGGTATTCCACCGATTCTAAGTGAAGCCATTTTCACTTATTCGAGTAGTTCGATTTGACTGCGAGTCAGTGGTTTTCCGCTTATTCGTATTTTGATTGTCTGACTAATTAACACAGTGTCTACATTTTATAACTCTCAAAATTTAACATCTGAGGCCACAATAAAACTTTTTTTTTGTTGGTATGCCTTCTGGGAGGGCTTTAAAAAGTACTCAGTTTATTGTGAATCGCCTATAAGTAGGGGCAGTGATATTTCGCGAAAAGATTTCGAGACAAGATACAGTCCAAAGCACTGTAGGTTCGTCCAGCTTCTTTGATTGTCTAAAAAATGTCCTGGTCCATGTTAACTGTTTGCGCACGAGTCACGAAGGTTCAGTGTCGGAGTTACTTAGTCCTGAGTGGCTTGGTCAAATACGGACTTGGCACCAGCAGCCAATGGAGGTATAACAACAGCCGAGGTGTGTATATAGTATTGAAGTCTACTGTGTGCTCCGATTTTTACGCGAAAAGTAACTGAACCTACCTATCAGAAACTTTCTCTGTCACTGTACTCCGTGGTAGTTAGGATATCAATGACACTCGGCCTATTCCTACAAACATACAAAATGTAGCACTATACGCTAGTAACCTCTAGAATCACGTAAATCCATTAAACAGATTGCTTACTATAAAATTTGAGTTACGAATGTCCCATGTAAACAAATAACATATAATTTATAACCAACGCTGTAATAAGATTGTAGTAAGCTTGAGGAACTCCGAAAGTTTAATTTGTGTTCAAATCTCGCTTAAAAATTTAAAATGTAAATTTTTTTTATCATTTGTTGTACACAGTAAAACACCTGCTAATCAAAATTTGTAAGTTTTTTCCTTAATATATTTTTATAAACCTGAAGTAGTCTACAGAATTATTAACTTTCATATTCGCGGAGGTGGTGTATGAATTCATGGAAGTTTCTATGAAATGAACGAAAAATCCTGGTACTAATAAAGCATAATGTGTCGGTCGGACAATTTTTACTGCAACTTTCCCGTAAAAGGAAGGAACATTTCTTAAAAGNCTAATAAAGCATAATGTGTCGGTCGGACAATTTTTACTGCAACTTTCCCGTAAAAGGAAGGAACATTTCTTAAAAGTGGCATCGAAGAAAGAAGTCTGGCGCCACAGAATAATAAGAAAAGAGAATTTCTCAGTATAAGTAGTGGTTGATTAAGCCACACATAGAGACCTGAAGAATTCGTGGATTCATTTTGAGACAAGCTACAATTCAAAACACGTGTGTTTATATAACTTTAGCCATTGGACCACACGGTGTTTGACACCTCCTGGAGAACGCTGGCCCAATCGTCGCCTTCCACTGTGACAGCAGACAACCAATGTGCAGTTAATATAGGCATATTTGTACATAACGCTGTAGAGTCTAGCCTGCAGGTCATTTAACTCGCGAATTTTCCAGGTCTCTAGCCATATGCTTATCTTAGCCCAGCCGTATAAAAAATGTACACTTATCGAAACGATGGTTGAACGCACGAGGAAATGTCGGATTGCAATGCTGTTCGGGTCGGAAGAAGTGTGGAAATCACAAAGAATTAGGAAGATCACAAACTTGGTGTGAGCAATATTTATTGCGCTACACACGCATGCGACGCTGAGCACGCAGTAGAGCTGCCATGTACGCCATCCCATTCCTCCAGACGTCGCGGCGTGGAGCTGTAGTGTTAGACAACCCACCCCACGCAGCTCGAACATGCGCTCACAGTTCCTGCAGCTCTCGCAGTAGCGGTGGAGCCGCAGCAGAGCAGCCAGTAGCACGCCACATATTTCCCTTTGGGGACAGGTCTGGTGATGTGGCTGGCCACGACCCGAGTACCCGTGGCTTGAATCATCTGCGCGACTCACATTGTCAAATATACGCACCTAGTTTCATATTCCTGTATGTGCAGAGCCTACATATATATGTATGTGCGTGAACGGTCATGCCAATTGAAAAGTGCAAGGTATATAAATATTTGTTTAACCAAAAAATAATTTTTTTTAAGAAAAGAAACGTGGCATTTCTTCGCACATTTTTACCGAATAATTTGTTCGAGGACATAATGTGNTAATTTTTTTTAAGAAAAGAAACGTGGCATTTCTTCGCACATTTTTACCGAATAATTTGTTCGAGGACATAATGTGCTACAAAAAATTTTTTTACTACTAGATGTGATGTTTGGTGGGAAGAACAAGCCAAAAATATTTAGTATTATTTTCTTATGCAGAGCAAAATATTACTTTTGGTTTAACGGATACTTTTCTACAGTGGGTAGGTAAAAATGGTTTTGCTTGCATTGAAGAAAGTTTTTTTTTTGGAGTGAACGTGCGTTTTCATAAGTGGAGTATCTCTAGACATAGCATCATCGCTACAGTAAAAAATACGTTAGTGAAAGCAAGGTTATATATATGGACACGTTTACCCGTGGGCGTGAATTCCGGTCCTCAAGCAATGTCGTGGGGGTATTGAGTCACGTGTTGGGAAAATGAATATTTTTTGTTTCACATAAAGGTGATGTATGCATTTACAGCAACACGTTGGAGGGACACCTGAACGATATCCGGATGGTGCTAGAAGTCATAAGAGAAGTGGGGTTAACGGTTAACCCAGAAAAAAAATTGGTTGAGCAGAAAAGCTCATACGTTATTCATGTTTCATTATTTTAGAAGGGCATTTGGAGTACCGAAAAATTTGGTAATTCTTTTCGCAGGGTACTCTTCTTCTCCGTACCTCATAAAGCCTGAGATTTGTTCAGCATTTTAGTTCTACTGGTTCTTCCTGCAGATTACTGACTACGATGGGGCAAACTTAAAGTGAGGTTGCCAGGACACACACGCACATACACACACATATACATATATGTGTATATATATATATATATATATATATATATATATATATACTGCCAATATAAATTAATAATGTCATATTGTGAAATTCACGGCTGACTGTTTTCCTTGCTTAATATGATCAACCTTTTTTTTTCTTCAAATGTTGTAATTATTTATCAACACAATTATTTGGCACAGTTTGATAGCAACAAAACAGGTCCTACAACTATGTACCGTATGTTTAAGTTGTGTTATTAAGGAGCTACTAAATAAAAATGAGGCGTTTCCTTTTATTAAAAAATTTAGGACACAATACATGAGCAGTTACCTCAATTTATTACTAGAATACCATCGTGAGTCGTGGCTACTTCTGGCTTGGAACTGGCATCTGACATCAAACACTGATTTATAGCTAACATAGCCCATTTTAGAAGCATAGCATTCCAAGCGTACCACGATAAAGAAGTCTGCAGGACTGGAATCGTCTTCCAACAATAGCCCTGCGTTTAAAAAAAAAATTCAAGCTTGCAACGCGGTTTTTTTTAATATCCTTTTGTAAAAATTATGTAATGTTTATAATATTCTTGCATCAATTTCAACGCATCAACTTTTTATGGTTTTATGGTGTCGCAACAAAACTTTCGCGAATACGATTAGAAGAATGCGGGAATGCTGCTTCCGATCAATCTGAAAAAGGTAAAATAATTCATATTACATAATAGTGGAAAACTTGATACTATAACTCAGGAATAGCTGAGATGACTGGGCAGCAAATATGTTAGTACCAAGATCAAAGTTTCCATAAAGTTAAATTTTTTTTTTTTTCGGATGCAGTTTTATGTATAATTAAAAACACAGCTTTGACAACGGCTATATGCCATCTGATATTTCCCAAACAAAAAAAAGAAGAAAATCGTAGCTGTTTATAAGCACACTAATTACAATCTCGTTCAAGCTTGCTGAGTCTTTCTTGTCTTTAGCTAATGGCGTTTAAAGAAGTGCTATGATTATCTTTAGAACTGAATCGACTAATAAAATTTTGAGAAGACACGAGTGTAATTTTAAAAAGGTTGTCTTGAAAACGAGACAGGGAGTTGGTAAAACTAAACTAAAATATGATTACCATTAGCAATCTATTAAATTAAGTGACGTCATCGACGCTTTGAAAGAACTTATTTTCATGTAATTATTCACAGATTTGAACTCATTAAACATTGTTTTATTACCATACTGCGGCATGAAGACAGTGTTTTAAGTTATATCGCTGTGGGTTAAAGTGTAACAAAAAACCCTACGAAAACCTGTCCGTAAAGATAATTTCTAATGTCGTTAAATAATTTTCATCTCAATTTTTTTTAGTGAAAAAATGAGCTGTCCTTTTGTTTCTAATGTTTTGTAAGGATAATAAACTAGAGAATTTACTGTCCGTCCACAAAACGTATGAACTGTTGTTGAAAAACAGTGGAGTGCTTAATTGTAAGTTTCAGAGATCACTAAAAATTTAATGAGATTGGTTTACATGCGCTGATGTTCTGACAAGGTAAGTATGCTTAAGCTAGTTTATCTCACGTTACCATCAGATCATAAAAAATATAGCTAACACGCTAATAAAATTAATTACTCCTTACGCTTAAATGTTTCAGAAAAACCCCCCAAGCCCCTTTTCCATTCTGTAAATGCATAACTCTACAATTATTCTTTCACTGAAATCAGAACTACCGAAGTTTGCTGTGCTTTTTTTGTGAACGATAGTTTGCTGCGAAGCTATCTCCGAAAGATTCCGCATAAGTGGCACCATTTGCAAAATCTATCAAAATATTAAAAACATTTCGTTAATTTAGTTTTAGATTATGTTTTAAGGCGTAATTCCGCCAGTTTGTATTACATAGGACCGCATATTAATAAGTTTTTTGATGCTTCAATGATGATACATCTACCTTTAATTATTCTTGTAAAAAGGCTATTAACTTGATTTCGTAAGTCGTACGTGCGAAAATATTAAAGTGAAAACTTCGATATTGGAACTGAGCAAACGTCTTACCCGTGTGCTATTCCAAACAGATCAAAAATTTTAAGTACTTTTTTTTAAATAACATTTCTATTGGCTCAGCTTTAAATATAATAAAGAAACTTTGTCCTGAAAAGAAATGCGTTCGCAAGCAATCCACCAACAGATACTATGAATAATTAATAGGCCTTAATCTATGCAATAGGTAAATTCCATATACTACGAGGATTGTAGTACTAGCGTGATGCGAATAAATGTGGGTCGAATCGTACGATGTACAAACCTTTACTTTAAAGAGTGACAAATGATAGCCAGTAAAATTATACCAAAATGAATACGCCCATACCTCTAATAGTTAAAGAGTTCTCACGTGTACATTGTGTTACTTGTATGTTAGTAGTCAAATAACTTCAAACGTTAAAAATGATGGGAACTTCAAAATATTGGTATGGATAATTTACAACAAACTGAATAATTACGTTTACCATTATTTTAAATCCTCGTCGATATACGTGCTTTAAGTAATCGTATTTTTAAAATAATTGAAGATATTAAACTCTTTAAATAAAACACTTTTTTTAAATTTAAAATGTCATGTCCATTAACTTTACTGAGTTATCATATTTCCTCTCTCTCATAAAATCTTAGCGGCATTAATTAACCTATTAATGTGCAAGTATTATTTTTTATTTCAACTAATGCAAGAGACGGAATTTTTCGTCTGACAGGTACATAACAACACCTGTAAGTATCTTGCACAATGGAGCCAACGTGAAGAAGATATACTTTAGTTTTGCCACGCGATCAGTATCCAGGTATAAAGCTCCAACACGGAATAGATAAATGTGCATCTACATAATGTCGTGACGCTTCCTTTGACTTGGGCGTACGCATTCTGATTGGCTGCGTGAAGTTTTTGGTTATTGCATTGTGCGAAAGGATCCCCTTATGAATGGGCTGACACCTGGCGTGTAGGTTACCAGTTCGCTGATTGGCAAACGGCGTTCCGACGTATGGCAGGTCAGTAATACCAGTTAACTATCGTGTGTACAAAGTTTTCTCTATGGCAAGGACAACTTTTTCTTTGAGGTTGTTTTGTTTACAGTAACTTAATATTGCTTTCATAAAGTCAACAGTGATAAAACTAATAATATAATTTTAAAACGCTTGCAATACAAAGGGACACCTGAATTTCGCGAAACGATCTCCGTACACACTATAAAGTAATGGGCAGTGATATTTCGCGAAAAGATTTCGAGACAAGATACAGCTTCTTTGATTGGCTAAACAAATGTTCCGGTCCCGTGTTAACCGTTTGCGCACGAATCACGAAGATTTAGTGTCGGAGTTATTTAGTCCTGAGTGGCTTAGTCAAAGACGGACACGGCAGCAGCAGCCAATGGAGGTATAACAACAGCTAAGGTGTGTATATAGTATTAAAGTCTACTGTGTGCTCCAATTATAACGCGAAAAGTCTCTGGCCGTACATATAGTTCAATACTACACGGGCGTTCCAGCAGTTTTCTTTCGTTTATTGACGGTGGCGTGTCATCGTGTGAAGACCTTTTCTTATCTGACTGGCCAGTCACAATTAGGAAACTCCAATACTGCACTTCCGTGATTCGCACGCAAATACCTAAGACGCATAACACGAAAACCAACCAATCACGAAAGTGGATATGTTATGAAATCCAACTGGTCGTGAAAGCTTTTCGCAAAAATCTGGTGTCCCTATACATTAAATATTTTCGAAACAACCAAACACGTCATATATTAGGCAATTTTTCAAATGCTTCATTCAAAAGGTTAAAAAAATATAAATACTGCGAATAGACTATTGCTGCGTTAGGGGTTTTTTTTTGTGGAAAAGCGTACCATATCACAACCGTGCTTTGACGATAACTCTAAAGCTGACATAGTGAAAGGTTCACTGGTTAAATCAGCTAAGTTAACCTGACTTATTCAACTGTCACTTCATTCAATTTAACAGGTGAATTTATGAAGAAATACTTGTTTTCCATAACTTATTGATTCAAAGACATTTTCAACTAATTCATAAACCATTTCATTCTCTGTTTTTTCTGTGAATTATTTTTGTCAAATAGATTAGTTAAACAATGTGAATCAAATTAAATAATCAATAAACTAATAAAACCCATTAAAAAAATTGATGTGGGTTTTGTCTAATGGTGCCATTTTACGAGGTTGATATTCAGTCTTTCATTACGTTTTTGCTTCTTTCATTTCGTTTTGACGTTAGCGCTATAGCGCTCGATTTGAAGATTTAAACTTCATTAAATGTGGTGATGAAAGTGGATTCATACGTACTATTTGTATTAACAATCTTTATGTTACAAACTTAACTAAAACCAGAAACAAATGGAGCACAATTTAAAGCTACGTATTTTCGGTAGATATTTCAATACAAGTATTTCTCCCCTTACAATCATCGTTTGCTTGGTCACTCATTTCGTAAGATGACGGCTGAAAAGTGGGATAATGTTGGTTCAAATCCTTAGCCCCGCGCATTTTTTTTTAATTGCGTTAAATTGCACAAAATAAACAGAGACTATTGGAAATACGTTTATATATCGTTAAAGATTCATCTAAATTAAATAAGAAAACATATTTTAATTCGCCGCATGTAGTTGGCTGTATCTTGTTAAACCATTGAAACTGTTTCACTGAAATAACCAGTAGTTCTCCGGCGATTTTAAGTGGAACGTTTTTCACTGGTTGAGTAGATGAATTCCACTGCGAGTAAGTGGTTTTATACTGATTCCAATTACTATTTTCCTTTCTATACACGACGGAGTTTTTTTTTTTATCTTGGTACACCGTGCTCCGACTGTATGCGTACAAATGACGTGGCAAAATTCTCTGAGAAGCGAATCGCGACAAATAAATCATTTAGTGCACATCAGAAAAAATTATTCGGCAAGGTGAATACTAACAAAACATTTTGTGGTTGCCACAAAATATTTTTGCCAGTGCGCTGGGGTTTTTTTTTTCAGGTGTGGAGTGCAACAGTAACTTTAACCGGACACCAAAAGCCCTGTCAGCAGTTTTCTGAATCTCTTCGCGACGCGATTGAAACCATTCTAATATTTCCCTGTGTATTCGTAACTGTTTAAATACGACTGACGTCTACTGTGTTGTTACTGACAGGAGTCTACAATATAAGGTGACAACACCTTAATCTTGTCCATACATTTTTTACGCTTAGTCGCACGCAGTAAGCTTCTCAGCATTACCGCCCACGTCTGTTCAAGACTCGAAATATTTTTTCCTATATTTTTAGGATATATTTTGTAGTTTCGTGACATGATATCAATGGTAATTTGTTAAAACTACCAAATTGTTTGAAAAGTACTATTTCTTTACTTAGCATGAATATGCGTATTTGAACTTAAAAATATTTATTAGTACAAATTTCAAAGAGCTATTTTAACACGAATATTGGTTTGTGCTCAAACGTTTCTGTAAATCACAGAAGTACCATTTTGCGATTTCTGTGAATTCCTACGCTTGGCAAGAGTTTAAATTCTTGCTATTTTTAAATTAAAATTCTATTTGGGGAAAAAAAATTGGAATAAAGACGAAACACGCAAACAATTTTCAAGAAGACACTATTCGTAGCAATTAGGTAACAAAGAAAATTACTTCTCTATGTTGCCTAAAGTATTAATTTTGTTTAATTTCGACATTTCGAGGGAACAAGTGGTTTGAATTTAAACTTCCAGCCATTCCTTTCATTTTTCGTACGTTTTTGAAGAGCAATTTTCTGGCATTGTCGTGCTTTTCCCAGACTACCATTTTGTATCACAAATACGTTATATGAAGTAGAGATGTTTCGGTGGCTCTACTACGTCGGGGTTTGAAAGGCGACGAGGGAATGGGGCAGTGCCGGAATGCTAGGAGGGGAGGGGGGACTGGATATCCACGAGAAAACCCGTCGACTAGCGGCATCGTCCTGCAAGGTCCCCAAGTGCGAAAACCCGGTAGCGACGCCGACGGGAATCGGACCTGTTCGCCTTGGTGGAAGGCGGGCGCTCTCGCCGCTTCGCCACCCCGGCCACTTACGTAATACGTTACGCACGTGAAAAATAATTGAAGTCTGTCGAACACCCTTCAGTGGCGGGCACAAAAAAAAGACTGAACAGGTTGACTGTCGACTGGCATGAGACGTTTGGCGCGCGGTTAAACGGATCGCGAGATTGCTGCTCGCCTGCCCGAACTCGGCGCTGAGTGCTGCTTTCATGTAATATTCAATTAGCCTGCTTGATCGCTCCTCTGATGCGCTGTGACGGTACAGTCGGGAGAAACGACTCGCCTATAGGACGTTCACCGTCATGTGAGCACTTTCCAGGCCCGGGTTACTTCTTCCTTTCAGCCATATCCAATCATGTAACCACCTTTATAAATAAATATTACCATCTAAGTAATAAACACAGTCTGTATATTACACAGCACTCGGAAGTTAACATCTAAACATAAAATAAAATACATTTATTGAATATTATTCCAAATGAGCGACCTTTCAAAAGTTCTCACTTTACAGTGAATAGCCTATACTAGCATTCACGTCACGTCTTATACCAAGTCGTCATCGCACACGTCTATATCTACGATCCCTGCTCCGAAATATCGATTTGTACAGCGCTTTTTGCTCCTTCGCTGCCAACGTTTTCATTTATGACACTGCTGTCGATTGCTCGAAAAAAATTTATGTAAGCGACTGAAAGAATCAAGCAAAACATTTGACCACTGTATTAATATTTTACAACTATATGACTTCGTTACAAAAAATTCTCTATAATTAAACCTTCAGTAATGCGCTTACTTAATTCTCATAACGCATTTTATTCGCTTATATTTCCAAGCAATAAAAATCGTTCATAAATATTGTCGCGAAACTAACACTATCTAAAACTAGAGGTTCAGCGTACCGTCCACAAACGTCCGACAGTTTTATTTCGTCATTGGTAGAACTGCAAAATTCATGTTAATATTTGGGATACGTTAAACTTCAAATACGCGTACCTTTGAAATAAGTTTGCCGTTGGACCATAATTTATTTGACACGCCTTGAGTAACTCTCTGACAATAAATGAACACTTCAACAACTGTGTAGATCAATCACGTGCCGTCCAGTCAGAAAGGGAGTGACTTCACATATAAGAAGCAGCCAATGGAAAAACGACGCATGCTCTAGTATGCGTGAATACAGTCATTGACTGTAGCGTCTATCTCATTTCATTGGGCCAATGAAGATGTTGATACTCTATGAAGTCAAACATTTGTGATTGATCTGCGAAGAACTTTAGCCGAGCATAATCTTGACCACCCAATTATAAAAGAATACACAATCTAGTGTGTTATCGAAAACACGTTGGCTGAAATTTTCTTTTCACTTTTTTCCAGTGTTTAACTGAAATTTCTTGAGCTGAGATCGACATACTTCACACATAGAATCCGGGATCATATGTACTCAGTGAAAGAAAAATAAGGTTGACAGTGTATAATGCAAATAATTAAATATGCGCCAACGATAATTTTACAGCAAACAATTACTGTATTACCTTAATAGTTTAAACAACAATGACATGAAGGAGATAGAAATAGGCTTAATCATGCGAGGTTTAGTTACCTGGAATAACACTTATCTCACCACAACACCATAAGTTAAAATATGAAGGGTTGTCAAGGGTACAGCGCTTATTATATGTATGTGCAAGCGTGAAATTAAATACGACAAATGCATTTGTCTAACCCGTTTCGGCTTCAACCCTTTTCTCGTAGTACAGTGCACTCTTTAAAATGTTCCGTACATTAAAAAAAACTTAAGTGGGAATGTGCCGGACATCTCCCGTTTCCCCCGCTCTTGCATTCCGAAGCTGCTCCAATATTACCTCATTTCATCCTCATCGACTCTCGCGACCTCGTAGTTAAGAGCGACCGAAATCTCTCAACTAAACATTCCAGGAACTTCGGACGTAAATTTAGAGTTAACTTACGGAAACGCGATCCGTAATGAACAAAGAAAAGGAACACAGTTCCGTATATACCAAATTCGTAACGTCTCCGTATTTTCCTTTAGCTTCGAACTTCGATAACGAGTAAAGCCGAGTCCATGGGAAGCTTTATTCTCCCCTGTAACCCATAAAATTCCCTTTTTGCGTCTTTGAGGATAGCCACGCCACATGGACCCATTCCTTCAAACATCGACATTTAGTGTCAGGAACCTGTAACTATTACCAAATGCCATAACCTGGGAAAGTTACGTACGTCACATTTATATAAATGATACATTTAAAACAGCAACTGCCATAAGAACGTCGTACGTTATTAGAAAGATTTGCAGTCTCATAAACTTTTGTTTCGTGTTGAAATCTCTCTCCAAAGAAATGTAGCATTTTTAATTTATTTATTTTTGTACACTGTGTGAGACCCACAAAACGGAAATTAAAGATGTTTATCGTAGTTTTTTTTAAAACCCGAATTACAGAAATGCTAACTAGTAAATATAAGAATGTGTTCAACAATTCACGTATCGTTGTGTGAAATTTACGGCCAGTCGGTTATTGGAAAAGCATGTCCCTTACTTAAAGGAGTTTTGGAGAATCTTTAGCAGTACTTTCCCGTTAACTGGTGGAACTTGATTACAGTGTCAGCAAATACGCTTAATCTATTTTTTTATGCCAAGTGTACAAACTATTCAGTGTTCCCATACATTCGTCGCACTTTTTATTCTCTTTGGCGATCGAAAGTAATTAAACGACGCAGCCAGGATGACACCGCACTGTTGCAGTACGTAAAAAAATTCAGGCAGTTCTCTTTCACGTGGTTACCACGTGTTCAGGCCGCTGATATGCGTCACGTAGTTACATACGGCGTGGACGGTTTAATAAACAGTCTGAGGACAATGACTACTAAGAAAATTTTGTGAGGGCTCTATTTGTACAAGGAATTCTTTGTAAACTAGTCGCCAATGATATTTTCGCAACACTACAAATATTTTAGAGTAAATTTCACAAAAACACTAGTCTGGAATGTGTAAAGCCAATGAGCTACATAATTTCGTAAGTCTTATAAAATAACTTAATGTCAATTTTCAATATTTCAGCTGTAGTGTTACACGAATATCCTTGGTAACTATTTTAAGAAATAATTGTTTGTAACAAGTCGAGAACGTTTTTACTTTTTACAGATGGTGGTAGGCCTATACCGATAAAATATTTTGTGCTACCACGTAATATAAAACGCATTATGGTATTTATGTCATTATTATTAAATTATACATGTTTGAAAAGGCTACTCGGACCTCAGACCCATCAGACGACCACCATTAGAGTAAGCAGAGCTCTAGTTTGTAGAATCAAAAGGAGAAATATCTTCACACATAGGTGTCAGCCAATATTGTTAATACGCATATGCATTTACGCAGTGATTTGAAACATAACTGTCAATCTCTCCGCAATAAATAGCTAAGTATATCTCTGCCCAAATATTTCTCAAACAAAGCTTAATCCAGAATTTCGCACTTGGAATTTTCTGAAGTCCAGAAACAAACTTTTTGAGATTATTAATTATGAAAAATGGAGAAGAAACATAATACGACTTATGAGTTAACTTGACGCTCAACATTTAAAACTAGGAATTAATAATATTAGTTCGCAAAATGTCGGAAACTGCGTGAGAATAAAACAACCTATCCGTGAACAGTTTTCGCTTGATTTGATATCTGCCTCTTGTGGACATTTGGAGGGTGATACCATCGCCTGTCATTAGGAAATGCATACCAAGGTGGCAAACTCACACTACATTTTAAAATGGTAACAGTTAAAACTGCTTCAAATCTGCGAATTTTACTGCAGACCTGTTGAAACTGCTCCACTTTAGTTGTTGGAATTCACGCATTAAAAAGTTATTTCTACTGATTCATAGTGAATTGCACTGGCCTGTCAGTCAGACATCAGTGCACTCCACTGATTCGCCAGTTTATAACCGCTCATTAACTGAATATTCAGCAAAAATAAATCTACCGATTGAAATCACTCATTCAGCTATAGAGCGTACTTTTCAAACATTTCATGTTTTATGGAAAGCAGTTTACCTGAAAATGTTACACCAAAGCAACGTCTTGTGTTCCTTTCATGCGCGCATGATTATTACGTAATTACGCTCGATTAACATCCATGAATAGGATGTTTAGCTGGCTGATAACCTGGTGTCCTTTAATTTCCTAATAACGAGCGGTTTTATCAAACGTAATATGTTCACAGACTGCGAATTCAAATCAGTCTAGCACTATTCGTGAACTTGTTGTTTCATCACGCGTGTATTTTGTCACACTGCAAAAAAAAAATTTTATTCCCTATATTCAAGGGTGTCCATCTCCATTAATAATAACATTAAGTAATAGATTGCGTTATGTTTTCTACCCTTTTTTATAACGAATAATCATACATAATTTGTACTTGAAGTTCAGCAGAATCCTCTCTACTTAGGCCTATTCGGATAGAGTTTCAGTGCTTAGTTCTTATTAGGACCTTACAGAACATTATATAATTACTAAAGATGGTGATTTATCACGGGAAATGTTGACTATTGGCTATGATTCAACATACTGTTCGCATGGCTGACAGTTTTTTCCTTATTGGTTGTAATGCATGTATGAAAATACTACAGTAGTGTAATTTAGAGAATTCTGGCGCAAGGGGATAGGGGATAGGAGCCAGGCGCCGGCCGGGTGCCATTTTGTGGCTTCATCCAACCGCCATTTTGGACCTGACAGACCTAAACCTTGACCCATGACGTTTGACCTTGACCCTGTGTCCATGACCTTGAATGACTTTGAAACCACAAAAATCCCCAAAAATGCCGAAAAATAATATTATCCCAAAAAATTATACAAAATTTAAAAAGTTGAATTTTATTCTGAATATTATTTAAAGATGTACATGTAGGAGGTCCGGAGTTCTATGGCAGGTGGATCGATTAAGCTCCCGACACGACAGATCACCAGGTCGACCCGTGTCAATCTCGTCAGCCATGTGAGACGTCGGTGACCTTGACCTTGACCTTCAACCTTTACCCTGGTAACCTTTGACTGTGAAAAAAACCAAAAAAAATTCCACTAATTAAAAACCACAAATATTTTGTTAGTATTCATCTTGCCAAATAATTTTCGTGGTCAACACTACATTATTCACTTGTCCCCAATCAACTTTTGTGGCCAGTACAAAATTGTTTTGTAGTAACTAAAAAATAATTTTGCATGGTGAACTCTCATCACAATATATTTCTCCGTGCGTAAAGCAGCTATAAGAAGATACAATGAAGCTTAAGGCTTCTTTCGCTGCGACTTCCTCAAGACAAGATTCGTGGCGTAGTAAAAATAGCAAATGCTTGTGAAACATTCATAACCACAAAAATTTCAACCACTGTACTTAAAATACGAAACACACGATTTTGCTTCACTTGTAACTTGGATTATTTCTTCAACTTTGCACAGTAGTTTAAGTGTAAACGTTACATCATTATTTCAGAAGCAAGATATATTTTCACACGGTGAAGTGTATCATGTCCGTTGGCTGTATTGAAATGTACTAGTATTAGTCACTTGTTGGAACCGGATATAGTAAACTAACGGTCAACCTACGCACGCATGGTTTTTTTCACGGTTTGTTTTGAAATTTGATACTAGCCGCCTCCACAAAAACATTTTTACAAGTTTCTGATTTATTGTTTTTTTCATTAATAATTAATGTAAGCACTTCTAAGAAAAATTGTTGAATACAAAATATCGAAGGTTCCATCTAAAGCTCGAGTGTACGAACAAAGAAACTGTTATGCACTTTAAGTCCGAATCATTGATATAAATCAGTGAAATAATATTCACTAAAAGTCAGTTGATAAACTACTGCCTACTGGAAAATAAAGCAAATGAATTGGTAACAAGTGACTTATGGCAGCGGAATTCTCGACATTCAGTGGGATTGACAAATAAATCAGTCAAATTCAGTTATCATATAAATTAGTAATCTGGCACTAATTAACAGTAGCTCTATTTTCACTGGTTTTCACTTATTCGGCTCAATTCTCACTGGTTTATATTTATGGTGTGGAAGATATAACTGTGAAGATAACCACAAAACTATGTTAATCATTTTATTTTACTGTTCTGACAGTATGTAATAGTCCAGTAGCTGATTTTTGCTCTCTAATACTCACTGTCGTCAATTTTTTGTATTTGTAATAAAATAAAATACGTATTTCTCTACTAAGAATTCCACTTATTATAAGGTTTCTTTCAACCTGCTAATACTGAGTTTAAAATATACTTTTTATTTGCGTTTCTGTAATTTAACAGAAAATTGTACTGATAAACACCGCCGTAATATAGCAAATTTTTCTTTAAAACATTTGTCAGAATTTTAATTTTATTGCTAATTACAATTTTTTGGTAACGCTTCGTCAATCACATTATCAGTCTGAGAAAAAAATTCTCTAGGTTCCAAATTTCTTTGTCCATGACTCTTTCAAATCTTTTAAACAGGGATTGCAATCCATGTGTTGCTGGTACTGTTTAAATATTTTAAAATGTTTATTAAATCAGCAAGGGAACTGTCGGTTGATGCCACGTTTGTGATTATGTGTCTAACAACAAATATGAATCCTGTAACAGAAGACACTTTTGCTTAATGAAGACAAGAGAATTCCTTTCACTGATCAATTTCAACAACCAAGGGAATGTTTTTGCAAGAAATATGTGTAATAACTGAACATAATATTTTTATACTATTTTGAAGGTTCGTTACAAAACGTCCGAAGAAACCGTGAATAAACTATAATTACCATCATTTCAAAAATCATTTGCACATTGAAAAGTAGTTACTACTGTGAAAATAATTAGCAGAGATGTGATCAAAGAATGGTTTTGTGATCTTTTCCCATGATGACAACAACAAATTTGGACTGCTCTTAACAGCGAGGTCTTGAGAGCCGATGAGGGTGAAGCGAGATATGTATGGAGCAGCGCCGGAATGAAAGGGTGGGAGACACAGGAGATCCCCGAGAAAACGCTTCAACCAGCGGCATCGTCCGGCACGATTCCCACATGCAGGAGCAACCCCACTGGGAATCGAACCCGGTTCACCTTGGTGGGAGGCGACTAGTCTAACCACTACACCACCGTGGCCTCGTCCTCTTGAAAAATTATCCGTTGTCCGTCCCACAAAACATACAAAGTGTTGTCGGTGGTGTTTTGTATCATCTGATTTATGTTAAGTCTGGGATTGTGACACTTAATTGGGGCACAGTTATCCGGAAACTCTATTGACTGACTACCATACAATAATAGACGTTGTGAAAGTACACGAGTCCAGTGTAGTGAAAATCAATAACACGAAGGAAAAGTGCAAATACACACAAGCTGAAGTGATCTTATTTGGTGTTTACAATCCTCTTGACAGCTTTTTGTTATTTTCTAGCTGTTCACCGTTGCGCCTCATGGCTTAACCTCGTGGCCAATTTTCTTCCTTCTCGTGATGTGAGGCGCACACCGGTTCGTGGCTTGGTCGTTTTTGACCAGGATTCCACATCTTTGGTCAGCACCGCAGTAACATCTGAAATGTCGTTTTCGTCATGCAAGTAATAACTAAATTAATTTTGCCTGCTGCATGTGCTCGGGAGTTCTCCTAACTTTCAGTCTTCTGATTCAACGTTTTTTGTTCACTAATTAATTGAATTTTTTTTAGACAGTCAATTACGGAATAGTTTTTTTTTTTCTCTTAATTTGATGACAAATGTATTAAAAAGGGAAGAGGTTAAGGTAATATAAAATTTTGAATGATGCGGTCGCGGATACCAGATGAAATTGTCATGGCCATTAAATATAATTATTGTTCAATCATAATCTGTTCTATACTCTTACTTTATACAATAATAATTTTAATGCTCAACTCTAAGAGATAAATGAAGTTTTATTAATTTTTTACACTCATTCTTATACATACGTTGTTGTGGCAAAGAAAACAAAATAGCTATCAATATAAGCGTTGTTTATTATTTCCCATGGATATCTATAATGTTGTGTTGATATAAAAAAATATAATTTTGAAATACAACGAAAGTGTACCTAATTTCTTTTTCACATATATTTTGTTGATAAAAACTACATCTACACCATAAGTGTAACTAACATAAATAATATCTTTATATGTTTATATATAAAATTACCCATTTTGTATCAAAAGTAAAACAGGAGCAGTCCCATTATTTATTCTTACAGTATTAAAAACTACTCTACACAAGAATCTAGATCCCACCTTCCATTTATGTGCTATACTTTTGTTGTAACGAGAGTACGTATGGGTGCTCAAGCTCACGACACGGAGGTGCTACATAACATAATACTTCACGCAGTCAATACATTTTCTTTTTCCCCACTCGCTGGCAAACTTGAGTCAACAACGTGCTAAAAATTGGAAAATGGCGTGACCTAGCCACAAATCGTTTGTTTGCAAAGAACTTACGTGCAGATTAAAATCTCAGCCGTAACTGAACACGTAAAGGGCTGGCCATGTTTCATACGCACGCCAACCTCAGTAGAAATTATTTTCATACGATTTCCTTTCTCTCTTGCTATCTATCTTTATCTGTATATCACTCTTTTGTTATCGTACGTTACCAGTGTGGCAGCGAGCACTACTTAACAAGTTTTATTTCTTTTGCATTCGGTAACTCGTCATAGTGCAGAATGTATAAGCTTGTGGGTAAACACCAGTGGAAAAAAAGATTTGTTATAAAGTTGGCAACGAAGGAAGAAAAGGTAGACGAGGTTTAATGGGCATCTGTGTAGTGTAAGTTGATGTATCGTAAATCGATATTTGACAGCAAGGCCAGGCATCAACATGTTATATCCTACTTTCAGTTCTGTCGTTTTTTGGCATCTGATACTTAGGGCTAGTAATTTTTCTCGAACAAATTTGAGCACACGGTAG
This sequence comes from Clitarchus hookeri, assembly GCA_002778355.1. Classification (NCBI taxonomy): domain Eukaryota; kingdom Metazoa; phylum Arthropoda; class Insecta; order Phasmatodea; family Phasmatidae; genus Clitarchus; species Clitarchus hookeri. The sequence continues at coordinate 85,377 of NQII01000158.1, forward strand.
ACTTCAATACTATAAGCACCCAGCATCAGTTTATATATTGCCATTGGTTGCTGTCTGCTCGAGAAGAAGTTTTCATAATTTACCGGGCCGCTTGAAATTTAGCAACATCGGCACGGTTCCTACGTGAATCGTGTACAGACTGTTAACGCTTTTCAAAAAGTTATTTAACCAATCGAGACAGGTAAAAGACACTACACTGTTTTTAAATATAACTTTTGGTGAAATCTATTCGCGAAATTTCACTGCCCCTACTGATACTTTACTGGTAACCTTAATTTAGATACTTCACTTTTTCTTTTTCACGTCTGAACATTTATTTCTCTCTTAACCCTTTAAGGCATGTATATATATGTGTATATTTNGTGAAATCTATTCGCGAAATTTCACTGCCCCTACTGATACTTTACTGGTAACCTTAATTTAGATACTTCACTTTTTATTTTTCACGTCTGAACATTTATTTATCTCTTAACCCTTTAAGGCATGTATATATATGTGTATATTTATATTTATATATATATATATATATAATGCTGCACTTGAAAGGGATTAAATGTTCTGCAATGTAAACAGTATAAAACGAGATCCAATAAAATACGTTTGTAACATATTGGGAGACAGCATTCGTTTTTGAGGCTCTATAGTCTCTATACTCTGCAGTCTCATATACAGTAACCGTTAAACATTTTAGACCATATATAAATTTGTCAAAATACTTTTTNCTCTATACTCTGCAGTCTCATATACAGTAACCGTTAAACATTTTAGACCATATATAAATTTGTCAAAATACTTTTTCTGGAGTAAAACTGTTGGTGAAATCTATGTTACACAATTTTCTAATATTTTTACTCTCAAAACGCACATTAGCATGATTCAATTATTTAAATCGGTTAAACAATTTGCAAGTTATGATTCTTGAAACAATTAGATGAATCTGCATTTATTGTACACATCTTTGTGCAAAACGTTATGTAGACAGAATTATTTAACATATATTTTGTGTTACACTTTTTTAATTGCTTTTATAATCGCACTTGAAAGAGAAGATCAAAGGAGGACCATATAAATTTCCAAACTAGTTATTATTTTTGTTAATTGAATTAAAACTGTACTAAAAATTAATTGGAAATTTGCTAAAATTTTCAATATTTTTCTTTCTAATTGAGATAACGAGATGTGGTTTTCAGCAATTGTTTGTTCTCTTTCCAATCAAAAGATTACGTCACAGGTTTGTTAATTGGAAATTGTAAATCCACCATTTATTGTGCCATCTATGTCGGGACATACAGTTGCAGTGGAAGTTTCGTGCCGTTGTTGTGAATAANGGGGGGGGGGGAGTGTAATACAGAATACGTGGCAAATTTTTGGAACGAGTATGTGGAACAAAACACAAAGAGCAATTGTAGCACAGTTGGACATTTCAAAGGCATGTGTATCAAATACAATAAAATATTTTTTGAAGTTAGGTGCACAATGCAAATGTAAAAACAATCTTTTTTAAAAACACCAACAAGTTTTTGTAAGCTATGCTAATTTACAGTAAATATTCAAGAAGTTTCAAATTATTCCGCAGTGATTTCTTATTTATGTTAAGTGTAGGGTTAGGAAAATGTTGCGCATTCACTTCGGGACAAGATAGACGTCCAACACGTGTACACTGACGTCACCTTTTCAATTGGATCATTATACAAGCCCGGGACGACTCTGAGCCAATAGCACACTTGCAGGGAAACAAGTGCCGAGTGCCGTATCGCCAGCTCTGCGGCAGCAGCCAATGAACAAACATCTGAGGCTCGACTGTACACAAGACTGGGGAGTCTAGCCAACAGATCGTTGAACTAGTGAAATGTTTCTATCCCTAGTTATAAGAAGGGCCAGTGACTTTTCGCGTAAAAATCGGAGCACACAGTAGATTTCAATACTATATAAACACCTCAGCTGTTGTTATACCTCCATTGGCTGCTGGTGCCGTGTCCGTCTTTGACCAAGCCACTCAGGACTAAGTAACTCCGACACTGAACCTTCATGTTTCGTGCGCAAGCGGTTAACACGGGCCAGAACATTTTTTAAGCCAATCAAAGAAGCTGGACGACCCTACAGTGCTTTGGACTGTATCTTGTCTCAAAATCTTTTTGCGAAATATCACTGCCCGTACTTATGAGTTATGTCCTATATCATGTAAAGTTGAACTTTCCATTTATGTAAAGTGTGGTTCTAAACGTCTGATGTGTGCCATACAGCTGCTGACGATAACACCATGCGCAAAATAATTTATTTTGGTCGCGGCATATGACAGAGCGTTGTGCTGGTAATTGTACAGTTCCGAAATAAACATTTGTTCCTTGCGACGCACAAAGAAGTATGTTAAAATGTGCCTGAAATACCAATAGTCCTGCAAGTCTCCTCTGACTTTCTCAGTTCAGACCACAAAAATACGGCAAGTTGGCTAAACTGGACCAATTTCCGAAAACACAGATTTTTCTTACCATAAAAATACGTGCATGCAAGATAATTTTGTCGGTGTGNAACTGGACCAATTTCCGAAAACACAGATTTTTCTTACCATAAAAATACGTGCATGCAAGATAATTTTGTCGGTGTGTACTAAAGAAACATCAACTTCAGAAAAATAAAGCATTGCATCTTGCAGAAAATATTTTCAACATACAGGAATTTATGCAGTTTAGGGAAATTGAGTCATAGTTGGAATGCTGATATAGTAAACTGAACGACATTCAGTATCAATTGTTTAATGCAATTAACATGTGTTGACGAGAAACATTATATCGTCACACTGTTGGCAAAAATCTCTTACTTTCTGTTACTAACACTNAATTAACATGTGTTGACGAGAAACATTATATCGTCACACTGTTGGCAAAAATCTCTTACTTTCTGTTACTAACACTGGATAATTTATGTTCCAACCCATGATTCAATCAGATATCCAGTGCTTTCTTACACAAATAGCCGAAAAATGTATGTATTTTCGTCTACAGTCTTCTCATTTTTTCCCCTTCCTAAAAAATATTCAGAAGCACATACTATCTAATGGGTACCCACATTTTTTTCACACATTAGGCTTGTTTGTACTTATTTGCTGTTAATTAAGATTTAGGTCATACATTACCTCCTCTCTTCATATAAAGTAATTTATTCAAATATCAGCGCAAAGAATTGAGATTATCGACTTATTTCTGTAGTCGAATGAAAACTATATACTTTAATAACTAAAGTTCCCGTAACTCTACCAATACAACTAAGGCAACTAAAAACTGTCCAAGTTGAGAAACTCGGCCAAGTTTACGGTTTCTTTTGCTGAACGTAGTTTTAGGTACATTTTCCACACGAGGGGAAAGAAAAATGTACTCTATTAACGCCGATGTAGGCGAAACACAGCTGACATCATACCTTATTTGGAAATTGCCTGTTTCACACACAAAATATAACAATTAAAAGACCCTGGTTTACCGCAGGCAATATTGACTGTTTCCGATATTGTAAATTACTGTACACGTGTTCAACAGTTTTCTTTCCTTATTGGCTGCCAAGCATGTTCGAAGATATTATAACTAGGGGCAGTGATATTTCGCGAAAATATTTCAAGACGAGATGCAGTCCAAAGCATTGTAGGGTCGTCCAGCTTCTTTGATTGGGTAAAAAAATTTCTGGCCAGTGTTAACCGTTTGCGCACGAATCACGAAAGTTCAGTTTTGGAGTTACTTAGTCCTGAGTGGCTTGGTCAAAGACGGACACGGCACCAGCAGACATCGGAGGTATAACAACAGCTGAGGCGTGTATGTAGTATTGAAGTCTACTGTGCGCTCCGATTTTTACGCGAAAAGTCAATGGCCCTAATTATAACGCTTCACTGGACCAATGAGGTTTCTGATACTCAAAAGTAGGAAGTTCTTGATTGGTCCGCAAAGAACTTAGACGAGTCAAAATGTTGATAATCCAATCATGAAATGATAAACTAGCTAGAGCGTTATCGAAGATATGTTGAATAAAAAAAAGCTAAATTTGCCAGTGTTTCTAATAATAATAAACGTGCAGAAAATCTTTCCAGTGTTCAACTCTCACAAAGTTACAGATTAGCTCCTTTGGTAAACCATTAATGCCTCTGCAGAAAGGTGTAAAGTTTTCTTAAACTCGTCTAATATGACTGTTTTTTTTTTATGTACTGTTTAAATATACAAAAAAAATTATTTTTGGAAGTCTATACGCTAACACCATGCGCATTCGTGACAATTTTCTCTCTTTCTATTTACAATAGCTTGGGAAATGTGCCGGTTCGTACTCACAAAAAGTAAAAATTTTCTGTACTTCTTACAAACAGTTATCTGAAAATTAGTTGCCAAAGATGTTATTGTTAACCTAAGATAGAAACATTATAAACTTAAATATATTATTTTAGAAAACACAGAAATTGTTAATGTAGCTCAATTTTCATAATAAACTTGTAGTCCACAACTTTTTCTTGTTAAAATTCTACATTTATTTGACGCATTCCAACACAAAGGTTTTGCGAAATTTATTCTAATTTATTTGTGGTTTTACAAAAATATATATTTGGTAACTAGTTTCCAAAAAATAACATGTACAGATAAAAAACAATTTTGCAGTGTTCTGATTAAGGATTTGGTTTCCGTATATTAAATTTATTTTTCCGTAAAAATTTCCGCGTATCGAAGTAACTGCAGTCCAATTTGTGCAGTGAGAAGAGAAAATAGGTGCTTTTAGTCTACTGTGACACGACGAGCTTTCGGAAAACTCGGAGATCTAATTATCTCTCTAATTAATGAAATTTCGTCTTGCTAGCTCGACAGCACTCTAAAGAAAAAGGTCCTAAATTTACCACGTCATTGTTTCGGGATATTCAGAAAACACGATGGTTGAAGTTTTTTATTTTAAACGACCATGGTAGCTTACCTACAATTGTGTACTACAGAGTAAAATGCAAAGTAAAGTTGCCAACTTTGTGTAATAAAGCAGTTCTATATTTGCCGCCTCAAATGTCGTAAAAGTTCCATACACAGAAACAGTCTAATGTTTTGCCAACAGTATTAATGTTTCTGCATCAATATTTGTTTTTTACTATCTATGAGCCGTTAGTAACTAATGTTTCTCTTAATATATATAATATACCGTTAAGCTATTAATGCAAATGTAACATTAGTACTTTGGTAACAACGTAACCTCATTACTGTACTGTCAACGTAAACGCGGTGTATATTTATGTTGCGGCTAAACGAATTTTGTGTTGAATTAGTGTTAATATTTGTGTTAAAAACTTTCTGCGTTTTCTTTGCATTAAAAAAATTACGATGTAAAATAAGTTTAATATAATTATTTGGTCACAAAAATAAATAATAACGAAAAAAAATTACGGCTGGGTGGTGAATTAAACTGGCGCCTTGAGTGATTGACGTCCTATTAACTGCTCTATCCTAACATGTCTGACTGCATTTCATATTGTTGGTATTCTATACAATATAACGACAAACTGCAGTTCTCTTTCGTTAGTACTTTATGCTCTAGAAATATGTGCATATTTGGCATACATAACCTGCTTCGCAAGTCTTTATACCTGGTCTAAGCTACATTTAGTTCTCATATTATGCATAACAAATTAAATAGCGTGGTTTCATGTTATGAGTTTATCGCTGTCCATTACTGCGAATTATCAATTGTTTTTCATGTGTTGTTTATGTGTATTATCTGTTATATAGGGCCAGTGAATTTTCGCGCAAAAAATAGACCTCAATACTATATACACACCTCAGATGTTGTTATACCTCCATTGGCTGCTGGTGCCGTGTCCGTCTTTGACCAAACCACTCAGGACTAAGTAACTCCGACACTGAACCTTCGTGATTCGTGCGCAAACGGTTAACATGGGCCAGAACATTATTTATCCAATCAAACAAGGTGGAGAACCCTACAGTGCTTTGGACTGTATCTTGTCTCGAAATCTTTTCGCGAAATATTACTGCCCCTACGTATATGTTAATGATTTAACTTCGCTTTTATGACGCAGTCGATTTGGTTGTATAACCGATCAAATACCCAGCAATTATTAAATAAATAAATATCTGCCATTTAACAACGCCAAGTCAGTATTAACTTGTGTTGGTTCAACATTTCTTTAATGTTGCAGTAATACAAATATTTTGTTCTTCCTCTTATTTTCAGTGTGATACAACATTTCGGTGTGGCAACATCACTTATAGGATTTATCAACATTAACACTTTATCATTATATTTGCATCATAGTAATACAAGGCTTTGCAAATGGTTAGTATTATTAACTTTATCACCATGTAATTAATTTGACTACAACATAATCGTTTACAGAAATGGTTTAAAAGTATTTTTTTTGTTGCAAGAACATTATTCTTTTTTCTGTGTACTACGAATGCGTTAAAAAATCTTCCATTGCGGTTAAGTAAGTTGACTGAAAAAAAGTTACAATTGTGGACACAGGGCTAGCCGGCAATGCAGAAGTGGAGTGTTGTACTGTTCGCGCAGCACGTCTAGGCGGCTGGGAATGAAGAGTAGCGGGGAAGCTTAAGCGAGGGGAGAAGTAACTGCGCGCGCACTGAAGACACTGTGCTGTCCGTAACAAAAACATTCGGCATCGTACTTCCAACAAAGCACATTACTATTCCAGTAATGGAGCCCAGCGCTGGACATTCCATATATATATACAGTTATACATATTGGGGAGGGGGAAACTACATACAAACACAGTAACTCAGTATTTCTATGCAGAAGCTGCAAATGAATGTCTGCTTGTATAACTTGCGAAAGCAACAGATAATGCTGTGAGATACATATGTCAGAGGTCGGTTTTACGAATTCGAAAACATAGCGTAGATAAGGCGAATAAATACAAAAAAAAAAAACCAACCCCGCCAAAAAAAAAGGTCATTGTAATTTAAAATTAACATATTACATACTGTAGGCTATTCACGGTAAAGTGAGCACATTTAAAAATCCGGCTAAGTTTCTAATTTCATCCAATTGCATATCCGTCCGCCACCTATCCTTCACTTTTCTGTAACTTTAAACAGACAGTGAAAACAAAACCTATAACCTCGGTAAGTTAAACCAAATGTGACTTCATATACTATTTCAAAACGTAAATCAATATTCAAAAACCAATATTATGAACACACATTGACGTGCAGATATTTTCTGTGTTTCTACAACTCTTTATCTAAATAAATACTGCGAGCTTCCGCCAAAATTGAGCCACGTTTGGCCTAACACTTCATAATATTATGGCAAAACATCGGTCTAAAAAATTTAGAGTAAAAAATCTAGTTGAGTTACACGGTTATCGCGCCATACGACTGCCTCGGTACATGAGTGAAATAAATGCGATCTTACTGACATGGGCTAAAATGAAGAGTTCGAAACAGGAGAAGAACACTTGCCGAGAACTGACACTACATTGCTGCTGTAAATCACCGAGGATTGGCGTTCAGTTAAAAGTACCGACTGTGAAGATTGTCAGCAGGTACCTAGCATCAAAGAAGAAGAATATGAGGACTGGATAACGGGGAATTATTTTGGAAGAGTTTATATCATATGAGTAGGGCAAGTGACTTTTCGCGTAAAAATCGGAGCACACAGTAGACTTCAATACCATATACACACCTCAGCTGTTGTTATACCTCCATTGGCTGCTGGGGCCGTGTCCGTCTTTGACCAAACCACTCAGGACTAAGTAACTCTGACACTGAACCTTCGTGATTCGTGCGCAAACGGTTTACAAGGGGCCAGAATATTTTTTAGCAAATCAAAGAAGCTGGACGACTCTACAGTGCTTTGGACTGTATTTGGTCTCGAAGTCTTTTCGCGAAAGTGGTCAGGTGGTGACAATGGTTTTGGAATACGAAAATGACGGACACTTGTGTAAGTTACATCAATATATTTTACATAAGGCCTATAGTTTATGGTGAAATTTAGAGCATCAATTCTAGTTAGTCACAATTTCATCAAACATCACTAAGCCACCAAAACAGGTGTTTTGAACCGGTGGACCAGTTATTATACGCGGAAGATCTATCGGTTATTCCCTGGATTGGATTATTTTTAATAAAATTGTATTTGCTGTTCTGGACTTTTATAGTGTGTTATTCGGATATAGTTTGTATACGTATTGTGTTCGTTTATACTCTATTTCTATCTTCGTCTTTGTACAGATATCGCGACTTAAAACACGTTTGTTTAATCTCAAGTATCGAATTTTTCTTCTTGTGGTAGGTTCAAAAACTAAAAAAAACAGTATAGTTGATGTGACAAAATAAATTTGAAATATTATCAAATCAAACGATTAGTGTATCGAAAGTTTGTGAGCTGTGAGCGAGATGATACACAACTAATGTGTTCTGAACGGCCAGCACAGCACATGGCCGTTGCTAACTGGCCAAGTTTCGCCGTGCCGTGCCCATTACAAGGCCGAAATGCTAGAAACGTGCAAAATTCACGTTATTTTTTTGGTACACGTTAAACTTCTTACACCTGTACCTTTGCGATGATATTGTCAATGGACCGTGTTTTATTTGATACGCCCTGTGTAACTCTACCCCAATAAATGAACACTTCACAACGGTGTAGTCCAACCACGCGAAGTCCAGTCAGAAAGGAAGTGACTTCAATTTATGCAGCAGCCAACGGAGAAACGACGGGTGCTCGAGTATATACAGCACAGTGAAGTCTATCCTGATGCCAAATAATAACGTTATTTATACAGGTCTCTAAAAAAATAGCACTAGAGAGTCCACCAACCTAGAAATGGCGCGCCAACACTACACAGGTTTGTTAGGGCTATCCTGATGCCAGACTATATGGGTAAGAATGGTTAGCTCTCTACTTTATAGCCCCTAAGAATTGAGACATAAAATCTTTACGTGTTAACTGACAAGTGTATGCAAAATATTTACCCAAAAAAATGTTTGTAAATTAATGGAAACTCATTCCTGATTCAACGGTTTCTTTCCGTGGCCATTTTGTAATTTCACAGAAATCACCGTAGTTATTTTTTAGGGTTAAATGTAGATGTTATCCTTAATTGCGTTTGAATATACAGCTCTTTAATTTTCGTTCCGTGTATTTCATGTTGCGTACGAAAAAATTAAGAAACCATATGTTATCTACTTGACAGTATATCACTAACAAAATATCTGTTACACTAAGAGAAATTTATGCTTCAGTTAACAAAAAGTTAGTATTTGAATAGCCAAAAATGTAACAAAGTATTTTGCTGAGTAAACAAAACTTGAAAACCAATAAAGTGAATTTCCTTCGTCTACGAAAATACACGCTTGACGCAACCAAACCTCCGTGTTGGGCCTAAAGAAATTAGACTGTCGAGTAAATATTTATTGAAATGGACTGTATATATTTGTTTGGTAACTCATTTGATTGCCTTCGTTCTGAAATATAGCTCGAGAGTTTTTTGTACTTTTTGTGACAGTCAGTATAGTAACAGCGTTTTCAGTGCATTTATCGATGCTTGATAAGGGTATAGACATAATAATAGAACGAGTTCAACAGTAAACTATGAAATTAAAGCTGCAAAACTTGAAACATTTATTTGCTCACGTTGTCCAGCATTCGAAATGTATGGATTTGAAAACATTCCAGTTTCACTAGTAGTGCTTTAAGCTGAGTTCGCTTATGGCTCGGGCGCAGACAATCCAGGTACGAATATCGTTCGGACATAAATTTGTTTACATTAACCGAAAAAGTTTAATGTACTTAGAGCCAAACAAATATTTAGTTGACCCAAGAAAATATATATTTTGGGGCAACTAAAGAGTATCAACAAAGTATTTTGCTTACAACAACAGAATACTTCGTTGCTCCTATACAAACAATTAATTTCGTTAAACAAAAACAAACCCTTGTTTGACCCAACAAAACATTTTTGTCAGTGAATTATAAATATGGAATCTCAACCAATAGCACTTATAAGCTGATAAGTGAGAAAAAAGAATGTTTTAAATTTATGTAATGCACTCGGATTTTCAGCTTAAGTGACGACAAAAACGTTTGTTACAATTATTCAACAGAATAACTAACTGAAAAACTTTCCGAGACGTTCACGGAATGTTTGAATGATGTGTTAAATTAAAGGGAAATCCATTTTTGAAAAAGGCAACATTTCCGTAATTTTATGGACAGTTCTGGAGTTACAAGCAATTGTCCGTAAAATGATGGAAATATTTTTTACAGTGCATCCGGTGCAAAGATGAATATTCGCATATTTATTTTTATTTATTGGTGTCAGTCGGTATGATTTGGTTACCTGTTTGACACTGCTGAGCAATTGGACACTCCAACACAAAAATACTTTCGTTACCGTGCAGACTCATGAGCACAGATACCGATGAGTTTTTATTTCAGTGTAGGATTCTATACAATTTTAAATATTTCTTTTTCAGCTGCTGCAGCTGTCTGTAAGTTAAGCTACTGTAAAAAATAAGCCTATTTAATGGCAGCCACGAAGTGTATTGTTGGTATTCACCCTGCTAAATGGTTTGTAATGGGCACGAAATTTTTAAGTTATCTCCACTAAACGTCTGTGGCCAATAACAATTTATTTTGTAGTTGTTACAAAAAAATTTCGTTCACAACAAAAAGTTTGGCAAGGTAAGTACCAACAAAACACTTTGTGGCATAAAATTTTTTTCTGTGTGTGTATCTCTTTATGACTGAGGGGTGGAAGCGCTGCAGCGGCTAGGCGTTCGCCACCCACCTAGGCGAATCGGGTTCGTTTCCCGGCGGAGTCGCTCCCGGAATCTTCGCACGTGGGAATCGCGCCGGGTGTGTTTTCTCGGGTGTCTCCCGTTTCCCGCGCCCTCGCATTCCAACGCTGCTCCACACTCACCTCGCTTCGCCCTCGTCGGCTCTCAAGACATCGATAAGGATCACCAAAACCACTTAACTTCACTCCCTTTATGATTGGATCGAAGGAAATTTTGCGGCTGTAATAGTGAACATCTGAGTCATCTGCAACGAACTACATTGCGTTTCAAGTAATAACAAAAGTAGCGGGTGCACTATAGCATCCTGAATTCCATGTTGACAAAAATATGTACAGTCGGTTCACGACTGGAAGAAACTTTTTAAAATCAACCTATGAAAAAACACCCTAGCCGTTAGCGACATGCATGTAACATTACAAACAGCGGCGAGCGCAGATACAGTTATGCCGTTAGGTTGCCAGCACAAAGAGAGGAAAAAGTTCCAAAGTTTTAACGTAATTATTATTTTATCGCTTACAAATGGGTGTCGAAAATACTTGTATCTTTTTATGCAAATTATTAATGACGTGATGCTAACGTATTTAGATTTCAACGTTTCTTGCATAGTCACATGATCACGCTCAAGGTGAAAGTAACGTGGCCATTTGTTTACTAACCTTCGTTCCTGTGTTGTTTGTCTGGTGTGGTTGACACACGTGCCAGAGAATTTGTGCGATTATATTGTTTAACCTATAATAATTCATTTATTTGTTTGTTTTAATAATATCCGCTCTTTATTATTTGGTTTTTAATAACATATGATTTTAATTTGTGCTCACTTTCTCGTTGTACTGTTTTTATGTGTTTCGTGCACGTGTCTTTCCTTTGCCACTGTATTCTAATGTTGCAGTATTTGCACATAAGAATTGTTTTCACATTGTCGATGACATAGAATCCTTCACTTGCAAACTCTGCCGTCCTGTCAAAAACCGTCACAACCATTTTTAAATAACGTTTTACAATTGCGCGAAACATCCGACTCAGACCACCACGACATTTTAACGTCTGTAGCAATTTCTATCAATACTGACGATCTTGCTTTCGATGTGCGGGAATTTATCGAAAGTCCCTAACAATCGATTGTAAATTATCGATTCATCAAAATACTCGCATTTTGGGTTTATAGAATGAAATGTTTTTCTCTGGCATCGAATATTCTTTTGTGTGAAATTGTTAAGATTAAAAACTTTACGCTTGTGAATATCCATAAATAATATATACATGACTTTAATAATGGGTATGTGCACGTACGAACACATGTACACACACACAGTGGAATGTAAACATTGCATGTAAACATTGCCATGTGACTGCCACATGGCAATGTTTGTTTACCTTTGGCGGAAGGATACAAAATGGGCTTGAAAGTAGATATTTAGCAGGGCTTCATGTAAGTCTCTTCCAGTCGTGAACCGACTATACGTAATTGATATTCTGTTAAAATGTTTATCGCGCTGGAGAGATCTGGGGGCTTCTTAACATAAAGGTCTTGAGTTCCGATGAGAGTGAGACGAGGTGAGTATGGAGTAGCTCCGAAATGCAAGGGCGGGGGAAAAGGAAGATCCCCGAAAAAACCCGCCGACTAGCGGCATCGTCCGGCACGATTCCCACGTGCGAAAATCCGGGAGCGTCACAGCCAGAACTATCAAACCCGGTTCGCCTAGGTGAGTTGCGAGGAGTCTTACCACTACACCACTGCGGCCCCAGCGCAGGATACTTCTATAGAGTAGATAAGCACACAGAAAAGAATTGACACGGAGGCCCTTTTATATGGGTGTACCCATTCTCTGATTGCAAGCACAAGGCTCCGAGAACGGGCGAAAGGTTCCCTGTTGGCTGAGCTGCCGGTTGACAGGTAAACTCTAAATCTGAGTCAGTGAGAATTTCACTGTTTAAATCAGTTACTAGCACCTGCCTGACTCAACAGCCACTTCATTAAATTATAATGATGAATTGTGAAAAAAATTCCAGTTTTCCTTCACATTCACATCCAGTGACATATCCCACTGATTCATCGACCATTTTATTCGCTGTTTTTCAGTGATTGGATTTTTGACTGATTGATCAGTTAAACAACGCGTACCAAATGGCAGTTTAAAAACTTGTATCAGATTAAATAACAACGCATAAAATAATGAAACCCATAAAGACACTTTCTAAATTGTGTATTTCGTCTTTCAATACACTATTTTACGAGGTAACATGAACATTCAGTCTTTCATTCCGTTTTTTATGTCTTTCATTTCGTTTTCACGAAATCATCATAGCGCTTGGTTTGAATGTGTTGATTTGAGTGGATTCATACGTACTATTGGTTTTAACCATCCTAACTTTGCAAATTAAACTAAAAACGAAAGAAAAGTGCATAAAATTAAAAACTACACACTTCCGCTAAAATGTATAATACCCATATTTTCCCCTTTTGTAATTGACGTTGGCTAAGTAGCTCAGTTGATACGGTAACAATCGAACATAGAGATCGGTGATGGCGTGAGTTCAATACTGACCATCCCAATTTTTATTGATTACGGTGAACTGCCAAATATAAATAGTGAGTATCGTAAATATGTTTATTTATTTGTAATAATTGGACTTAATTCATTAAAAAAACAATATTTAATTTTCCGCACGCAGTTGGCCGTCATTAAATCAATCAGTGAAATCGTTTCACTGAAACAAGCAGTGGTCTCCCATTGATTCTAAGTGAACTATTTTTACTGATTCTAGTAGTTTAATTTCACTGCGACTCAGTGGTATTCCACTGATTAGAATTTATAGCGCAGGTTACCAGAAAACTGATTGGTGAACGACTTTGCAAATTTTATTTATGGCGGATGGAGACGAAAGTTCGTAGGAGAGTAGATCCTTAACAAGGCGTAGGAAAAATGTTAGCCTATTTAATTGCGGGTGTCTTATAAAAAACGAATCTTCCAGAATGAATGGTGTACAAAAATAAAAGTATGTCTTTCGTCGAGTCTTCGAGGCACGACTATGAAATTTACCCTTAAACGCTGGTTATGGGTTTACTCGACAGATTAACCAGAACGCAATAGCTTCGTGGCAAAATTTAAATTCGCAGTATTTCACTTATTATTTTTACATGGCCAGCCATAGGTTGTATCACACATGCATGACTTAACCACCACCCCCCTCCCCCTTTCTCGTCTTTCTCCCACAGCTCTACCCTTTCTGGTAAATGTAGGGGTGTAAGTTATCCTTTACTTTTTTGGATATTCCTCATGCTTATATATTTTGACCTGAGGTTTCCTGTCGGACAAAATTATATATCCCCCCACCCCCCCAGTTTGTAACATACATTTTACCACTTAAATGGATTGTCATTCCCGTCTCTGCATACCTCTTAGTGGTTCTCTTGGCGCCCGGATTATGGAAATAGCGCGGTTGACCTGCCATCCGCCACCGTTCCCCGCACATCAAGCGGGTGTCTAGTTCTATGTACTGTGCCTTCTATGTGACACTAAATTCTTATATTAATAACATATTTACGCGCGGCGCTGACTGCATTTCAATGACAGATGTCGCTGATTCCGGCGAAAGGCGTGCTCCGCGTGGATTGACCAAGAAGAAGCACGGAGGACAGTCTTACCACATCCGGTTTGCCGACTTAGCGTCCGGTGCCTGGTGAGACGTGTAGGCGAAGAGTACGTTCCTCGTGTCGAGTATGGTTATGGCTCGTAAAAAATGTTCGCAGTTTATATTTTCACACGTGTTCAAAACGTTTCAAGAACTACCTGACCATAGTTAATGGCACCGGAAAATTTAATTTAGTGGGATATCTTCCTCGTGAATATTACTTTGGCTAGTAGGTTCCAAGTTTGTGCACGAAAAGAGAAAAAAAACTGTATGCACTGTAAATGATTTTTTACAAGGAATTATTTGGAAACGTTTTGCTAAAGATGTTTTTGTACCACTACAAATATACCGTATTATAGTTAATCTCAAAAAACTTTTTGTCTGGAATTTGTACAACAGATGTTGAATTTCAACGAGCACTTGTTGTAGACTTCCAGTTTATTATAAACATTGAGCTTCCTAAATAATTGTGTGTGCATTCGAAAACGAAATGTAGTAAATATACAATATTCAAGCTGTAGAGTTACATGAAAATCTTTGGCAACTAGTTACCAAGTACAGACATTTTTGACTATGTTGGTGTGTTGTTCAAGCGGAAAGAAACTAAAAGAAAGTTCTGCTGAGTATTTTGTATGAATCTTAATCATCTTTGACGTTCTGCGTCAGCGTTTCCCTTTCATATCAGCGACATCCACTGTTCACGTTCTTCGAAAAACTTATTATGGGAAACAAAATGTTGCACTCACTTTTAGGCACAGGGAAACCGATGCACCATCGAAAGTCCTCGACATGGACGGAGATTCCAATAAGGGTATACTGACGGGAAGTTGTCTTCAATTACAGCTTATCCGTGAAGAAACAATATCCCTATCTTTGTCAGCAAACTTTCTGCATTTTTACAAACTAGTTGGAAAAATTATTTTCGCAACACGAGAATTAAGAGCACGAGTTACAACAGATAACCGTTGAATGTTCAAAAATTAATTTAGATTTTTAACAAGAATGTGTTGTGGCCTTTGAATTTAATATAAACGTGGAAATATATAAACTGTTTTGTAAGTTTCATGAAACAGTGTAGTGAAAAATATGCAATATATCATTTGTAGCGACACACGAAGAATTTAGCTAAAAATATTGTCAATTGTTGTATGAGAAAAATATAGATTTTTTTTAAATATTCACACGTCCTGCTCTTGGAAAGCATTGTCTTGTGAGTCCACAACACTTATAAACTCTATGCGTGTCAGTTTCAGGTACAAAAAAAATGTGTCTCGTAGAGCACTCGTCATAACTATGACCAACGCTCCCATACACCGCCTTAACCATGTACTGTAAAAAAAATTTTGTATGTTTCCCAAACATGTATTATAAGTTTTAACCCAGACAACGTATGGGAAGTGTACCATACATAAATCTTGTAACATTCCAATACATGTGTGGAGATTTCCCTATACACAAATATAAACATTACCAAACAAATACATTTCCAAATGTATAGAAATCATACCATAAAACTTAAGTATCTTGACCAGACACTTGTATAGGAACAATTCCAAACCAGATTAGCAGATGTACTATACTAGTATGGTACTGTTACTAGACACATGTATGGGAACGATCACGTGCCATGTTGGCAGCTGTAGTATAAGCGTATAGTAACTTTACCAGACATATGTATAGGAATCATCACATACCATATTGGCAGCTGTGGTACACAAGTATGGTACATTTACCATATATATGTATAGGAATGATCACATACCATAATGGTAGCTGTCGTACACAAGTGTGTTATCTTTACCAAACAATAAGTCAGTTTGCACAAATAAATACTTCAGGCAGTAGGTGAGTGGCTTCCGGGATAACACTGAAATATTATGCTAGAATTTAATTATTTAAAATTTTTTAAAATCATATAGTAATAAAAGTATATTTTTAATAAAAATTTAAGAATATTTATATTTTGGATTGTTTAGAAAGCACATTCCAATTCACTTATAAAACTTTTGTGGCTGAAACGGATGAGCAAAAATCAGTAATAAAAATATTTTTAAAACAATACTACTCATTTTATTACAATCAGAGTAATAATGATACAATTACTTCGTTTATTTAAAAAAATGCACATTATAAAGCTTATATAATGAAAAAATGCTTAAATTTTCATTACAAACATACTCTCATTGTGTGAATTTAAAGCAAATAACTAAATTCTTGCAATACATTTTAGAATTATACAAAATATTTGCATCCTTCTTTCATATGCAACACAAATAGTACCTTTCTGACAATTTTTGTAGTGTTCATACTAACGAGTTCTGCATGTTGAGCAGTAAGGCGTACTGCTACATTGGATGTCCATATCCTCCTACCTGAAGCTTATAAGACTTGGATCTTTTACTATTTTTCTGTAGTCTTAAGTCAGGTCAAAGTATGACAAACACATGCCCCTCTCTACTGCTCATGTTTAATTTCAATTATATACTTAACAATGAGCCAAGGATTGGGAAGAATTTTCAAGTTCTGTGTCTTAATTCTTAAGTTATGAAATGTGTAAACCCTCTAAAAATGACTGCACAATAATATTTATAGTGTGCCAATCAAATATGATACCTTTACTAGTGAATACAGCAAAAAACTGTGAAAGAACTAAAAAGCATGCAACGTGGAATTATCCGTAATTCGTGTATTTTTTATTACTGTGTAACAGCAGTTTCACTTAACTTCGTATAAAGTAGTTACAGTAATGAATTGCACATGATTAATGAAACTTGCTAACTGTGAAAGTACATAATGTGCAAAATCTATCAATAAAGATATACAAACTCATTGTAAATATTCCTCTTTACACAAATACATCACTCCAAGAATAAGTTATTTTCTAGGTTGGTAATATTTCAATTTGTCTTTTACTCAGAATTTTTTTGGTAACACTTTTTTTTTCNAATAAGTTATTTTCTAGGTTGGTAATATTTCAATTTGTCTTTTACTCAGAATTTTTTTGGTAACACTTTTTTTTTCTAATTTCTCTGAGTATAACACATGGCTCACTAAATATAACCAAATTTATGTTATATTCTCATAAAANTTTTTTTTTCTAATTTCTCTGAGTATAACACATGGCTCACTAAATATAACCAAATTTATGTTATATTCTCATAAAAAGGGTAGTCTCTTTGCCAATCACATGACGAATAATAGGAATTGCAGACAAAATAACAAAACATAAGCAAAAACCACAAATATATTTGATATGCCATGTTTATTCCTACAATTTACAAAAACACGAGTATTTTTTCATGTGATAAAAATACCTATTCACAATAACATAAAAGATTCTGAATAAGTTTACATTCCATCCTGTGTAACTGGAAAAATTGGTGAGTAAAAAAGTCATTATTTTTGTTAAGACTTGAAAATACATTTTTCGACTGATGTGTGAATTTCTTCACACTGATTTGCAGTTTTCTGATGCAAACATCAAGTTCACTGTTGCTGCTTTGTATTATTAGCCCTTGCCATGAATTTATATCCAGAAATTGTCTGAAACAAAACATATTTAAAATGAGTGAAGAATGTGTACGTATATTATACTGATTATTACAGCTTGAAAAGGGTTGCCAGATATTCAGAAAAGAAAGTCAGTACATCTGTTGGAGACTTTGCTTTTACGACTTACCCTTAATTAATAAGGTCTCATACATGTACCAAAGTGGGCAAAATTGTACATATTGTTTAAATTGAAAATAGTTGTAGAATATATTCAAATTTTGTTAATGAAAATACTTTTTCAGGTATGTACTGGTACAGTGGAAATCCAGCTATTTAAACGCCATGGGTGTGTTTGAAACGAAAAAACATTTATTTTTCAAATGATGCTACAATCACTTCTTTGTAAGCACATAAACCTTTGCTAGGTTATGCAATTGAAATTAAAAATTGGAACATTGAGATGTTACAGACCAGAACAGTGCGCGAAACAAAATGAGCAAAATCTGAATTGTTCTGGGTAAATCTGTAAATCTGGCAACCCTAATTATAAATATCATTAACTGACAGACCTCAAAAACACATAAAATTAAGACATATTACTCCAAAAACACCTACAATCTATTCGTAGTTTCTTCACACTTTTTGAATTGAACCTTTGAAAAATCACCCCTATGTATGACGTATTTGGTTGTTCACTAATTATGTTACAACCAGGGGTCGGCCCGCGGAATCCGCAGGTTCACTATCCTTGGGTGAGGCAGGTAAACGGGTGAAATTTGAAACCAACCCTTTTTTTTACAGAGTGTAATTGTATGAATGTTTTCCCAGGTGGCCCGCATAACCCGCGTTCTTACTCAAGAACGGTGAATCATGTACATGCGTGCAACCTCAAACCCAGGTCATAAATACGGCCTGCGATAAGCTTGGTAAGTGTAGAGTCCATTGCGGAATGAATTCGGAAATTATCGTACGAAATACCTATATGTGTGGTGTAGATCTAATACTTGTATTGCCCAACCACGTTCATTTTAGGCCTATACGTAAAGTTGGGTGGTGCAGAGACCATTATGCTACGAATTTCGAAATTATCGTACAAAATACAGACGTTTTGGTACACTGCACCATAACTATGGTGCGTAAAGTATGGACCAAGTGACTTTGTACCATAGTTATGGTACATATTATGGTACACCATTATGTTACCGACATTTATTCAAAAGNAGAGTCCATTGCGGAATGAATTCGGAAATTATCGTACGAAATACCTATATGTGTGGTGTAGATCTAATACTTGTACTGCCCAACCACGTTCATTTTAGGCCTATACGTAAAGTTGGGTGGTGCAGAGACCATTATGCTACGAATTTCGAAATTATCGTACAAAATACAGACGTTTTGGTACACTGCACCATAACTATGGTGCGTAAAGTATGGACCAAGTGACTTTGTACCATAGTTATGGTAGATATTATGGTACACCATTATGTTACCGACATTTATTCAAAAGGGCCTAACTAACTGTGAACCGAGGAAGTGTCCAANATATTATGGTACACCATTATGTTACCGACATTTATTCAAAAGGGCCTAACTAACTGTGAACCGAGGAAGTGTCCAAAGAGACAGCCCTTCCTCAAATCCTGACGAAATCCATCGAAAACGGCGGCTTCCAAAGGCGAAAATGTTTGAAAACAGACCCCTCCGGTCGCTGTATCTCCTCCCTGGTCGGTAGAGGGGGGAGGAAGTGGTTGGGAGTATCGAATGAGGAAGGTTCAAAGGTGTGCACAAACTTTGTTCCAGCACTCTACTACTTAAGGGTGGGGCGCTGCGCGCTCCCAAATCACCCTTCAAACTTCCGTTCTTGAATAATGAGCGTTTTATACTTGCCTTTACATAAAATTATAAGAAAGTATGTTATTTTTGGATATATTTAAATGATCTGTGTATTTGTCTATAAATTATAATATTTCGTTAATAATTAATATGAATAAAATCTGAGAAAATATGTGTGTTGGTAATGCCTAGAATAAATAGTTCTTATGCAAAATATTATTACACTGAGTGCACATGAGTGTGGTCCATTGTCACGTTGATGTAGTTTTCTGTACTTGGTGAAGCTTTGTTTGCATGAGGCGTAGGAAAAGCTAGAAAGTAGAACCTAAGCAGGGCTTCAGGAAAAGTTGGAAGTAGCCGTGAATAGACTATAGTAATAATTAGACACAAAAACCAACACTAGCAACAACAAAATATGAGTTAACACGAAACGAAAAATAACGTATCTATGTTTTTTACAAAGCGGAGTAAAAATATGCATGACTTTTGAATTTTTTTATATTGTACACAACTTCAGTTTGAAAGGCCAGAGATTCATGTCACCCGTCAAGAAGAAAAGTAAACTGTTAGCAATGTGTACCAAAATATCACACTGCACAGTTTTAACCTGGGTGAGACTGAAGCATTCAAAAACTTGTAAGCGATACATGTTTAGTGTGTCAGAGTTACGGCTAAACACACACAATTGGTGTAGGTAAATGTATTTACGGTGAATTAAAGAATTTAATTCTTAATAATTTAATCTCTAACCAAAGGGAAGTTTACAGTGAAATAAAACACCCTATCAAGGTTAGGTTAGGCTTAAAATCTCTGACAAATAGGTCATTAGAAACGGAGCTAGTTGCTGAGAGAAGCAGGAACCGGGTAGGAATTTGCGGTGATCTGTACTAAGGAACCAGCCGAGCATTCGTCTGGAGTGATTTTCAGAAAGCATGGAAGCTGCAATCAGAATGGCTGGACCAGGAATGAAACACACATCCTTCTGAGTGTAAGTCCAGTGGATTGCAACTGTATCACCTTGCTCAGTTACAATCTATCAAACAAATAAAAAAGAAGTTTCTTACATTTTTAGTCAATGAAATAACCTGCATAACATGTATTTATAAACATGTACAAAAAGGATTTTNAAGAAGTTTCTTACATTTTTAGTCAATGAAATAACCTGCATAACATGTATTTATAAACATGTACAAAAAGGATTTTTGACACTCTTGGTTTTGCCAGGTTATATATTTTTTGTCACTTTAGCATAGTGTGCACAGTTACAAACAATAATTGCTGTAACACGACAACACAAATGTGCAAAACACAAATTAATGTATTTTACTCCCTGTAGTGCAATAATTATTTCTGAAATTTTTTGAACATATACAAAGTACTTGCAATGATTACAGCTTAACATGATTTTGCGCCTTTTGCCATTAGCTGTGTGACGTCAGAGAGATTGGTTGTCTCAATTTCACAGAGCGATATGTAGTGCAGAAGAACGTTCTTTAGATTGAGACATGGCCGTAGCATTGACTGCCTGTGAACGAGTGCTTTGCGATTTGGGTCGACTTATCGAATTGTATGTATTGCGATAACATTTCAATTTACGTTACAACACAAATTTTTTTAAGCGTTGTAAGTGATAATGCTGTATAACATGGATAACTGTTTGTAAGAGTTTTCATGGGAAAATAATGTCACTATTATGGTTTTGAATACAATTTAAAGCGAATATTGGTTGCTGTTTTGTGAATACAGGAATGATAACATTATATTGTGAATAAAAATTATTTCTCCATAATCTGCATTATTTCACATTATTCTGCCACTCATGAATATTTATAGGCCCTAATAATTACATGATTGTGACACCTGCATTAATATTGAGCACTGTGAACTACATAACTGCAGCACAAGTTGCCAATTAATTAAAATATGGCAAAATTAAAAATTGTCAATTCTGTAACACAGAGAAAGTAAAAACTCATTACAACTATTCTAATTATTCTGCACTATTTTCAAATTACCACAGCCCAATGCAACATTTTATCACTGAAGTAACAGTATTCCACAAGTTTCCACGTAATTTTGTATAATCTGTAGAAAAATACATGTCCAAGATAAATCTCTAATTATTCAATAATATATAAAAGGACAGAAGCACAAGTGTAGTACTTGTCAACAGGCACGCACAAAGGACGACATATTTTTCACCTAGTCACGACGTTTCGCGTGATTGTTGACTAGTACTAGACTGTGAGTATTTGTGCTTAGGTTCTTTTATGTATTACTGGTAACCTAAAGGCCACCTTGTCACACTCAATTAAATGTTTAGTAAAGGTTCAGTTTACTTCGTGGACAGCAAACAGTTTGTTATCATTCATAGAATGTAACTAGGGCAGGATGCCCACCAATAACAGATTTTGAGTTTAAGGGCCCATATCTCTATTCGCTACACACAGAAACTAATTATGATCGAGAAAAACATGAATACGTTATTTTGACTCANAAGAAGTTTCTTACATTTTTAGTCAATGAAATAACCTGCATAACATGTATTTATAAACATGTACAAAAAGGATTTCTGACACTCTTGGTTTTGCCAGGTTATATATTTTTTGTCACTTTGGCATAGTGTGCACAGTTACAAACAATAATTGCTGTAACACGACAACACAAATGTGCAAAACACAAATTAATGTATTTTACTCCCTGTAGTGCAATAATTATTTCTGAAATTTTTTGAACATATACAAAGTACTTGCAATGATTACAGCTTAACATGATTTTGCGCCTTTTGCCATTAGCTGTGTGACGTCAGAGAGATTGGTTGTCTCAATTTCACAGAGCGAACATGTGAAGTAGTGCTCTCGATATGTAGTGCAGAAGAACGTTCTTTAGATTGAGACATGGCCGTAGCATTGACTGCCTGTGAACGAGTGCTTTGCGATTTGGGTCGACTTATCGAATTGTATGTATTGCGATAACATTTCAATTTACGTTACAACACAAATTTTTTTAAGCGTTGTAAGTGATAATGCTGTATAACATGGATAACTGTTTGTAAGAGTTTTCATGGGAAAATAATGTCACTATTATGGTTTTGAATACAATTTAAAGCGAATATTGGTTGCTGTTTTGTGAATACAGGAATGATAACATTATATTGTGAATAAAAATTATTTCTCCATAATCTGCATTATTTCACATTATTCTGCCACTCATGAATATTTATAGGCCCTAATAATTACATGATTGTGACACCTGCATTAATATTGAGCAATGTGAACTACATAACTGCAGCACAGGTTGCCAATTAATTAAAATATGGCAAAATTAAAAATTGTCAATTCTGTAACACAGAGAAAGTAAAAACTCATTACAACTATTCTAATTATTCTGCACTATTTTCAAATTACCACAGCCCAATGCAACATTTTATCACTGAAGTAACAGTATTCCACAAGTTTCCACGTAATTTTGTATAATCTGTAGAAAAATACATGTCCAAGATAAATCTCTAATTATTCAATAATATATAAAAGGACAGAAGCACAAGTGTAGTACTTGTCAACAGGCACGCACAAAGGACGACATATTTTTCACCTAGTCACGACGTTTCGCGTGATTGTTGACTAGTACTAGACTGTGAGTATTTGTGCTTAGGTTCTTTTATGTATTACTGGTAACCTAAAGGCCACCTTGTCACACTCAATTAAATGTTTAGTAAAGGTTCAGTTTACTTCGTGGACAGCAAACAGTTTGCTATCATTCATAGAATGTAACTAGGGCAGGATGCCCACCAATAACAGATTTTGAGTTTTAGGGCCCATATCTCTATTCGCTACACACAGAAACTAATTATGATCGAGAAAAACATGAATACGTTATTTTGACTCANAGGGCCCATATCTCTATTCGCTACACACAGAAACTAATTATGATCGAGAAAAACATGAATACGTTATTTTGACTCATGGTGGGAAACGTGAATAAATACTATACATATATTAGCACAGTCGTTCTTTTTGCTGTTACAACCTGATAATAATTTAAACAAAGCAATACAAGTTTAACCAGTTGCTATAAGTTACAGGGTATAAGTTTTTGTGTACAAATTGTTGGGTTGATGCCAAATGTGGCATTCTACCAACATTATTTACACGTTTCGCAGGGTAGATCTTTTTATGACTAAATTGTTTTTATTAGTTTTCTATTTTGTGCGGAAATAATGAATGTGGTTATATTTTATACATTCGTATCAATTATACGCACACAAAACACGTATAGAGCCATACATAAGACTTTGCTTACAGTCCAATAGTCNATACATTCGTATCAATTATACGCACACAAAACACGTATAGAGCCATACATAAGACTTTGCTTACAGTCCAATAGTTGAATGCTGCACAACAAAAAGCCTGCATGCCAGTCCAGTGGCTTGAATGTAGAAGCAATACATGAGATTTGCCACTCNGAATGCTGCACAACAAAAAGCCTGCATGCCAGTCCAGTGGCTTGAATGTAGAAGCAATACATGAGATTTGCCACTCAATGACCCATACACTCCATGCCTTACTCTCACAAACAAAACCTGCGGTAATTATCCAGAAATAATATCTGCAAATGCTGTAATAATCGTCGAGTTTAAGCACGGAAAGTGTATTCAGTGTGGTGAATTTGACCGTGTAGTGTTGTATGTGACTGTGGGAATTGGAGGGCTTGCGTACTTCTGCCACCAGCCATGCCAAATGCAGAAAACCTAGNAGTGTTGTATGTGACTGTGGGAATTGGAGGGCTTGCGTACTTCTGCCACCAGCCATGCCAAATGCAGAAAACCTAACAAAGTTTAACCTAACTTAAGGATAGGAGAATCACATGGGGATGAACCGACTTGAGCCTACTTATACCTTATATGACACACTATCTCCTGTCAGCACAGTCTCTCCCTATAATCACATATCGTGAAGTAAGNGCCTACTTATACCTTATATGACACACTATCTCCTGTCAGCACAGTCTCTCCCTATAATCACATATCGTGAAGTAAGGTTAAGTTAGGTTAGGTGGTCTTGCATTTAACGTGGTTGAGAATCCCAAATGACATGTAATTTACAAAGCAAGGCAAGCACATTTATAGCTACGAAATATGGTTCCCTGTCAAGAAAAGAGCCAAGAATATTCTTCGTTCTGAAAAAAAAAAATAGATTCGTTAGTTAATACGAACTGTCATGCGCACTCCTTAATAATGTAAAATACGAACTGTTTAAGTTACAGACATAGGATTTTCCTCTATTTATTCAGAAAAATTAGCTTCTTTCAAAAAATTAACTTATTTTGGTTAAATTTTTCATGGTTTTATGAGCGCATCTGAGAAACATGTAGCTCGACTCGCTGTGGCCACTGTAACACTGCGAACTAGGCAACAGTGCACAGCCGTGATTGGCTACTGGAACCAGCTAGTGGGAGGAGCAAGTCAGATCGCCCCACCTTCAGTGGCCAAGAAGTCCTGTGCCTAGTATAGATACTTCATGAAGCAAAGCTTGGCCCGAATAATCAATGCTGCTATAATACTTACTTTTCCAAGTTACTTTTCATGAATTATTTTTTAAAAGAAATATTGCCTGAAGAAGCAGCATTACCGTGTGCGTATAGCTGATATGCCATACGAGTATCCAACTATGAATTCCAGTCTTAATGTTGATGAAAGTTAGGTATGGTTGTCTTGCATTTAACGTGGGTAAGAAACCCAAATTACNTGAATTCCAGTCTTAATGTTGATGAAAGTTAGGTATGGTTGTCTTGCATTTAACGTGGGTAAGAAACCCAAATTACATGTAATTTACATGTATTTTACGTGTTTTACCCCACATTATCCACCCCCCTCCCCTTCCGCATTTGGTAGTATGCACTGCGAATATCGTGAAGCCCCTAGTAAATTCATGTATTGTGTAGTAAGTAATGTCAATTTATACAATTTTCGAGAAGTTCTTTTTTTTTTTTCGGAAAAACCCTTCTTCTTGATAATTACCTTTGGCTATAGTTTCGTATACAGTAAAACGTTTTGCAGTGTCAATAATGTACATAACAGATCAGTAGAACAGCTATACAAGGAGGTAAATTGAAAGTTATGTTCTACAGTATTTCCACTTACCGGGTACTGACCACCTGAAAATTTTTACTTCTCGCATACCACTGTAACAATATCATGTGTATATTTTAAAGCAAGAACAGCTTCCCCAAAACCATGTCCGCGTATGCAAAATATTGGCATATTCTTTCTGAAAAAGGACACAGCAATAAGGAATAATGAGCAAGAAAATTAAAGCCTGATAATTAGTAAGCAATTATAACTTATAATACTTGGCTTTCAAAAACTACAAAATATATTTTAACAGCATGATCATTAGCTAGGTCCTCCTGAAAGCAATGTGCCTATCAGTGTATTATAGCTCTACCACTTTGTTTAAATAGGTAAGCGTCCACTTATAAGCTACACTCAAATTATATGGACTCACAAATCAGAGCAATGGTGGATATCACACTTAACTGAGTTACAGTAATACAGGAATTATGAAATCTTTCCGAAAGTTTGTAAATCCATTCAAATTTCAGAAAAGTAGGATTATATATTTTCATTAAAAATATGCGCATAGGCCCTACACATTTCATTTATAGCTATTGAATATGTTACTTAAGTTAACTTTTATAGTTTGGTGGATGAAAGTCCTTCAAGAAGTTAGCCATTTAAGAAGTTTCCTTCTTAATAAAGTCATTACACCTTGTCAGTACACATTGTTACGAGTTGTGGTCAGGCCCTTACCTGAGCGGCATACCTGATCACACCTTCGCTTATTTATCCGGGACACTGGCCGTGATTGCTGAAATTAGTTATGAAATCGCAAACCACAGAAACCCCCTCCACCGGCCAGTAAAAGGGGACAACGCAGACTATATAGGGCAGTGTAGTCCACGGGCGGTGTCTTTTGTCGTCGGGCCATTGGAACGAGAAGACCACTGAAGATGGGTGTGTCCGGCCGTCGACTTTCGCCATCTTAATCAGCCTCCCGAATCATGAACAAGGTGGGGACTCTCCAACTAGGCTTTAATCAAAATGTGGCTGGTTAAATCTTTATAAAATAATATAATTTAATATTTCAGTATGTTTGCATAGCTCCTCCCATTCATATGCAATCATATTTGTATTGAATTCATATTGTACAATATTAATGTTAAATAAAACTATTTTATATAGTGTTCATTACATAACTCTTATCAATAACTTGTTACACCTCTATATCTTCGTTGAGGATAAATAACCAAATATTATAAACACGTAAAAACATGATTAATTTAACCATTTCAATAAGTTTTCCTTGTTAATAACCATGACTATTTTCTGCCCCTTCAGAGTAACATATAACTTAACGTGTTCAACTAATTAATCAGTTTTCATTGAAAATTAAACGTTGGCTGCCTCAATACATCTTTCTAACTTTTTGAACTGACACATATTTTGTTTTGAGAAAGCATGCTCTGTGAATGGCTAAAAAAAAAATTCTGGGAAATTACACTACAAAAACATGCCCATGCTACAACCAGGACGTCCACTAAAAACACCATTTTGGAATTCTCTGACTTCTCCCTGTTTTCGCGGCAGAACCATGCCATTTTACCTCGCCTATTTTCAGGACCGAAACCTTTCAATACTATATTTTTCCACCGCTGACAGAACAAATATGCTATCAGTAAAGCAGAATTAAATTGCAGTGTAACAGACCAAGCAAGCAGGGCCAACATATTATACAACCCATCTTATATTTCTCGCGATATACAGTACGCTATTGACGTTATATGAGTGCCCACTACAAACATTAAAATACTTTTATTTTGTTCGTATAGGCCCTATGTTACTTAGCAAAAATATATTATTGCCAGTTCACAACCTTTAAAATTAAAACTTTAAATTGCACGTTATCATAATTACCTTACCCTCTATTCACACAACTGACAATTTTTGACGAGTAGCCAATTATTTACATTTTCCTTGACCCTAGTGAAAATTCACTGACATTTTCCTGGATTTTCCCTGTCACATGAAATTCCCGGACTTTTCCCGGTTTTCGCTGTGGTTGGACATCCTGTACTACGGAAAAAACAAAACACATACCTAATCAGCAACAATAAAAGATGAATACCTTACATGTACTCGAGCTTCTTACAATCGAAAGAGCGGAAAACTGTCACCAGACAACAACTCTACAAACTTAAATTTTCCTACAAGAAAAACTATATATAACCAATCATAGTCCATACCTTTTACTTCACACACATAATTCACATTCAATAAATATATATTCACAAAAAAANTGAGCTTCTTACAATCGAAAGAGCGGAAAACTGTCACCAGACAACAACTCTACAAACTTAAATTTTCCTACAAGAAAAACTGTATATAACCAATCATAGTCCATACCTTTTACTTCACACACATAATTCACATTCAATAAATATATATTCACAAAAAAAGTACACTTGATTCAAGTGTGTTAATTTTACAGTTACACCATCACTTAAGATGAACTCAACTAATAAGCGGTTTTAAATATAGGAAAATTGTGAGAAATAATTTGCTATAAATAATTATTCATTTTAAAAACTTAAAAGCTGGCAATTATTTACAAAAGCAACCTAAACGGAAACCAGACAGGTTGTACTGTGCCCCACCTCAAATGGTAATTTCTCACTCAAGCAGCACACAGCGTACTTGTAATGGGTCATCAACAGTTTTTCCGACACTGTCCATTAATACAAGAACTGTATCCCTGCATCCAGATTTTGTAACATGTTTACTTCATATCTTCGCTGATCTTCACAGCCCAAGCTACTTTGTTGATTTTTGATTATGTCAAATGAACACACAATGTCATCATTTGAGAATTTGGAAGATCCCAAAAATACCATAGAAGCATCTGTAAATTTTTATAATTACAACATAACTTGATGTTTGTGTATTTCTGTTATGGCTATTCAGTATTAGTTATTCTCAAACCTTGTATGGGCTTACATACTGAAAACTGTTTCACTGAAGGAACTGACAGACCTGGGCTACACCAGTATTNCTCAAACCTTGTATGGGCTTACATACTGAAAACTGTTTCACTGAAGGAACTGACAGACCTGGGCTACACCAGTATGACAGGTATTAATTTAGGTTACTGAAAAATTAGAAGGAATTCTGTAGTGTTCAGCAGATACAAAAACCACCCATTTGGTACATTTGAAAAATAAGCCTTTTTTTTAATTTTCATGATAATTTCTGTGATCAGTACCTCCTAATTAACAATAGTGGTCACAGACCAAGTGATTCAGTTAATGCTTAATGTTACGTATAACTAAAAAAAAAATGTTTTTTTTACTAATAATGCTGTTTGTCACTAGTTATAACTACAATAACTGTATTCTGAATATAATTTTTCTGGGGTGGGAGAATAATGATTTATTCATTTCAACAAAATATGGCCCTATTGCAACAACTTATCATTACTCACATTATATGCTACACTGCAAGATTTTTTAAAAATATTTTATTACTCTTAATGGTAATTTCACCAAAAATTACTTTTCTAGACATACCAACTATGGTTACAAGCAGCATTACTGACTCCCCAACTATCTTAGCATAACTTTAAGGTTATTTTGAATTTGTAAACTCAGACTCCCAAATAAGTTTAGGTTAAGTTTAGCTGTTACACATTGAGAAATTATAAAAAAATATGCTGTTATGTGTGTTTCCCAGATAATAAATATTAAGTATTAAAATTAAGTTTTCTGTGATTATACTGTTTATACGATGAAATTTTCTTTCCGCCTTCTTAAGTTTCCGGAACTCACCTACGAAGGCGGGATTTTAACTAAATATATATATATTTTTACACGTTTGCCGCCCAATCCAAAGGATGTCAATTCCTTTACATATGCACCTTTAACGTACCTAAACAGATATTAACTTTTAAGCCACGTGTTCCTACATTCTAACATGCATTAAGCATTCATACGACGAGAAAGATGTAACAAAAATTACGTGAAGAGTAACTGTATATATTATTTAGAACTTACCTATAAGGTATCCGAAATTTGATGAGAATAACCACTACTTCTTCAATCTTCCAAAGCACCGCAAACACCAGACAAATTTGCTAACGCATCTTTTCGCACAGCGGATATAAGACATGCGACGATCGACAAAAGCACCAATCATATCCCCTGCTGCACATGCGTGTTACCGAGGAAACACGAACGCGCCCGAATGCGCCGTCCGTTACTGCATGTTAGTAATAACACCCTGAATGTTTGGTACTTTTCACACAATTTTCACGTTTTCAGAAACAGTTGTAGGAATTGTGGTATAAATTCAAGGGAAATTCTTTTACCAAACACACGTTTTCATCATTTCTATATCCCGGTATGGTTGAATTCAACATATTTTTTTACGGTGTAGTATAAACTCTTAGGTAAGTAATTGGTGCCATGATATACCTCCCAATTTCATAAAACAGGCGGCTAGATATCTAACGTGCTTGTGATAAATCCTACGAATCAGAGTTCAGTCCAGTCAGTGAAAACCCCTGTCATTAAGTCGTCCACCGATTAACCCGCAGCATAAATCGTGGATTTTAAATTAGAAGCCAAAAAATTTCTCTAGAAATATCAAGCTACTTCTTGTAACTTCTGTCAAAAACTTGCTAGGCAATATTTAATATTATATTTGAGTGCTTTCCTTAATTACTTTATTCTTTCGGCTTAAATTCCATCATCGTGCTTTTGTTATTAATTGTTAGTAAAAGTCCGCACTTTCGTGGCTTGATATTTATAAGTTCTGTTTCACCAGTTAAGTTTTGTGTTTTTTGTTCCAGTTACTCTTCTTTCGCCTGCTAGTTGTTTTATCGTCACGCTAAACAAAATAGCTCTGTAACACTGGAATGCTGTGTACTAAATACTGCGCACTGTTCTCGCTNTTTTATCGTCACGCTAAACAAAATAGCTCTGTAACACTGGAATGCTGTGTACTAAATACTGCGCACTGTTCTCGCTGTATCTGTACAGTTGCGTTACTACACCACGCGTCATAAAATCACTCGAAATCATTTTTGATACCAGTTATCTTCCCGCGCGTGGTTAGCGCACGTTGGTTCCAGCTGCAAGAGAATTTTGTGTTTTACGGACAATCACGTCACTTCNCTCAAACCTTGTATGGGCTTACATACTGAAAACTGTTTCACTGAAGGAACTGACAGACCTGGGCTACACCAGTATTACAGGTATTAATTTAGGTTACTGAAAAATTAGAAGGAATTCTGTAGTGTTCAGCAGATACAATAACCACCCATTTGGTACATTTGAAAAATAAGCCTTTTTTTTAATTTTCATGATAATTTCTGTGATCAGTACCTCCTAATTAACAATAGTGGTCACAGACCAAGTGATTAAGTTAATGCTTAATGTTACGTATAACTAAAAAAAAATGTTTTTTTTACTAATAATGCTGTTTGTCACTAGTTGTAACTACAATAACTGTATTCTGAATAGAATTTTTCTGAGGTGGGAGAATAATGATTTATTCATTTCAACAAAATATGGCCCTATTGCAACAACTTATCATTACTCACATTATATGCTACACTGCAAGATTTTTTAAAAATATTTTATTACTCTTAATGGTAATTTCACCAAAAATTACTTTTCTAGACATACCAACTATGGTTACAAGCAGCATTACTGACTCCCCAACTATCTTAGCATAACTTTAAGGTTATTTTGAATTTGTAAACTCAGACTCCCAAATAAGTTTAGGTTAAGTTTAGCTGTTACACATTGAGAAATTATAAAAAAATATGCTGTTATGTGTGTTTCCCAGATAATAAATATTAAGTATTAAAATTACGTTTTCTGTGATTATACTGTTTATACGATGAAATTTTCTTTCCGCCTTCTTAAGTTTCCGGAACTCACCTACGAAGGCGGGATTTTAACTAAATATATATATATTTTTACACGTTTGCCGCCCAATCCAAAGGATGTCAATTCCTTTACATATGCACCTTTAACGTACATAAACAGATATTAACTTTTAAGCCACGTGTACCTACATTCTAACATGCATTAAGCATTCATACGACGAGAAAGATGTAACAAAAATTACGTGAAGAGTAACTGTATATATTATTTAGAACTTACCTATAAGGTATCCGAAATTTGATGAGAATAACCACTACTTCTTCAATCTTCCAAAGCACCACAAACACCAGAAAAATTTGCTAACGCATCTTTTCGCACAGCGGATATAAGACATGCGACGATCGACAAAAGCACCAATCATATCCCCTGCTGCACATGCGTGTTACCGAGGAAACACGAACGCGCCCGAATGCGCCGTCCGTTACTGCATGTTAGTAATAACACCCTGAATGTTTGGCACTTTTCACACAATTTTCACGTTTTCAGAAACAGTTGTAGGAATTGTGGTATAAATTCAAGGGAAATTCTTTTACCAAACACACGTTTTCATCATTTCTATATCCCGGTATGGTTGAATTCAACATATTTTTTTACGGTGTAGTATAAACTCTTAGGTAAGTAATTGGTGCCATGATATACCTCCCAATTTCATAAAACAGGCGGCTAGATATCTAACGCGCGTGTGATAAATCCTACGAATCAGAGTTCAGTCCAGTCAGTGAAAACCCCTGTCATTAAGTCGTCCACCGATTAACCCGCAGCATAAATCGTGGATTTTAAATTAGAAGCCAAAAAATTTCTCTAGAAATATCAAGCTACTTCTTGTAACTTCTGTCAAAAACTTGCTAGGCAATATTTAATATTATATTTGAGTGCTTTCCTTAATTACTTTATTCTTTCGGCTTAAATTCCATCACCGTGCTTTTGTTATTAATTGTTAGTAAAAGTCCGCACTTTCGTGGCTTGATATTTATAAGTTCTGTTTCACCAGTTAAGTTTTGTGTTTTTTGTTCCAGTTACTCTTCTTTCGCCTGCTAGTTTTTTTATCGTCACGCTAAACAAAATAGCTCTGTAACACTGGAATGCTGTGTACTAAATACTGCGCACTGTTCTCGCTGTATCTGTACAGTTGCGTTACTACACCACGCGTCATAAAATCACTCGAAATCATTTTTGATACCAGTTATCTTCCCGCGCGTGGTTAGCGCACGTTGGTTCCAGCTGCAAGAGAATTTTGTGTTTTACGGACAATCACGTCACTTCATTTTCGTTTGGAAGCGAACAAAGAAGAAAACTTCGTAGATGATGATATTCAGGAGTGGAGTGGAGTGAAGATATTTGGGCGGCTAGGTGAGTATGCAGCAGCGCCGGAATGCAAGGGCGGGGGGAAACGAGAGATTCCCGAGAAAACCCTCCGACCAGCTTCACCGTCCGGCAAAATTCTCACACGCGAAAATCTGGGAGCGACCCCACCGGGAATCGAGCCCGGTTCACCTAGATGGGAGGCTAGTAGTCTAACCACTACAGCACTGTGGCCCCCAGATAAAATTAAGGAAAACTTTGCGTCTTGATTTTTTTCCAAAATATCGTTATTTCTGCAGGCAACGACAAAGTGAAAAAAAAAAATCACTGCAATTTTTGCTGAGGANCTTCCCGCGCGTGGTTAGCGCACGTTGGTTCCAGCTGCAAGAGAATTTTGTGTTTTACGGACAATCACGTCACTTAATTTTCGTTTGGAAGCGAACAAAGAAGAAAACTTCGTAGATGATGATATTCAGGAGTGGAGTGGAGTGAAGATATTTGGGCGGCTAGGTGAGTATGCAGCAGCGCCGGAATGCAAGGGCGGGGGGAAACGAGAGATTCCCGAGAAAACCCTCCGACCAGCATCACCGTCCGGCAAAATTCTCACACGCGAAAATCTGGGAGCGACCCCACCGGGAATCGAGCCCGGTTCACCTAGGTGGGAGGCGAGTAGTCTAACCACTACAGCACTGTGGCCCCCAGATAAAATTAAGGAAAACTTTGCGTCTTGAATTTTTTCCAAAATATCGTTATTTCTGCAGGCAACGACAAAGTGAAAAAAAAAAATCACTGCAATTTTTGCTGAGGANTTTTTTCCAAAATATCGTTATTTCTGCAGGCAACGACAAAGTGAAAAAAAAAAATCACTGCAATTTTTGCTGAGGATGCAATGGCGGAGATAAAACGTAAAAATCGATGTGGTGGAAGTGAATATGGTTCGTTATGGCACATGACCGGCGCATAGCATAACGACGTCGCGTAGATTGCTCACTTCGCTCGGTCGGGGGCACATTTCTGCAGTTCGCAGAGTAAATGGCGCGCAGAAAGAGATTGCTTCTCGGTGAACCCATAAAAATGCGCGTGATTATTTGGCGAGAGCGCGTGCCTCAGGGCTGTGATGACGAAGCTCTGCTACCGGGGCAGAGTTTGCTTGGCAGCCTTGTGAACGACTGTCTGCAGTCATGCCAACGCGACCACGCAACGCTGAGTGATGGCGGGCGAACGGGTCAGTCGCACATCATTTCATTTGGGTTATGATCGACCTAGTATCTCAGAAAACCTGCTGATGCAACACTTTTTTTTAGTCTTGTATTACGTATAATATGTACCATTAAATATAATTATTTAATAATTTTATTATTATGGTAAGACAAATGTGGGTGACTTTGTGACACATAAAATTATATTTAGAAACACCACTATTTTAGTTTGATGTTGCAGATGTTCAGTGGTGCCAATTTAACCACCAAACATTTGAAACAACCTCTATGAAATGAAAAATAAAAAATTGAATAATCGTGAAAAAACATTAGTGTCACAAAGTCATCCACCTTGTCACAAAGTGACCTCCACTTACCGTATTATATTAATATATTCTATTGACTAAAAGAATAATTTCACTGAAAAAAAGTACTTTTTGGTGGCAGCAAAGTGGTCTGTTGGTTTTCACCCTGCCAATGTTTTTTGTGGTGAACGCAAAGTGTTTTGTTACCACTTAACTTTTGTGGCTACTAAACATTTATTTTGTGATCGCCAGAAGTAATGTTGTGTTCACCACAAAAAGGTTTGGCAACATTTCGTGTCCTCCACAAAATATTTTTTTTTTGCATAGCTATAATTTCTTCAATATATTGCGTACAAAAACTTGCATATTTCCTTTGGTTATTAGCCGCGTGTTTTTTGCGACAAGGCATTTTTGGAACAATCATAATTAAAACTCGACTTCTTCTATTATGCAGTAATTCTTGGATTCTCGTGTCATAATTTCAGTTCCAGGGGTATTCTGGGAAATTTCTGATTATAAAAAATATTCGCTTCACTAGTTTTTTAATACTGTTGTATCTAATTCCCACTGTTTGTTATTTAATGCTTGCAAAAAGGCAGGAATTCATCGATAAAATATAAATATGTCCCTGAATTTTATACAAAAAGCAGATATCACACGAATTAAAATTACACACAAAAACAGTTAACAACTCGTAAAATGTAAATTCTCTTTAATCGTACAATCTCAGCAATTACTATAATTCCAAAATTACAACGTGAAAACGAAGAATTACTGCATAGTAGGTGAAGTCGAGCCATAAGTTACTCCAGTACTCTAGTCAGAAACCAATTCCAGCATTCGCATATGTAAAGAATTCAGGAAATCGTGGAAAACCGAAATAAGGATGGCTGGACCCGGATTCAAATCGAGGTCCTCCCGAATACTAGTTGTGCCATTGGTGTCGGCACGTGCTCCAAGTCAACTTTTAATTGGCTGACGTTCGTAGTGAACTACGTGTTGTTGTCTCGTCTCGCGTGTTTGCCACTTGGAGATGTTACCTTTCCAAAACCCAACGCAGCAATTCAATTAGCTGACAGGTTTTGCCATGGTATTTAACGTACAAACATCGTTGGTAGCAGTAAATGATCGTTAGTGGTTACACACACTATTTTGTTGATACTTTCCGAGGCGAAACTTGGTTGCTAGTAGAAAACAGATTGCACAATTACAGGCAAGTAAGCCGTTTAGTACTCACTAACTAACTTGCTTATTTGGAAAATATTTACTGGCTGCCACTGAATATTTGTTTCCACCAATAGCATTCGTGTCGTCAAAAGTAAAACATTCTGCTGTGACTTCAAAACAACATTCGTTATATCATACGCATGCGCACTGGCGCATTGGAAGTGGCCACCTTCTGTCTGGCCACGACGCGCCATCTTTGTCCTTGTTCGCGTCCTTGAATCAAGTTACGAACAAATTCACGGAGGATATCATCAAGAAGTTATCTATATGGACTACATAATTCCTTTACTCCGAATACGTTAATGTAACGCCCACGTGCGTGCTCAAGTCAAGCGTAGTGGCTCAGTAATAAAACGTTTAACTAGCGTTCGAGTTAAAATATATGCAGCCAACGGCAGTGACGTTTTTAAAGGTTGAATTCAAAAGTGCTCGATTAACCGTTAACAGCCTGTGTCATCGAGGACGCAGCACGTTGTTCACTGATTCCAAGTCAAATCCTGAACATAAGCACAGCGCAAACAAAAATGTTATATGTTCACATCACCTGAACTAAGGTTACTTCTACTACAAGTTGATAAGATCAACGTTAAAAGTTAGGTAAAGGGAAAATTTTTGCCACTAGGTAAGCGCTAGAGTCGACAATGTACCAGATTTTCTCTATACTCTACGTTAAAAAAAAACCAGATAATTTGCAATATTCATAAATCAAATAAATAACTCCTTAACTACGTAAACTCTCTCTCTCTCTCTCTCTCTCTTTTATATATAATTCACGTAGCTAAAGTAGCTAAAAATTTTAATTTCAAGTTATCTTTTGGAACACTGCGCACCTAGTGGCAGAAATTTTCCTTACGCCTAACTCTTTCATAATAAATCTTGTTTTGTTCCCAACCTGAGTAGAACTAACATTACTTAAACTCAGAATTTAACGTGTAACCAAATCGATTAGTAAAATAACGATTTTGAACTTAAAATGTTTTTTATAGATACGTCATATTTTTAGAGATTGGAAAATTGCGAAAAAAATTTACCTGGCATATTTTCCACGGCACTCATATATAGTTTATTATTTTTTGATTGGACCATCAAGTTTTGCCTGTGTTACGTTTTTTCATACCAATAACAAAAATTCTGCTTTAGCTTATCAGAATCCTCAAAGCCCCAATGAAATAGAATAACAGCTTTATACAGGTATGACGACCAATAACGTAAGATAACTCTTGGACAACTCTACATTACGTTGAATCCTAACAAACAGTCAACATATTCTGCAATGAACAACCGTCTATTCATATAGTGCAAGAAGGGTTGTGAAATATTTTTTGACACAAAAATAAAGTATGACATTTGTTGTCATAGAAACATACAAAAATGCGTAAGATATTAATAAATAAAAGGAAAATATATTCTGAATAAGAAGCATGGCAAATAAAAGGATTTGTATCTCCAATGACATGAAGCAAGTGCTGGAGATAACTTATGGGTAGAGAACCACAAAATTTTGGTTATTATATAGGGACACGTAAAACTTAAAACACACGTACCTATGCAATACGTAGATTATAAAAAAATGATGCGGGAGAAAGGAATAGTTTTGTGGTAGAAGCACAAACGTACAAAATTGGTTTATTTCCATAAAAATAAAAACTGGTGTTCACTGACTAAACAGTGATTTCTACTGATTACTGGTGAAATGTAGTGGCCTGGCAGCACAGCGTATACACAATAACTATGACTAGGGGCAGTGATATTTAACGAAAAGATTTCAGACAAGATACAGTCCAAAGCACTATAGGGTCGTCCAGCTTCTTTGATTGGCTATAAAATGTTCGGACCCGTGTTAACCGTTTGCGCACGAATCGCGAAGGTTCAGTGTCGGAGTTACTTAGTCCTGAGTGGCTTGGTTAAAGACGGACACGGCACCAGCAACCAATGGAGGTGTAACAACAGCTGAGGTGTGTATATAGTATTGAAGTCTACTGTGTGCTCCGATTTTTACGCGGAAATTCACTGGCCCTAACTATGACCATCTGCTTCTCGCAAACAGATTACGGGGAGGTTAGACTTCAAAATCCTATGTGCACACTTGCAGCCTTCCTTTGGCTACTGGCCGCTTTTCTTAGTGTAAAGAAAGTACGTCTGATGAAAAAATTATATAAATAATAAAAATAGGAATTAAGTTTCTCCGAAACTGACCGTCCGTGATTCTCGGGCAGGCAGATCCGAAGCGTAACAAATTAAATTATGCAATCAAGAAAGTGGCTTTGAACTTAAAGTGTTTTGGAACAAAACTTGTCGTGAAATATTTTCGCAAACCCACGTGCACCTAACAATTATACAGAGGTGGAACATTTACTTGTAGCGCGAACTTCATAGCGACACACGTGAGCGAAATCGGAGGATGAGTACGTCCACATCGAAGGAGCTGTCACACTATTTCGTCTCCGTGTCGGCAGCGATAATTCAAGGTCTAGTGAAACGATGAGGTGAGGTGAGTATGGAGCACCACCGGAATGTCAAGTAGTGTGAGAAACGGGAGAACCCCGAGGAAAACCCGCCGACCAGCCTGCTTCCTCTGGCACGATCCCACGTGCGGAAATCCGGGGGGCGACCCCGCCGGGAACCGAACCCGGCTCACCTTGGTAGTTGGCGAGTAGTTTAAACTACTACACCACAGCGGCTGCCTGATAGTTCAGTGGATTTACACTGGTCCGTCAGGGGATAGTAGCTCGTAAACTGGAGATGCGGTAAAATGATTCTTCTGGTTTTCAGAATTCCAGAGTGAAAAAAACCAGCTTCACGGTGTCGCATTTAATCCGCGTGTAACGTTGAAAGCCCCGGGGCGATCATCGGGTGGGCCTAACTTACACCGTGTCCTGGGGTGGGCTGGGGAAACCTCGTTGGTGGGGGGATGCAACGTCATCCATTAAGGCTGGATGCATTAGCGCTCCTACTCGACGTCCCCCTTCGAGACGTTCTCCTTGCCCGCCCTCCCATCCTTATTGATTTCTCGGTGGCAGGCGATCCGACCGCTAGCCGCCTTGCTATTGGCGGAGTCCCGCTCGGCCCTCGTCCCGAATTCGCATCAACGCGCACGCACGCACGCACGCTGCAACGGTAACTTCGCTCGCGCGAAGTCGCGTGCGAAAACGTATTTGCGTCGCCCGTGGTACACTAAAAAAAAAAATTCAAATTGGCCGTTCCAGTGGGATTTGGCAGTGAGAAGCAACCTCACAAAAATAAAGAATACAAAAAAAACTCGTCTTTAAAGCGTCTTGTGTGAAATGAAACAAGAAGTACTTATAACTAAAGAGCCTACTTTACTCTACATGAGTGCAAGTTAATTTTAGTGATGTTCTTGAAAGCTTAGATGGTAGGTAGTCTTTGACGTCTCGTTGCCAACAATATTACTAGAGATGAAACCAGAAACATGTGAATCAGTACAAAGACAATTTAAATACGGGAGTGACCTACCCGGGATTCGAATTCCGAAAAACTCATAAAACTTAGCTATCTTGCAATTAACTGCACGCCATTCAGAAAATAAGTGATTTACATACTTACTTTAAAAAAAAATATAGCCTACCACAGTACTAATTCTTCGCCAAATTTGAAATATAAATAGGATTGATTGTTTCCCGAGATACGGCATAAAAACTATATTTCTTCATGTGGGGGAGTCCTACAAAATTACAGAGAAATAAGGCTTTGCATTGACAATTTTAATGGATATAACGGACACTGTCAGCATATAATGTAAAGTTAAAATTTATTTTGCTGTTTCGTAGATAAATAATTTGAAGCTAAAATGTTTACATGGCCACCATTTTTTAAATGTGTGTCTGACCCTCTCAATATTTATTAGTTTACATAGCCTGCTGTAGTGATAATTGTGAGCCAAATTTGGTAGAAATCGCTTGCTTTTTCGGAAATAACATTATTTTATTTTGTCACGTTGTACTTTTTTACAAGATGGTGGACAAAAGAGAATTTTTGTACACATTTTATTGCTGTATTATATACAGCTCTCATACAAAGTTTCATTGCAATTAATTACATGGTTTCGTCGATATAACATACACAACTAAACTAGCTATATGTCCGCTATTTTTAAAATACTTATTTGCCATATTTGGTAGGAATCGGCCAATTGTTTCCTGAGATATGACATAAAAGCTTAATTTATTCGTGTGGCACTATCTTACAAAATATATGACAAAAAGGCTCTGTGTAGACACATTTGATGTATGTTTTATGTTCTCCTAGCATACAAAGTTAAGATACAATTGATGAAATGTTTTTGAAGCTACAGCTTACTATACTAAAATAGTTAGTTGGCCGCCATTTTGAAAATAAAGGCCTCACATTTGTACATATTAACTGTGGAAGTACTACTTGACTGCCAAATTTGGTAGTAGGTAGTCTGCCAATTGTTTCCCAAGAAACTACACAAAAGCTTGATTAATTCACGTAGCGCTTTATTACAACATGACTGACAAAAGCTGCTGCTCTTTTCATATTTTATGCTTGTAGTAGACATTGTCAACGTACAAAATTTGGTTGAAATTAGTCAAATGGTATGGTAGTTATACCAAATAAATCTGAAATATTTGTATCATCTCATTTTTTTTTAATAAATGCCTAATAAAAATTAATTACTTATTTGTACGTGGCCTATCGTAGAATTTCTTACATGCCAAATTTGAAAAAATTGGTTAAGTATTTTTCGAGTTATAATATAAAACAATTATTTTTACATGTGCCGTTATCTTACAAAATGGCCGAGAAATAAGATTGTTTTTTAGCTTATATGATGCTAGCAATNGAAAAATTGGTTAAGTATTTTTCGAGTTATAATATAAAACATTTATTTTTACATGTGCCGTTATCTTACAAAATGGCCGAGAAATAAGATTGTTTTTTAGCTTATATGATGCTAGCAATACATACTGTCAGCGAACAAAATCTGGTTGAAATTTGCTAAATGGTATGGAAGTTATACCATATAAACCTAAAATACTTGTAGAGCCACATTTTTGAAATCAAGTGCCCATTAAATTTAATTTACTTATATTTACTTGGCCTATTAAAGTTTTACTTACTTGCCCAATTTGAAGAATATTGGTTGAGTAGTTTTTGAGATATAACATAAAAACTTCATTTTTTTATGCTTCGCTTTCTTTCAAACCGGCAGATAAAAGTGATTGTTGTTTGGTATATATGTTGCTTGTTATAGATACCGTTAGCGTATAAAATTTGGTTTAAATTGGTAAAACGGTATAGCAGTAATACCAAATAAGCCTAATATATTTGTATGGAAGCCATTTTGAAAATAATTTTTTTAGTTCAATTACTTATATTTACCTGGCCAATCATAGTTTTACTTACGTGCCAAATTTGGCGAAATTAGGTTTAGTAATTTTCGAGGTACACCTAACGTAAAAATTTTATTTTTTCATGTGGCGCTATCTTCCAAAATGGGGGAATAACAACAATATTCACCAATGAATTTAACGCATACAATGTGCGCTGTCGGCATACAAAATTTGGTTCAAATCAGTTTAATGGAGATATAACATATCGCCCTAAATTTTAAAATGACCACAATTTAGAAGGTAAGGAAGGGCCCGTCGTGGTTGAAAACTTTAAAAGTCAAGTGGCCTCACTTAGTACTATGTATGTACTGAGTTTGCTGAAATTCAGTTCACGCGTTCAAATATTGAAGTGGGGGGACACACATTCACAGACAACACACATTCACACACACACACACACACAGAAACACACATATTCTAGGCACACAGACAGGAAAGTGATCTCATAAGCATTTCTTCGGAAAGAAGGCTAAAAATTTAATTGGCGTCTATTAAGTTGCGTTTCTGTTTTCCCGACAGTTTTTAGCGGCAGGTAAAATTTAAATAAATCGCTCTTGTGTTTAGTCCATTTACGGTTACTTCCAACTTTTCTGAAGCCCTGCTTAAGTTCTACTTAAAGGATATTCCTCCGCCTTGCATGCAACAAGCTAAACAGAGTCTAAAAAATTACACCAGAAAATTATTACACTGAGTGCGCACGAATGAGGTGCGCTCTCAGTGTAATAATTTTCTGCATAAGAACTATTTCTCACTGGACATTACCAAAACGCCTATTTTCTCCCTGTTGTAATTCAAATTATTTATAAAATTATATTATTTGAACACGGTGAATTCAATTATGAAAGACAGGAAAAGAACTATAGGACCAGAAAATCCGGNTTCAATTATGAAAGACAGGAAAAGAACTATAGGACCAGAAAATCCGGAAGTGGACGAACGTGTGGTGAAATGATTTTAACAAGAGCGAAACCAAAAAATTCTTGTAAGTGGGCCACTTAGCCGAACTAAGGCTGAAGAGTTTGCAAAGGGATATGGGGACAAAATTACTTTAAGGCCAGAACTTGTTGGCTGGATGGGTTCAAACGTAGAAATATAATTGTTTCCATGTCTGTGTTCGGTGAAAGTGGTGATGTTGATGTGCAAGCGACTAATGACTGGCAAACTGATTTGTTATAAATTATATGTGACAGGGACACAAACAAAAACCCTTTTAATGTAGACGAAACGGAAATGTTTTCCAGGTTTACTCCAGACAAACCTATGACTTTAAGGGTGATAGCTGCAGTGGCGGTAAGCTTAGAAAGGATCGACTAACACTTTTAGAAGGAGCAAATATGGATGGTTCCGGAAAACTACCGTTTTTGGTGATATGAAAATTCGCCAATCCTAGGTGTTTTCTAAATGTCATATCCAAACCGGTAGAATATTAAGCCAATAAAAAGGCATGGATGACATGAGAACTGTTTGAAAAATGGCTTGCAAAATTACATAAGAAATTGGCCAAACGAAATCAGGAAGTTTTATGGTTTATTGACAACTGCACGGCTCACAGAAGCATACCTGTACTTGATAATGTTAAAGTTTCGTTTTTCCAACAAAATGTGGCTTCTATTGTTCAGCCAATGGATCAAGGCGCAACCAAGAACTTTAAGCACTTTTACAGACTGCTTCTTGTCGGAAAACATCCTAACCGCTGACGAAGACCAAGAAAGTAAAAATCGCCCTTCTNCACTTTTACAGACTGCTTCTTGTCGGAAAACATCCTAACCGCTGACGAAGACCAAGAAAGTAAAAATCGCCCTTCCCCAAGAATCTCGGATGTGAAACCGTACATGGAAAAAAGTTGAAACGGAACAATTGCAAATTGTTTCAAGAAAGCAGGATTTTTCCCAGTCAAGAAACGAGAATGACATCCGANTCCAAGAATCTCGGATGTGAAACCGTACATGGAAAAAAAGTTGAAACGGAACAATTTCAAATTGTTTCAAGAAAGCAGGATTTTTCCCAGTCAAGAAACGAGAATGACATCCGAGGTAAAATTCAAGAAGATAACGGCGAGGAGATCATGCCAGCTGTGGAGGGTTTTGGAGACCTGACATCATCAGTTTCTTATGAAGAGTTTGTTACAATGGACGACGACGATGGTTGTGTGCGGGCTGCAGACGGATGCTGAGATTGTCAGCAGCAGGATTCAGTGTAGCGGATCTTCAGATGAAGAAAACAAACCTTCCGAACTGCGAGTGCAGCCTCTGCCGACTTCTATAGAAACAACAGACTACATCTACGAGCTNCTTCCGAACTGCGAGTGCAGCCTCTGCCGACTTCTATAGAAACAACAGACTACATCTACGAGCTACGTAGGTACTTTGAAGCACAGCAAAATGGCAGTGATACAGTTTTCAAATCACTTAATATCCTTGAATATTCTGTTGTGGCTCAAAGACTCAAATCGGAAAAAAAAACCCACCAAAAATTTCAAGTTTAAAAAAAAATGTAATTATGAGTTGTACGTACAGCCTTACTTATAAATAGTTTCCAGTACTNCAAAAATTTCAAGTTTAAAAAAAAATGTAATTATGAGTTGTACGTACAGCCTTACTTATAAATAGTTTCCAGTACTGTATCATCACTTTTAACAATGTAAATATGTATGTATTTATTAATTAATACATATATTTAGCTGAATTTTTTTACATACAATTCTCTTGTTTCATTTTCGGTCCTGCGGTATTTTTTTCTTAATTCGAATTTTTGGTTTTTTCGAAATTATATTTTGGTCCTTTCATCTTTGAATTAAACCATTCAGACCCAGTGTACGAAATTGTGTACATTACGCATGTGTAGGAAATTTTTTGGTCTTTGCTGCAAACTGTGAAGCTCAATGTCCAATGATTTAACTGTGGGTAANTACGCATGTGTAGGAAATTTTTTGGTCTTTGCTGCAAACTGTGAAGCTCAATGTCCAATGATTT
This sequence comes from Clitarchus hookeri, assembly GCA_002778355.1. Lineage (NCBI taxonomy): Eukaryota > Metazoa > Arthropoda > Insecta > Phasmatodea > Phasmatidae > Clitarchus > Clitarchus hookeri. The sequence continues at coordinate 129,508 of NQII01000158.1, forward strand.
AACTGTGGGTATATGATTCGCAAACCTTCTTACTGGTTTAGGTTACAATTGGTTCATATAACTGTAACCGAACGTAGAGCCTCCAGCACATTGGCTGTGAGAACGAAACAGGTGCTTCGTCGACTTAAGTATGGCACTTATCATAACATTCTTTGTTTTCAACGCCTGATAAATTAAATTAAAGTTGNGTGCTTCGTCGACTTAAGTATGGCACTTATCATAACATTCTTTGTTTTCAACGCCTGATAAATTAAATTAAAGTTGGTCTGAAAGGGTTAAACAAGTTCCACTGTATCAATATTTTTCAAACTGCTTTTATTCACAGTAAAGAAATATAACTTCGTACCAAAGATCAATTTTTAGCGACATTAAAGGTTTTCTGTCAATAATTGTATTTTTCGGTACGTAACTATTGTCCCGGCGTAACCATTTGTAAACCGATAATATATTCTGCAGTTACAACTGTGCAACGGAGCAAATGTGCAGTCATCCTGCAGACGTTTAATGTCATTCTGAAATGCAGTGATTCTCCAAATCGCTAACCTTAATTGCTCCTATTGGTGGCATTAACCGATGCTATGGCCCGTGTTACTACCTGACTTAACCTATCTATGAAAAAGTGACGGAGTATAATAATGTCAATTGGTAGTTTGGTGAAGAGTGTTGGACTTGAAACGCGGGGGTGCGGTTTCGTGTCTCAAAGGCGTCATGGAATTTTTTTTAGTTAATACGATATTGAACGATTTGTTCTCTTTCTCATACTTAATAATCACGGTTTCTTAAATATGTCGTATATCACAAGCGTTTCATACTTGGGTTCATATAAAAGACAGGGACAGAAAAGGTGTGTTGGTGATGCCTAGAAAGAAATAGTTCTTATGCAAAATATTATTACACTGAGCGCGAACGAATGTGGTGCGTAGGCCCTCTGGTGCNCTAGAAAGAAATAGTTCTTATGCAAAATATTATTACACTGAGCGCGAACGAATGTGGTGCGTAGGCCCTCTGGTGCAATTTTCTAAGCTTTGTTCATATGAGGAAGAGGAATATCCTGGAAGTAGAACATCAGCAGGGCTTGACTAAAGTTAGAAGTAACCGTGAATTGAGTAAGTATATTGTAAATAAAAGCCGCAGTCTCATTTGGGTGCATGTTAGGTATAAAAATCGCGTGTTTGAGTCTTATTTATGTTTGTGATTGGACGACGATTGTGACGACACGCCCTGGACGACACGAGCCAATAACAAAAGAGAATAATTATCGCGTCCGTATCACGCACAACTCCGGCCAAAAAAAAAACGTCACCTTTCATCGTTGCAGCGGCCGATGAATGAACCGCTGTGACTCGAGTTCTTAAAGGACTGAAATGTCTAAGGCGGCATCATAGCGTAGCTAACAGTACAGAGGTGGAACAGTCACTTATGCCACCGACTCCATCCGCACACGCTGGCAAAATGGCGTCACTGGCGCTGTTCGCCAATCAGCGACTGGTAACCTAAACTTGCCGGCCGGCAGCCCAGCCAGTAGGGAACTTCATACAGCATGCTGTAGCCAATAGGATGAAGGGCCCGTTCCCACACTCTAAATTCAAATCAGTGGAAAACCACTGATTCACAGTGGAATTAAACTATTTGATTCAGTGAAAGTGGCCCCACTTAGAATCAGTGGAAAACCACTGATTGTTTCAGTGAAACAATTTCACTGATTGAATAAGTGACGGCCGACTGCGTGCGGCAAATTAAGTATCGTGTTTATTGAATTTAGCCAAAATAAGACGATTAATAAACATTTTTCCGATCTATGTAAGTTTAAATATTATGACCTTTCTTTTAATTTTTAGTATAAATGGTAACGTAAGGATTGTTAAAACAAGTAGGACGAATGAATGCAACACTTCACCACATTAAATTTAGTTCAAACCTTTAAGCCGAGCGGCGTAATGATTACGTAAAAAAGAAATGAAAGACTTAAAAAAGGAATGAAAGACTGAATATTCATGTAACCTCGTAAAATCGTGTTATGAAAGACGAAACTCACAACAATCAAGAAAGTATTTTTTGTTGGTTTTATTAGTTTATGCGTTGTTATTTCNTGTTATGAAAGACGAAACTCACAACAATCAAGAAAGTATTTTTTGTTGGTTTTATTAGTTTATGCGTTGTTATTTCATTTGATACGCGTTCTTTAATAGCGATTTTTAAACGCTGTTTAACTGATCGACCAGACAAAAAAATACTTAAAAACAGTGAAAAAAATTGTTTTTGATTCATTGAAAAATGTCACTGAATAAACAAGTAAAGGAAAACAAGCTTTTTTTTAGGAATTCATCATTTGAATTCACTGAAGTGACCGTTGAATAAGAAAGACACTGTTAACTGATTGAAACTTAGACACGTGAGCACTCAGTTGGCTTCACTCCAGCCAATAAAAAAATGAGCTTTGCTTGAGTAGGCATATGGTTATGCAGTCTAGCATGGTGCTGTTTAATAAAGCGATATTATTAGACACTTGCAAAATTCGCGTGACTTTTGGCATCTGGCTAAACTTCACAGCGCTTATTGTACTCTAGACGGCGTCGTTTCTCCATTGGCTGCTGCACAGCTCTGAAGTCACTCTATTTCTGACTGGACTGCACGTGATTGAACACAATCGTGAACTGTTCATTTATCGGCGCAGATTTACCCAGGGCGTGTCAAATAAAAGATTTTTCAATGACAAACTGATGTACGCACTTGAAGCCTTCCTTTGGCTGTTGGCCGCTTGTGTTTTTTTTTTGTGAAACGAGTCTGTTACTTGAGGGAGCCAATTATAATTAAGTTTCTCCGATACTGATGGTCCGTGATTCGTGGGCAGACAGATAATGCACTCAACAATTCAACTTATATAATCACGACTGGTGGTTCTGAACTAAATTTTTTTTGGAACACAACTTGTCCTGAAATATTTTCGCGAAAAACAGATGCCGCTGTTTATGTGTTACGCGTCTTGTGTTTCTGCCCGTGAATCACAGACGTACAGTCGGGGTAACATAATTCTCATTGGCGACGTCAGTAAGAAAATTTGTTCTCGCAAAGACACATGGCCAATAAACGAAAAAAAAAGAAGGANTTCTCGCAAAGACACATGGCCAATAAACGAAAAAAAAAAAAGAAGAAAAAAAGCTGCTTATTTGCCGCTAGCGTGCGTGGTAATATTTTTGCAAAATTCCTGACATATCCCTGTACCCATTACCATTGGTAAACGTTTCTATAACTGGAATCCTTCAAGAACTTGGCAGATAAACAATTTTCCAGTTACAAAAGCAACAAAGACGCACATATGTTTTAGACTAGTCTGTTGCCAAAAAAAAAAAGTATGGCATTTTAATGACTATAAGAGACCCGAGTAGACATATTTAATTATTGTAAATGTTTTTTTAATACGTGCCTATAGAGTCCCGATGATTGGGACTCAGTCAACTCGACACGACATAGGCTGACGGGCAGCCAATAAAGAAAAGGGGAAATTTAGATCGTCGCGTAGATAAGTACGCACAGACGAAATGGGGAGGCGGTCACTTTGATGCGGGCGTGCCCATCTCCGATTGGCTCCGCGAGTCTCTAGGAACACCCCTCGTGGCTGACTGACTACTGTGGGCTGCGAAAAGTTCCCTATTGGCTGGATGGCCGGCTGGCGAGTAGGTAGTCATTAACTGATTGGTAGGGCAACCTGTTTAACGCGAAAAGTTTCACGCGGAGGCTAGACTTTAACATCCTATGTACACGTTTGAAGCCTTCCTTTTGCTATTGGCCACTTGCCAATGTGGGAAGACAGTCTTTCACACGAGTGAGTCAATCAGAACTAACTTTCTCCGATACTGACCGTCCATGAATGACGGGCAGACAGACAGAGACGCGTAAAAATTCAAATGATAAGGGGTGGTGAAAGTACGCGGAAATATTTCAAGACATGTTATGTTTGAAAACATTGTAGTGTCGTTTACCTGTCTTGATTGGCTGAATTAACTTTTTTTAACGTGCCAACTGTCTCTACAAGANAAAACATTGTAGTGTCGTTTACCTGTCTTGATTGGCTGAATTAACTTTTTTTAACGTGCCAACTGTCTCTACAAGGAACACGTAAGAGCCGTGCCGATGTTGCTAAATTCTGAGTGGCCCGGTCGATTATGAAAACTCCTTGTCAAGCAGACAGCAACCAATGGCAATGCACAAACTGCTGTTGGGTGCCTATTGACGTCTATATCGTGTACTCTTTTTTTTTTCTCGCGAAAATTCACTAGCTTTACGAACGATCCAATTACGAAAGTGGTTTTGAACTAAAGTTCGTTNTTTTTTTTTTCTCGCGAAAATTCACTAGCTTTACGAACGATCCAATTACGAAAGTGGTTTTGAACTAAAGTTCGTTTGAACACAACTTGTCCTGCAATGTTTTCGCAGATAACGGACTGGCGATCGGCGTTCTAACATACTCCTGTTCATCGACGCCATTTTGGTGGCACGTGCACTGGGGCTCGCAGTTATAAGCGGCTTGTCTGGCGTCTGCATTCTTTAAGTGCTATGCATCACAGTTAGCGTGACTTAAATAACATTTTAAAAAATTACTGGGGGACGGAAAACGTTGCGTACGTCAGCTTCGATGACGTTTCCACGCGCCAGGCATCGTTGTTGTCTAACCCGCGGTTGTTTCATGTCGTGCAGCCCGATGTATTTCTGTGAAATTATTAACATTATTCCATGCATCGAAAGGAAGATCAATTTCTTCCGATATATGTAGAATTTTCTGTAATAAGGCAAGTTGGTAAAACAGTGCGTTTTACTAAAAAACTGGATCATAAGTAGATAGGTATTATATTCTTTTAAAAGCTTTTCATGATAAAGTGAGCACTTTTATAATCAACTTTAGAAAAAAGTCACTGCTCCTACCTGCATATATTTGAACGGGCGCGCTGAGTGGCATGCGCCCAGTAAAGTTGGCAACGAAGGGACGTAGTTCCATATCTTAACGTCGAATAAAAAATATCTGGTACTCTTTTGTGATCATGAAAATTATTTCTTTGGTTTTGCGTTTTTTTAATGCATCTTAGCATAAGCATTAGCGGATTTGTAAAATTTTTGTNTGAAAATTATTTCTTTGGTTTTGCGTTTTTTTAATGCATCTTAGCATAAGCATTAGCGGATTTGTAAAATTTTTGTTTTTCTGATAATTTCACAGTTTCACTTGACGGACTTATGAATAAAGTGGTAATGTCTATGGCAGTGTTAATTTTGAAGTTTAACGTGAACAGCCTTTATCAATGTATTTGAGGACAAGTCGACAATAAGGGCTGCAGCCCTATACTAAGAAAATAAAAATAATAACTGTTGGACACCATTGCTCTACATTATTACACTAAGGCCGTACGTGGTGGAGAGGCTCGCTGATTCTACTTAGCTGNCTGTTGGACACCATTGCTCTACATTATTACACTAAGGCCGTACGTGGTGGAGAGGCTCGCTGATTCTACTTAGCTGTATGTTGTTTTAATTCTGGTTAAAAATAGCTCCAAAACAATATATATTTTAACTTTTAAAAATTATGTGTTTATATATACATCGCAACAATCTAACAAATTCACGGAGATGTGGTTCCGCAAATTCACGAAAAGGTCTGTGTAGCCTACCTAATTCACGGAAGGAAATTCCGTTATTGAAAAAANATGTGGTTCCGCAAATTCACGAAAAGGTCTGTGTAGCCTACCTAATTCACGGAAGGAAATTCCGTTATTGAAAAATCGTGTCCGTAATTACACAAGAGAGTTCTGGATAACTACTTTGCCACAACTTTTCCGTAAAATGACGGATTTTTTTTTTAAACAGTAGCAACATATGGCGTCGCTGGCAGTAACCTATCTTACCTAATAGAGGCTCCATTCCCTTTATCATTACAAAATTAATAACTTACTTGTTTTGTTTGCACATTTTAATATAGGACATTCTTTGCACTTAATATTATTTGTATTAATCGCCACTCTTTTCTGTCACTTTGTGAAGGCTTTCTTACGTTTGTGTTTTGATGACAGGTGACACTTCNTGTATTAATCGCCACTCTTTTCTGTCACTTTGTGAAGGCTTTCTTACGTTTGTGTTTTGATGACAGGTGACACTTCAATCTGACGCACCGCGTCCACCATCTTGTATAGCTACCAATTGTTCCATGGGGCGATTTTTTACCCACGAAACCAGAAAAACATTTTAACTATCTCCAAGATGCATACACTCTAGAATAAGCACAGAGTATTTTAATATTATAGAAAATCTCAAGCGCGCTACTAATAATTTAAAATACTCTACGTCTGATCTGAAATATTGCAAAATTCCGCAGGGAATATTTTCCGCCGCAATCGCAAAGTGAACAGGCAAACCAGCCAATGGCTTTGACGTTGCCACAGGACATTTTCATCTCAGCTGACTGGCGCATTGTAATGGATAGCGTAATGGTGATTTTTTTCGCGGAAATGTCGGAGAGTGCGATAAGTTTCAACGTCCTGCGCACAAGTCTGCAACATTTCTTTCCTCGCTGGTCACTGCAGGCCTACACGTGAAGTACTGTCTGACTGGCCCAGTGATACTTGCGTGGCTCCAAAACTGAATGTACATGATTCGTCNGGCCTACACGTGAAGTACTGTCTGACTGGCCCAGTGATACTTGCGTGGCTCCAAAACTGAATGTACATGATTCGTCTGAGAAATGCTACCAATTTGACATCCATTCAAAAAAATGTTTTCTGTATTAGGAAACCATAGACGTTTGCCGACCATCTCGGCACATAATATTGTCGCGGATAATCACAATTTCTATTACTCTAAAAACAATTTGTACCTTTACAGGACAAATCCTTAGAGGCCCAGTTGCCAAGAAAATCCTTTGTAAATCTTCAAACGGTTTTCTTGTAAAATCTGCAAAACATTTATTTTTAATGTTACAGCTTACATTATAAAAAAATGTACATAAAATATTTTTTTTTTCTTCTAGAAAACTAATGAGATGAATAAATAACACATAATAAGTAGAAAAAAAATATTTAAAATATAATTTATGAAAAAACTAATTGCACTTTGCCAGCGCGAGGACTAGGACCTACGCCCCTTGAATTAGCAACTCTCACTTTTAACCACAAGAGAAAGTTGACTTACGAGATTAAAACTTATTTTTATTGTAAATATACCGTGAAGTACCAACAAAATATTGGGAAGTTTTTTAATTAAGAAGCATACGTTTATTTCATTTTAAGAGTTGTGTGGTCGAATTGAGAGATGTGGACGTCTCTCAACAACGAGGTCTTTAGAGTAGATTTAAGAGTTATGTGTAGCTAAGAAGCATTATCATTTAATGAGTACTACGGTCACGTTCTATTGGAGTTGTCGTTTAATTATGATTATTTGAGTTGTTTTTAGTGTTTTACGTTATTCAAACTTGCAATACATTTATTTTTCCACGCAACTATACTATACATCACCCATAGTTTTGCACGAACATCTATACACGGGTTTACATTGTTGAGTGTCCGCTATTTTGCTGAAGCTCGTGGATACGGGTCAGTATAGCACACGCATTTCTTGAGGTCTATTACAAACACGGCCCTTGTAGTTTTACGAACGAGTAATTTTATAAGAGCAATCTTTGTAGTGTTACAAGATTTGTAAAATTAGAAAAACATTTTCATAGTAAAAATTACACATTTTTTTTACTGAGTTGGAAAACTGAAGTCTCGACCAGAAGCCAGAGAAAAATATTTTTTTAAAACTGTAGCCGTGTTTAAGAGCCGGTGTAGTTAATCTTCGACGATCGGTTGAAGTTTTTTTATTTATTAAAGTTTTTTTTATCAGTACACAATTCACGGAAGTTCGGAACACAGATAAATTACTGCTTGCGAGAAATAACCCGCCATTACAATCATAAAAGAAGAGCTACCACCACTGAAGATAATTTTTTTTGTACTTTCACAAAAGAGTTACTTGAAAACCAGTTACCAAAAAATCTTTTGTAGGGCTACAAAAAGTTTTCTTGAAAAAATGCAATGCATAGGTAAATTTGCAATATTAGAAATTACGTGATTGTATTTTTCTACTTACGTGATTTACAATTGGAAATAATATGATTTTTTTTTGCTCTCCAAAACCATTGTGATTTATAAATAAAAGAGAAGTGAGACAAAATCTGGTATATTAATTTAAAAAAAAAGACATCTTATAGGTACCGTGAATCGAAGCAGCAACCTTTGAGTAATGAATCCACACGGTTTCCCTCAAACATAAATGTGTCATACGAGAGTTTAAACACTTTCAAGAGCGCAGAGAAATTTTGATTGAGTAATTTCCACCTCTTCGGAAGAATAGATGTTAGTGAACAGTAAAAAATTTCTGTGCTTGTTACAAACAATAGTTTCCGAAGATGTTCTTATAACGCTGTATCTGACATCTTGTATATTAATAACACCTTATCTTAGAAAACACAAAATCGTTTATGTATCTCAATGTTAATAACAAACTTGAAGTCCACAAAAGTTGCTTGTTAATATTCAGCACTAGTTTTACACATTCCACGCTATTATTTTTTGAAATTTTCTCTAATTTATTTGTTGTGATACAAAAATATCTTTGGCAACTAGTTTTCAAATAGTCCCTTGTTCAAGTAAAAAAAAAAAAAACGTTGTTGTTTATAAATTTACTGCACTTAGAATGACATTGAAAATCTGCATACGGTTGCGCAGTNATTACTGCTTGCGAGAAATAACCCGCCATTACAATCATAAAAGAAGAGCTACCACCACTGAAGATAATTTTTTTTTGTACTTTCACAAAAGAGTTACTTGAAAACCAGTTACCAAAAAATCTTTTGTAGGGCTACAAAAATTTTTCTTGAAAAAATGCAATGCATAGGTAAATTTGCAATATTAGAAATTACGTGATTGTATTTTTCTACTAACGTGATTTACAATTGGAAATAATATGATTTTTTTTTGCTCTCCAAAACCATTGTGATTTATAAATAAAAGAGAAGTGAGACAAAATCTGGTATATTAATGAAAAAAAAAAAAGACATCTTATAGGTACCGTGAATCGAAGCAGCAACCTTTGAGTAATGAATCCACGCGGTTTCCCTCAAACATAAATTTGTCATACGAGAGTTTAAACACTTTCAAGAGCGCAGAGAAATTTTGATTGAGTAATTTCCACCTCTTCGGAAGAATAGATGTTAGTGAACAGTAAAAAATTTCTGTACTTGTTACAAACAATAGTTTCCGAAGATGTTCTTATAACGCTGTATCTGAAATCTTGTATATTAATAACACCTTATCTTAGAAAACACAAAATCGTTTATGTATCTCAATGTTAATAACAAACTTGAAGTCCACAAAAGTTGCTTGTTAATATTCAGCACTAGTTTTACACATTCCACGCTATTATTTTGTGAAATTTTCTCTAATTTATTTGTTGTGATACAAAAATATCTTTGGCAACTAGTTTTCAAATAGTCCCTTGTTCAAGTAAAAAAAAAAAACGTTGTTGTTTATAAATTTACTGCACTTAGAATGACATTGAAAATCTGCATACGGTTGCGCAGTTGCGGCTTCGTGATTGCAGACTGTATCACCTTATAAATGTTTCCATCACGACACCAGATATTGGGATTAAATACCCACTCAATCTTATTACAGTCGATTCGGTTCCTCGCTAAATTCACCTTTCAGAGGAAATACGAATATATGCACTATCACACAAGCGTATCTTTCTTAAGAATGTAAGGTAAACGACAATTAAGATTTTCTACACTCGAAAGAGCTTTAGGGTCTACACGTTAAGCAATTATTTTTAAACTTACTATATCGGTGTATACGGACAGTAGCAAATTGCGAATGGTCAAATACTTTCCCATACATCCATGATATCGGTACTACAGTTGCGTAGGGAAGTTCCCAACTTTGTAAAGTAGCGATGCTAAACATTCCCATATTTTCAGCGTTTACCATAAATATTTTCACAGCCATTGTGAAGTTACAGAGAATATTGTTGTATTCTTACGGAGGTTTGCAAATGCACAAAAAAACTTTCAGTAACATTTACAAAACACGTTTTTGAATTTGTGGAGCTAGATACGATGATACGGAGCTGAAAACCTTTGGTGCCTACACTCTAAACCCGAACCAGTGATATCACTCAGTGAAATACCAGTCACTGGAAGTTAGTTAAGAGGCTGTTACAAATTGGCCAATCAGTCGAATGAAAACGAATCACTGTCACTGTGTGGTAGTCACTGTGATGTCCGGAAATACGACGTGAGAAGTGATTTTACTTTTTTTGTTCACTCGTGTTCGAGTTGGAGTTATTCATATATTATGCACGATAAATTACACGGGAAGTATTTCTTCGGCATTTAAACAAATAAATTTTAGTATTTCATTAGTAACTAATTGTGGAGGTGGGTAGGATCGTACCATATATAGTACCTACATCACACGTTCGCATGGCTACCACTTTTGTACTTATTACTAGGGATAGGTGTTTTTCGCGAAAATATTTCAAGACCAGTTGTACTCCAAAACGCTTTTGTTGATATGCACGTACGTGGTTGGACGATTTTTAATGTCACGTGCCTCAAGTGTCTGTCCACGAATCACGGGCGTTCAGTATCGGAGTATTTTATTGCGATTGGCCCAATCAAATAAGAACGTGTCTTCTCGTGTCTACACGCGGCCAATAACCCAAGGAAGTTGTGGTTGTGGACGTAGGGTATTGAAGTATAGCAAGGCCATAAATATCTTCGCGAAAACACCTGTCCCTACTTATTACTAAGAGACCTGCGAAATTCGCGTTATTATTTGAGCACACATTGAACTTCAAACACGCGTGCCTTTGTTATAAGTTTGTCATTGTACAACGCTTTATTTGACACGCCCTGGGTAAACCTGCATCCAATAAACGAACACTTTGACAATTCTGTAGTCCAATCACGTGCAGTGCAGCAAGAAAGGGAGTAACTTCACATCTGTGCAGCAGCCAATGGAGAAATGACAACGGCTCGAGTATACACAGCAATATAAAGTTCAGCCTGATGCAAAATAATCATGCGAATTTTGCAGGTCTCTACTTATTATTCTGTGCGACCGCTTTAACACTATTTTTTTTCGTACGACAGCCTGTAAAACGAACAGAAATAGTAACGCCACGTAAAAATCTACCTTTCATCGGTAATAAATGTGTTTTGTACATTCAAACCGCCTTGCCAATTTTAAAATTAAGTTGTCACACGTATCCGCCATCTTGCAAATCTACGAAGCGAACTTCAAACCAGTGATATTCAGCCACAGTAATATAATCATCAAGTTGCAATTAAGACTGAACATTGAGTGTCTGCAAAACCCTTAAAGTTAATTGTGACATGTTGATTAATGATCTACCTTTTAAATCCCAAATTTGCTACAGCATCATGGATATTAAGTCAAAATAAGGGCGGTAACAGTAATTATTGACATGAAATAATTTGATGACAGTGACCGACAGGTGTTGTCGTGTTTACAGATCTTTGTTTTGTTACGAGCACTTTAAACAGGCACTAAGTGTTCCATTTTACCATCTTTCATAATATTCTCTTCTGTATTTGTAATAAACTTCTTCAGGTCCAACTTCAAAGAAGTGTACCGCCTTCACGATTCACTTTAAACCGTAGGTAAGACATAATTTATTTACTTTTTTTTCTCGTGATTAACCTGCTGCCGAAGTTTGTCGTTCCTATTTCGATACATTCCTGTATAAACATGAAATAGTGAAAATGGAGCCAAAACAGTGAAAACAAGTAAAAACTACTCCACTTCAAATGAACGCTTTCAGACCCTCTTTAATTTCCGGTTTCGAGTGTTGCAAACAAAAATTGTATGATGCGTGCTGTACTTAAGTCGACACGACACTTGTTTCTTTGTCACAGGGTGGATGTTCGGCTGCAGTTATATATATGATCCAGTTATGACATAGACCAGTAAGACGGTTTGCGAATCATTTACCCACAGGTAAGATCATTAGTCATTCAGCTCCGCAGTGTTCAGCACATACCAATAATTACCTACACGTGCGTAATGAACACAAATGTGTAGGCCCACACTGGGTCCTAATGGATTAAATAATGTCATCAGTATTTGTAAAAAAAAAAACCAGTGATTCAGGTCCAACTTCAAAGATGTGTAACGCCTTTAGGATTCACTTTAGACCATGGGTCGTGTTTTCGCCTTTTTTTTTTTGTTGTTGTTATTAACCTGCTGCCGACGTTTTCGGGAAAGTTTCGATACATCGTATCGTGCACGTAGCTTCCGAGTTATTGTTTTTATAATAAGTAATTTTTTTTTTACGCTACTTCTTGGCAGACTGGGGACGGATAGTAATAGTTTGTTACCTGAGTCGACAGAAATTCTCATTGGGTCCGTAAAACGAGGCTGTAAATAGACACATCAGCCGATCGCTTGGCGACACCCCGAACTGTGCGAAAAGATTTACGCACATACTAGATTTCAATACTACATATACGTGCGTTATAGCAGTTTAATTTTTCTTATTGGCGACGTGTCTTTGTATGAAGACTGTTTTCATACTTGACTGGCCAATCAGAATTACGTAACACCAGTGAGTCTGTGATTGGCGCGCAGGGATACCTGACACGCGTAACACGGAAACCGTCCAATCACGAAAGTGGATATAAGATAAAGTTTTATGAAATATAACTCAGTCTTAATTCGAATCAGTGGAAAACCACTGATTAGCAGTGAAATTCAACTACTCGAATCAGTGAAAATGGCTTCACTTGTAATCAGTGGAAAACAACTAATTGTTTAAGTGAAAAATTTTCACTGATTGAATTAGTGACGTGAAACAATTACACTGATTGAATAATTGACGTGAAACAATTACACTGATTGAATAAGTGACGGCCAAATACAGCGGCGAATTAAATAATATTTTTATTGAATTAAGTCAAATAATACGATAGTTTACTATTTTTATTGCGCAACTTACCATAATTTAAAAAAGTAAAGTAACTTCTGGAAGTGGCCGGGATTTAACTCACACACCCTTTCCAATTCGCATGTAGACCGTTACCTTACAACCTGCGCTACCAAGTCAAATTTATAAAAAGGAGGGAAATAGATGTCTGATACTTAGAGACCTGAAAAATTCGGAACTTCAATGAACTGCAGGCTAGAATCTACAGTCTTATTTACTAATATGCCGATATTAATTGTGCATTGGTTGTCTGCTGTGTCATAGTGGAAGGCGACGATTGGGCCAGCGTTATCCAGGAGGTGTTAAACTCCGTGCGGACCAATGGCTAAAGTTATATAAAAACACGTGTTTTGAATTCAAGCTTGTGTCAAAATGAATCCGCAATTTCTTCAGGTGTCTACATTTATTTATCAAAAATGTGTCGTTTTATATTGTAAGCCTTTCCTTTTCGTTTTTGTTTTAATTGGTATCGTTATGATTGTCAAAACGAATAGTACACTTGAATGCACTCTTAACCACGTTATATGCAGTTTAGGCTAAACCTTCAAACAGAGCACTATTATTATTACATGAAAACGAAATGAAAGACGTAAAAACGGAATAAAAGACTGAATGTTCGTGTTACCTCGTAAAATGGTGTTTTCAAAGACGAAACACATTTTAGAAAGTATTTTGTATTGGTTTTATTAGTATATTCGTTGTTATTTCACTTGATACACATTGTTCAACGGCCATTTTTAAACGTTGTTTGACTGCCATTTTCACACGCGGTTTAACTGATCCATCAGTAAAAAAAAAAAATTACTGAAAAACATTGAAAAAAATAAGACCGATAAATCAGTGGGAAATGTCACTGAATCAATAAGTGAAGGAAAACTAGCATTTTTTCACCGGTTCATCCGTTAAAAACACTAAAGTGACTGTTGAATCAGTCAGGCGCTGTTAACTGATTGAAACAGTGAAATTCTCTTTGATTCACATTTAGAGTGCTGGTCGTGAAATATTTTCGGGAAAATTGGGCGACCATGCCTATCGCTAATAGCCCGTTAATTTTGCATATTCACTCCCCGGCATGTGAGGCTTCAAACGCTTACTTCAGCGTTACATTCACTATTCGACAACTGCTCCTGTTCAAGCTGCATAGCTTGGATAAATACGAACCAGTGAAAAAAAAGGGAAGAGATACCACGATTGTACCGTGCCATCATTTACCAAATGAAAAATCTTCATTCTCCGCGGGACAGCGAATGAAGAAAAATTAAACTGTTATTGTCAGCGTACGCTGAAATAATTGAGGAGATACGTGACAAAAGAACAGTTCTGTAAACAGGCTTCAGGGTAGCAGATACCAAATATCTGTTCCAGCAACAGAATGTTCTGTTAGTTTATCACAGTTCGGTTTGTTGCGAGAACAACCAAAATATTGCTGAATTTGTTCTGTTAAAATAACCAATCTCTAATGTAGGACTAACATATCGCTCCGCTGAAGAAACTATTGCTCATTCATCGTTGCATAAACAATCACAGAGAAGAACAAAACATGTGCAGTTACGTCGCATTAAATATTTACGTTAACAATATTCATATGGTACCTACCGCCAATAAAATTGCTGCCCGTATAATAATAGTCTAGATGGGTAATGGGAAGGGGCGGTGATGTTTCGCGAAAAGTTTTCGAGACAAGATACAGTCCAAAGCACTGTAGGGTCGTCCAGCTTCTTTGATTGGCTAAAAAAAATGTTCTGGCCCGTGTTAACCTTTTGCGCACGAATCACGGATGTTCAGTGTCGGAGTTACTTAGTCCTGAGNTACTGTAGGGTCGTCCAGCTTCTTTGATTGGCTAAAAAAAATGTTCTGGACCGTGTTAACCTTTTGCGCACGAATCACGGATGTTCAGTGTCGGAGTTACTTAGTCCTGAGTGGCTTGGTCAAGGACGGACACGGCACCAGCAGCCAATGGAGGTATANACAGTCCAAAGCACTGTAGGGTCGTCCAGCTTCTTTGATTGGCTAAAAAAAATGTTCTGGCCCGTGTTAACCTTTTGCGCACGAATCACGGATGTTCAGTGTCGGAGTTACTTAGTCCTGAGTGGCTTGGTCAAGGACGGACACGGCACCAGCAGCCAATGGAGGTATAACAACAGCTGAGGTGTGTATGTAGTATTGATGTCTACTGCGCGCTCCGATTTTTACGCGAAAAGTCACCGGCCCTAGTTATGGTTGTAGCCAAGTGTTTTTCGTGAATGCCTGACTTCAATATCCTATGTGCACACTTGCAGTTACATGAGTGAGCCAATGGAAATAAAAATTTTTCNGTTTTTCGTGAATGCCTGACTTCAATATCCTATGTGCACACTTGCAGTTACATGAGTGAGCCAATGGAAATAAAAAAATTTCCCCCGATACTGACTGTCCGTGACTCGCAGGCAGACAGAGAAGACGTGAAACAATTAACATGCTCCAATCACGAAAGTTCGTTTTGAAATTAACCCTTTCAAAGCTAATTTATTTTACTGTTTCAGGTGCAGCAAACGAAAAAATGTATGATGTCATACTGTACTTACATTGACACAAAACTTGTTACGTTGAGTATATGATCAGCTTCAGTAATAGTAACCAATCATGACTGGACAAGTAAGTCAGTTTGCGAAACATTTGCCCACAGGTAAGATCATTGGTAACTGAGCTTCACAATGTGCAGTACAGACCAAAAATTACCTACACGCTTTTTTTGTACTTTTACAAGAAAAATCCTTCAAAACCCAGTTGACCAGAAAATCCTTTCTAAAACTAAAACGGTTTTCATTTAAAATCTGCAAAATATGTATTTGTAGTATTACAAATAATAGCCTTGTTTTACAATTTGTATTATTGAAAAGTGTTAATAAAATAATTTTTTTCTTCTAGACAACAAATATGATACATTAATAACGGTGTATAATTTAAAAAAAAAATATTTCTAAATAAAATGTACAAAACAAAATTACACTTTGCCAACACGGGTATTACAATCCACCCCCCCCCCTAAATTTTCAGCTCGTGTCCTTATAAGCAAGACCAACTCGAATGACGAATTACATCATATCTTTTAAATATTAACGAAGTTGTGAGTGAGTGAAAATATTTGGGCGGCTCTTAACAGCGAGGTCTTGAGAGCCTATGAGAGTGATTGAGGTAAGTATGGAGCGGCGCCGGAATGAAAGGGCGGCGGAAACGGGAGATCCCCGAGTAAATCCACCGACCAACGGCATCGTCCGTAACGATTCCCACTTGCGAAAATTCGGTGACCCGGCCGATTAACGAAGTGATTTAAATAAGGAGAATACTTTTATCTCATTTTAAAAGTTATGTGTAGCTAGGAAGTATTAACAGTTAATGAATAATACGGTCGCGTTTTATTGAAATTGTCGTTTTATAATGATTATTTAATTTGTTTTAATTGTTTTACGTTGTTCAAACTTGCAATACATTTCTTTTGGCACGCAACTGCACTATAAATCACCCCTAGTTTTTCTACAATCAGCTATATAAGATTTTACGTTGTTGGGTGTCCACCATTTTCCTGAAAATCGTGGATACGGGTCAGTATAATACAACAATTTCTTGAGATATATCACAAACACGGCCCTTGTAGTTTTACAAACGAGTAGTTTTACAAGAGACAACTTTGTACTATTACAAGCATTTGTAAATTTACAAACAATTTCTCAGTAAATNAAACGAGTAGTTTTACAAGAGACAACTTTGTACTATTACAAGCATTTGTAAATTTACAAACAATTTCTCAGTAAAAGTTACAATTTTTTTTTACAGTGCACGTGCGTAATGTACACTGGGTCATAATGGGTTAAAGTATTTTGGAACATAACTTGTACTGAAATTTTCTCGCGGAAAAAATTATACCCCTAGTTTAGTTCCTACGACCGTATTTTCTTCTGATTGTTT
The DNA here is from genome assembly GCA_002778355.1 of Clitarchus hookeri. Taxonomy (NCBI): domain Eukaryota; kingdom Metazoa; phylum Arthropoda; class Insecta; order Phasmatodea; family Phasmatidae; genus Clitarchus; species Clitarchus hookeri. The sequence goes on from NQII01000158.1 coordinate 146,479, forward strand.
ACGTTTAAGGCTACAAGTCTAGGCTGGCACTTGCGTATCGCGAATACGCGAAATTACCGTACCTCAACAAATAACTAAAGAAAATTCGGAAACGCACACAGCAAACAGTCAAATTGTCTTAGCTAAACCACTATCTCCATTAAACGTGACATTGTATTATTTCTGTCNACGCACACAGCAAACAGTCAAATTGTCTTAGCTAAACCACTATCTCCATTAAACGTGACATTGTATTATTTCTGTCTTTTCAGATGAAGCTCTTTTGACGCACTCCAAAGTATGTGATTTGAAGGTTATTCCTTTCAAAGTTATCGCTAAAGCCGCAGTAACCCATAGTGAATGAACATTTTATGGTATACAGTGACGTATGGATTATAAGTTACAGTATTTTTATTGTTGCTATAATATTTTTCATTTTCCTCTGACACAGTGAAAGGACATTTCACATACTGACTGCATTGTAAACGGTAAGTCAATCCATTAGCAAAATCAGCATGAAGTTAAAAATGTCTGATGTAAAATTTTACCACCCCTACTTACTACTTATCAATTATTGCCCAACTGAAAACCTTAGTTTTTTTTTTTTTGCCATATATGCAATTCTTTCGTTTCTCATTCCAAAACGAGATTGTGTTAGCCTTGTGGCAGTAACGCCAAAGAAAATTTATAATCATGTTTATCGCAGACCTTACGTGAAGGGCCTACGTGTAAAACGAAGCTTAAACCAAATGTCTCTAATCGCTTGGTTGACTCGCGTATATTTAATTGTGGGCTCGAATTAGTCGTCAACACTGAAGGAGATGAAACGAATGTGTCTCAGTATGCACGCCATACGTTTACGCAGGAAAACCGAACACTTTTGAAAGCACTGCTTATAAGATCTACTCATGTGCGCGTTATGTATTCTTCCGCCACATATAAAATATACATTTCCATGGGCCTGATCAATTTCTTCATGCGTCGTTCAAGTGAAACTGCCAAATTGTTTGAAAAGTGNAAATATACATTTCCATGGGCCTGATCAATTTCTTCATGCGTCGTTCAAGTGAAACTGCCAAATTGTTTGAAAAGTGGGGGGCCTAAGTATTTCATAATCTGGATCATTTTTACACTTATAAGAAAAACAAGAAGCAAAATAAATATTTCAGTATTCACACGTGTCTACCTGGTGCTCTTAATTCGACGTTAAGACGTTGAGCTTCTTTCTCTCCGGCGTTGCCAACTTTACTGGGCGCATTCCACTCAGTGTGCTTGTTAAAATACGCGAACGTAGTGGCAGTCACATTTTTGTAAACGTTGAACAAAGTTCCCGGTGGAACCGGCGCTTTCNGTTAAAATACGCGAACGTAGTGGCAGTCACATTTTTGTAAACGTTGAACAAAGTTCCCGGTGGAACCGGCGCTTTCCTCACCAAACCTCCCCTCCTGGTGGCCGATACCTATCAAAATGTCATACCAGGAGCGCTTCTTTCTACTGCACGCTAACTTCCGCAAACAAAAGCTAGATCGGCTCTTTTGTTTCTCAGGGTGCCACCGGGATCTTTGAATTTTGAGTCCGTCATACTGTCCCGAAAAGAATTCAAAACACAAAAGCTAAATACTTACAACACAATGCATTTGAACACTACCACGCTCGCGCTTGTCCTACACACGAAAAGTTAAGTATGACGGCATTCCCTTGGCACATTCTCGGCCCAGTGCAACTGTGTTGAACTGTCTACAAGTAGATGGGTTCACAATTGAAAGCATAAAGATATATACTGGGACATGCGTAGGTCGAGTGCGCAAGCACTTACCACCGCCATGTTTCCGAACCTACAGTACTGACTGACAACTGCGCATATGCCAAGCGGTCGTGCTTATCAGAGGTCCCGATATAGTGCATGAAGGTAATTACGTTTAATTTATCATGCTTACGGACGAGGCAATAACTGAAAAGAGTAAAGAAATAATTCCCGTTACGAATACGTTTATTTCGTTGAGAAAATGGATGCGACGTATCTGAGCCGCGGAAACAAAGAAACGTCGCAAGATACGGAAAATATGGCGGTGAAGATATGTGACAGTGTACTAGCTGAAATTTTATGGACAAGGGTTTCCACATATTTACGGTCACAAAAAAAAAAGNGAAGATATGTGACAGTGTACTAGCTGAAATTTTATGGACAAGGGTTTCCACATATTTACGGTCACAAAAAAAAAAGGTTTCAAAGACACGAATACATACTAACTTGTTCCAATCGCTGTTCATTTTCAACTCAGGATCACACTAAATCTGTTACTGCAGTCCGGTGCACGTGTGCCAAGAAAGCCAAAACGTCAAAACAGTGTTAACCCGTACTGTCAACTGACGTCAAATACGCAGAGAAAATGTAATTTGGTAAGAACGATATGTAACATAAGGATTCAATTGTCAATCAATCTCGCACGTAGTTTCTGGTCGTGCGCAATGTTACGNAAGATATGTGACAGTGTACTAGCTGAAATTTTATGGACAAGGGTTTCCACATATTTACGGTCACAAAAAAAAAAGCTTTCAAAGACACGAAAACATACTAACTTGTTCCAATCGCTGTTCATTTTCAACTCAGGATCACACTAAATCTGTTACTGCAGTCCGGTGCACGTGTGCCAAGAAAGCCAAAACGTCAAAACAGTGTTAACCCGTACTGTCAACTGACGTCAAATACGCAGAGAAAATGTAATTTGTTAAGAACGATATGTAACATAAGGATTCAATTGTCAATCAATCTCGCACGTAGTTTCTGGTCGTGCGCAATGTTACGCGTCTATGTCTTGTGTTCTGTGTCTATGTTATGTTAATTGTGAAGCCACCGACGTTATTGGACGCCGTCTACATTGGGAGCAGTTTTCGTGTTTGACCGTGCGCTCGTAGTTCGTTAATTTCGACGCTCCACTGAACGTAATACGAACGAAAATGCTCTTTACGAAACTTGGCAACATGAATGTCTTTAACCAATGAGAGAGAAGTATGCGCCAAGGTTTAAGCGCACGAGTGCAGCTTTTCTTTTTGGTTGTTTGTCGCGTGTTTTCGTAAGCGGAGTCGTAACACGCGCAGAAATTAAAATAATTGAATGACGTAAGTGTTTTATATTAAACTAATCGGGGGTAATTTCGCGGAAATTACTGGTGCTTGCTAAAGAGGGATGTATAGATATAATATTTTTTTAAATTAAAGACTTGTTCGCAATTCTTTATAAGAGAAATTTCTGTCCTTTAAAATTTTACAGTACAAGGTACGGCGCGCCAGAAAACAGTAATTGTAAATCAACCAAAACAAAAAAGTTTGAAAAACTTATTATTTAAGTTGTTTTTTCTGAGGTAGCATCTTTGATTGGTCAGCGCTCAGCCATCTGCAATACTGGAGGTTAATCGTTCGATGCCACGACAGTGTGTTATATTTTTGTGGACAGTTTTGTCAGTTTTGAAGCTGCATTTCATAATTGGTCAATTCTTTATTTTTATATGACGTGTAAACTTTTTTGCATCCGAGCCACGAACGTTTATCGTTGGAGTTATTCAAATATAAAAGTTTAGAACAAACGCTAAAATGGCGTCTCGTACAGAAGACCGGTGACAGTAGAAAACCTGCTGGGCTTTAAAAAATCTACCTTGCTTTCATAATGTTCTGCGGAAAATCACTATAGCTGGTTTTTCTAAGCTCGTTTCTTACTGTTTAATGCGTTCCGTTTATGCACATAAGTACTTAATGCAGTGAATTTTATTGTAAGCACAGGTTTCGTTTAGACTATTTAATGACCGGAAATAAAGAATTGTGGCGGGGATAAAGAGAGATATTAAATTCAGTAATTCTTGTGGCGCAATAAAAATACCGCCTAATTGTCTATCCCAGGAATGACCAAGCATTAGACAGACTATTCGCGATTGCACGTTGTTCGCTGAGGGAAAAAGATGAATAAAAGTAAATATTTTGCGAAGGTGAGTACACAAGCCGACTTAAAGGAGTTTTTACGTTTAAGGAGACCCTACTTTAAGGCACATATGTTAGTCTGTGCGCTTACGTTACGGCGCTTAAGAAACTTCATCACCATAGCGATTTTTGTAGTGGATTTTTCGATGGATGGAATAAAAAATTAATTACTAATCAGCAACAAATATTATTTAATAAGAGTTCTTTGCTAACAAGCAAATAAATTAAGTAGTTATTGTTATGTAAAGAATTGCGGCTGCAAGGTGATAATTGTGGAGGAACTTTTAGACTGTTTTCTTCCGTGCTCTAAAATATACATCAAGGAAAAATTTAGTCTGTCATATGAACAACTTTGTACCAGATGAGGGACTCTTCACCGAAAGCTAAAATGGCGTGAATTTGAGTGTAGCTGTGAAATGCGAGTTTTCCTATGAATCGTTGTACAAATGCTGTCAGCTATCAATTTTATTATTGGTTCTTATTTCGTGTAAAAATGTTGTGCGTTATGGGAATGAAGTTTTTTTTTTTTTTTTTTTTAAAAAACCTAGCGTCTTTTCAAATCTCGTGTGAGGTAAATGCTCACNTTTCCTTGATGAGTTTAATTATAGTGGTATTATTATTTACCGTCCCAACTGCTTGCCTGGCCGAACAGTTAAGCGCAAAACATAGAACGTTAATTTTCAAGTGATAATTCCGTTTACGCCAAACGGGGCTTGAAAAATCGTCTAAGAAACACGTGCGTCCCCTGAGCTGTGCAAAATATTGCCATAGCGCAGTTTGGCGCTTCTCGACTTACAAACGCGTATTCAACTGTTAGATATGATATACTAATTCGTTTTATTTTCGCCGGCTAATTCGACAGCACTTAGATCCAAGTTATTTACACGTAATTGGGTTCGCGAGGGAAATTCGCTGCTCGTCCGAAATGACAGCGAATTAAGTTGACCGTTCCTCGACTTCAGTCGGAATTTGCTACGTGAATTCACTTGCTCGGTTACTAACTCATTACGGGTTATTACGCAACCGAGAATAGTGATTCCTAACATTGTTTCGTGCCACGTGATGGCACACAATGTCGCAAGAACAGTTCAGGGCAGATGTTGTAATTCAAGTTCAATTTTAACAGAGCAAACATATTAATTCAACTTAATAAATGCTACAAATAAGGTATAAGATAGCGGTTTTGGTTTTTAATCAGATTTTTCTGAAGACTTGATATAAGAAAATCTGTTTCGCCTACAAGTTTGAAGTACAAGATTGACATATTGCTGTAAGTATAGCTGGTAAAATTTTCTGTGTTCTTCAGTTTTGCAGCGAGACAGACAAACTTTGCGTTTGATAACACGCAGTAGAGTTCTATCACTTTTATAAAAAATAAATATGATTGTCCAGTGTTTCTCGGCGGCTAGAGAACATGGTTTACCACGGGAAAATTTGACTGTTTCCCAGCACTTAATGTATGTTTCAACAAGCCAGTCAGTTTTCTTTCGTCATTGGCTGTCATGCGCGTATCAAGTTATTATCCAATCTCATCGAGAAAACGAGTATTCTCATACCTGCTCTTAAATCACAACGTTTGTGACACATCTGTAAAAAAAAATCCTGTCAGCCGGCTAAATTGTTACGGAAGATATGTTGACTGAGAAGAAAAAAAAGTACAGCGTGTCTACCGATGGCGCATTCGACTAATCGCTACCGATCATTAAATCTGCGACTTTACGTTCGACCTGGTATTCGCCAACAAACGCATTCGCCGCGTGTACACAAGCACGTGCGCGATTATCTCCGGTTCGGCGTGTTTCTAATCGAGCTCGGGGAAACGCGGCAGGTATCGTCGAAGCCGACGGAAGCGCGAATTTGTGTCAGGCATGGTTGGTGAGGAAGAGGGATTTTAGACGCTGCAGGGAGGGGGGAGGGGGGTGAAACGCTGTTACACTTTAACACCCAACTACACCGTAAATAAATAGCCCGGGGCACCGAGGAAGTAGTCACTCGCCCGCATCGCGCAGAGCGCTGTTAATTTATCTAATTTAGAAAACACAAAGCCCGTGCGCGCGCTCTCCGAGCCAGGAACACGCTAATTAGACATTCATTGAGGGGAACGAGGGGACCGCAGGA